>SJXQ01006672.1:85362-426399 GCA_006408695.1 Aepyceros melampus | reverse complement strand
TTTTTTAAAAAAGAATATGTAGGAAATAATGTGTCTTTAATTGCTAATCACCCACCTAGCTAATAGTTTATAGCTTTTATTCATTTATTTATTCATAAAACACAATGTTTGAAATTTTAGAAGGTAACAATCATTATCAGGGACATTATATCAAACCCTTTCCCTTAATTCATCAGAAACAACAGAAAATGCTTCCTAAGTGAATGGGAGAGTTGCCGGTAATTTCTGTTATTTCTGGAACCTATTCCAGGCCTTCAAAGATCTGCATCTGAACTAAATCCTAACTATTGTCTCAGACCCAGTTCAACATCCTCCCCTCACTGTCCAGCTTCCAGATTATCCCTTAGTCCCCTCTTCTGAGGTTACACCTCCTGACAGCTTGTAATTATTTAGTGATTCCCCTACTGTCTTAATCCGAGACCTGCATTTCTGACATTCATTACCTGGTGGCTCAGAAGGTAAATAATCTGTCTGCAATGCAGGAGACTCAGGTTTGATCCCTGGGTCAGAAGATCCCCTGGAGAAGGGAATGGCTACTCACTCCAGTATTCTTGCCTGGAAAATTCCATGGACAGAGGAGCCTGGCAGTCTATAGTCTATGAGGTCGCAAGAATCGGACATGACTGAGTGACAAACACTTTCACTTTCACCCTATCCTAATAGTCAACATTTTAATATTTTACGTACATACTATATCAAAGGGTGTTATTCTTCAACACATTGTAAGACTTGATTAGACAACGTACATGCCACCTCATTCATGCATTTTGTTTTGCATTCTTGATGGAAACTACCACAATTCCAAGTATGGAGCGAAACTACTTTTGCCTTGGTGGTTTTATTTGACATTTACCTGACACTGATCTCTAACAGACAACTTCTTGTTTTGTTTCCCTTGAGTTCTTTTATAGGTTTTTTTGTTTGTTTTGTTTTGTTTTTCTTTTTTACAATAGTAAAACTGTATCTCAAGGTAACAGAGGGGACAATACTTCCAACCTGCAATCATTATATTCAGGGGTAAAATCTATTTCACAAGAAAGCTTATTTCTTTCAACTTGGGTTAGTTTTCCAATGGCTTTATTAAAACTAGAATAATGAGTTTTAAAAATTTTTCAAATAAATCTACTACAAAAATAATTCCTGGACAAAAATATCTCACTTAATACAATGGCCTGTAGCTTAAATCCAAATTCATAATTGTTGATACTAAGAATCAGGGAAATCAAGAAATTTATAGAGCATCTTCAGAACTGGCTCACCTGGGACTTCCCTAACAGTCCAGTGGTTAAGGATCTGCATTATGCAGGGGATGTGGGTTTGATCCCTGGTCATGGATCCAAGACCCCACATGCCATGGAGCAACTAAGCATGCACACTACAACTACTGAACCCATGCTCTGGAGCACATGTGCCACAGCTGGAGAGTCCATGTGCCACAAGGAAAGAGATCCCACACATTGCAAACAAAATCTGATGCAGTCAAATAAACACATTTTTAAAATTAAAAAAAGAAAGAAAGAAACTGGCTCTCCTGACTACAGGATCAGTTTCCTTTCTATGCATCTCTGACTTCATCCTACTTTCCAGATATCAAGCCATGATATAAGAAAAGTTGCCCTTTCTCCTGCTTTAGTTTTAAATTCATCCCATGTTGTATTACAGGGAGAGTT
The DNA here is from genome assembly GCA_006408695.1 of Aepyceros melampus. NCBI lineage: Eukaryota > Metazoa > Chordata > Mammalia > Artiodactyla > Bovidae > Aepyceros > Aepyceros melampus. Next base: position 424,729 of record SJXQ01006672.1, on the reverse strand, counting down.
TGGAAGTGTCAGCTAGATTGCGATGGCCCAAACTTCAATTTTAAGAAGTTAATTACTTAAAAGGAGAGAAGGGCTCACGGAAAGTCTACTCCCTAAACCTCAAAAGGTGCAGTGTGGTCATAATTCAAGAATTAATTTATGTCTTAAATCAGTGGTTTAAGTTGCATCCATCTTGTGAGCTGTTTGTATTATTTTAACTTCACCAGGAAAATTTAATTAACATTAACAAACCTGCTCTATTCAAGTAATGTGTCTGGTAATGATTAGACTTCAATCTAATTATATTTACCATTAATATATGCTCATTGTAATTTTTTTAAGTTTAGAAGAGATAAATCAACTGGTAAAAAATAAAATAAAATCTCTCACAATTGCATCACTGATGCAAAGCAGCTCTCACTATAGGGAGATATACTTGGTGTATACCTTCCAAAGACAGTTGATCAATGCATATAGACATGTATTACACATGTATTTTTATAGATAGAATTTGTATTTTATGGGTAGAATTCTATAGATAGAATTTTATAGATAAACTATAAAACATACAGTATTTTTATAGAAAGAATCATAACATTTTTATACTGAACATAAAATAAAATATGTGTACTCATTGTATATAAAATTATATATATTTTCTCAACTGCACAGGAACCTGTCAAGATGATTTGCCATCACTTATTTAATTCATTATTGATTACTACTATTTTTACTATTGAAAACAATGAACATCCTCTACTTATCTTTGAGCATATATGTGAATATTCCAAGAAAAATTTACTAAATGTGGAATTGCTAGTTTAGATGTCACATTTGGACACTTCTAAATCCTTCTAGCTGGGCATGAGAACTTGTTCACATGTCTCAACTCTGAATGGTTCCAATCTTTACAATATTGTCAACTAGACAAATTATTCCTACATTTGCAGGCTATACACATCTCTTATTATTATTGTATTTCCTGACCTTTAACCAAATCTGCCTTTTTGTGCTGATTTGTAGAAGTACCCTGGTGACTCAGATGGTAAAGCATCTGACTGCAATGCAGGAGACCTGGGTTTGATCCCTGGGTCGGGAAGACACCCTGGAGAAGGAAATGGCAACCCACTCCAGTATTCTTGCCTGGAAAATCCCATGGATGGAGGAGCCTAGTAGGCTATAGTCTATGGTGTTGCAAAGAGTCAGACATGACAGAGTGACCTCACTTTCACTTTACAAATATTATATACTATGAATATTGATTATTTGTTGATTACATATATTAAAAATTTTCCCAATACTTTTTTTTCAAATGAATAACACAAGATTTTTTAGCTTTCTGCCATCAAACCTATTAATACTTTTCCTTTGTGGCTCATGTTCTTTGGATATATGCTAAGACAGACCACCTCTATCCCTAGACAATAAATGGACTTTCCTAAATGTTCTTACAGTACATATAAGAAGCAGAGAGCTTATGTTATCTTTCCCAATAGGTATCTAATTGTCCCTAAATCATTAACAGACTAATGTAACACTTCCCTTCAAAAACTGAACGACTTTCTTTATCGTTGGTGCATAATCACACATATGCATTTTGAGTCTCTGGGCAGAAGAATTACTTTCCCTCATTTTTTGTCTCACCCCATGACCACCACTGTAAAAAGAAAAAAAAAAGTGTATGTGTGTACTTCCACTTTAAAATATTTCTGAAAAAAACTACTCTTGGGCTAAATAGATTTATTTTTACTTGTATTTGACAAGTCTTTTAAAAAAATACACAGAAAGAACTTTTCTCTAATGTTTACTTTGCTTTTCCATTATTGGCATAAGATAATGCGAATTGGGGGCGAGGAGGGTCGCTGAGGGTCAGACACGACAGAGCAACTTCACTTTCCCTTTTCACTGTCATGCATTGGAGAAGGCAATGGCAACCCACTCCAGTGTTCTTGCCTGGAGAATTCCAGGGATGGGGGAGCCTGGTGGGCTGCCGTCTATGGGGTCGCACAGAGTCGGACACGACTGAGTGACTTAGCAGCAGCAGCAGCAGGGTGTGAGGAGGGCAGGATTTCTACTACAAGAAGGAACAAAGCCAAGAAGATAACAGACGTTGAGCTCAACATGGCATTATGTTAAAAATTTCAGTGACATTCTTTGCCTGGATCAATTTTGCAGAATCTGAAATAGGAAGAACAACTGAACCACAATGAATATTTTGAGCCTTAAAAAAAGCAATTTTCCCCAAACATAGTAATTTAAATAACCAAAGAAAAAACTGAAGTTCTCAGTTTATAAGTACTAGTTTCACGGCATTTTCAATTCAAGCTTTTAAGTCCCAAAGGCAGACAATCTCCATAGACCAAGACAGCAGCTCTCAAACTTTTCGGGCTCATTACTGTTTTACAGTCTTAAAGATGATCAAGCACCCAAACAAGGCTTTATTTACATGACTTACACTTAGTCCTGTTTACTATATTTTAAATTAAAACCTTTGAAATTTTGAAAATTTTATTAAAAATAAAATGTTTGAAATATTTACTTATCAATTAAAACAACAAGCCCACCACAAACTATTATTAACAGTGATATCTTTTGTGAAAAATAACTATCCAAAAGAATGAGAAGAGTAGTACTGCTTTCCATTTTTGCAAATCCATTTAATGTTTTTTTTAAAAAAGGATAGCTAGATTATCATATTTTACTTTGGTGGACATATATTAAGAAAATTTGTCTTCACATACATATGTAGTAGTTTCAAAAGTGGCAAGTATTTTGACAGCGTTTTCAGATAATTGTGAATATTATTATTTGAAACCACACCAAAAGTTGGCAACATGTAGTTTCTTACAGGTTAGTTGCTGTGTGGAATCTGAAACCATATAAATGAACTTTTTAGCATTCTGTTCCATCAGAGAGTACTGATGTATCTTGGGCTTTGAGTGTCTCTTTCACTCATGCATAATTCTGCAATATTATGCATCAGTCATTTGGAAAATATCTGTTCACTAAGCTAAGCAGAGATTCCAAATGTTGGTACAGCTCATTATAAGCATCAGAATTTTGCATTTCTCAGTATCAGCGCTCATCTTTTCAGAGAAGCCTTTAATTATTGAGGTGACAAACTCACAGTGGCAGATTCAAGTTTTCCAAAATCCTATTTTTAACTTAAAATCTTGAATACTGTCATTGGCACCCCAAACTGTCAGTATTTTGCCTTCAAGTAACTGACTGACTTTGTTCTTTTCCCAAAAATGTTGGTGAAATAATCAAATCTAAATAATTACAGGATGTCAATTCCTCCTTCAAATAAAGAGACAGTTTATGAAAAAAGTAAACAAATAACTAAGTGCTTCACACATACTTTCCATCTTGTTTCACAGAATACAAAAAAATATTCTATTTAAAGAATCAGATTTAATAAAATCAATAACTTTTACTGCTTTATGATAGATATTCTTGAATAAAAACCCTTTTATTTTGTCAGTGTGTGACAGTAATGAACATATGACTTCTCAGTAGAGTCTGGGAGCATAGTCCTGGTTCTTAATGCTTTTGCATCACCAGCTCAAAGCCAACAAAGTGGAACACGATGTTTTAACATTATATAAAATAATTCTGACTTCAAGAACCTACTTATACATAGTCTCAAGAATCCTCAGGGTCTTTAGACACTAAATTATTGTATAAGACTTCTGGCTTAATACTGAGTACTGATTACTAACCTTAAAATGTATGAGTGAACTATACATAAAACAGATAATGAGGACATACTATATTGCATGGGGAATTCTACCCATATTCTGTAATGGCCTATGAGGGAAAAGAAGCTAACAAAGAGTGAATATATATATATTCAATATATATATATATATTATATATATAACAAAGAGTATTGCTAGTGGAAGCACATTCATCTCTGCTTGTTGTTCTTGATTAGAAAGGTAAGCATCTTCATTGTTTTCATAAACCATTCATAATGTCAGTATTGTTGGTGGGCATCAGCTGCTGTCAGCACCAAAAAAAAGCAGGCAAAACCAGAAAGGAAAAAAAGCACTAAAGGAATAAAGTAGTCCTAAGATGAAGTTTTTAACTGAATAGAGTCCAAGGGAAAGGCTTTATTCTGTAAGTGAGCAAATGAGTGAATGAATGAACCAAAAGGAATTTTCTAAAAAAGAAGGAGGAAGAGGAAGTGAGAAAAGAAGATGATGGAAAAGAAGAGGAAGAGGAAGGAGAGGGAAGGAAATGAAAAGAAAAAAGAACAACAACATCTTGCTGGGAATACCTATCGGTTTTGTCCAGTCTCTTCCAGGATACTAGTGGAATCGGATTCATGTTGATGTATGGCAAAACCAATACAGTATTGTAAAGTAAAATAAAACAATAAAAAATAAATATTAAATGTTAAAAAAAGAATGATACTGTTTCTATTCTAAGAATCCACCTTGTCAGAAAACATTTAAAAGTTTTAGATACTTTGGAAGACACTCCAATGGCATGACTCTTTTTGATGATCCTCCATAGCTTCTGGTACCATGACAGGAGTTCCACTCTCTCTCCTGGCTTTTATTGCATTGCTTCATTTAAAATGACATGATGAAGCATAAAACTTGAATACAAATAGGACTTTTTGGTAAGTGCCATAAAGCATCAAGCCCAGGGAATTGATGAAATTAGATTTCTGTTTCTATTTCCAAGGTTTATTTTTCACATTCCTCACCTGCTAAAATATGATGTGCTCAGTTGCTCAGTCATGTCCAACTCTTTGTAGCCCCATGGACTATAGCCCACCAGGCTCCTCATTCCATGGGACTTTCCAGGCGAGAATGCCGGAGTGGGTTGCCATTTCCTACTCCAGGGCATCTTCCTAACCCAGGGATCCAACCCACTGAACCCCAGTCTCCTCCTGCATTGGCATGTAGATTCTTTACCACTAGTGCCACCTGGGAAGGCCCTCCGAAAAAAAGATGAAAGGAAGAAAACTTAGGAGATGGGAGAGAAATGAAGAAGGAGGAGAAGGAGAAAGAAGGAGGAGGGAGAAGAGGAGAGGAAACAAAGCAAAGAGAGCAGGATGGTGAGATGCCCTCTCTTATCATTTCTCATGACAGGGGTGATGTCCTCAGACGTCTCCAGGATCACAAAGTATGTGAGGTGATAAGGAGTTCCACTTTGAGAATAATTTAAGATCATGTATTTGTAAAAGGATGAGGGAAGTTGTTTTATATATATATCTCATGGTTTTGTATCCTTTTCATTATTTGCTATTTTACAGAGGAGCAAGATGGTGTTCTCAGTTTAATGGTGAGTTTTAATTTGAGAGTGGAGGTGCTCAGGTGTGTTTATATTCTATCACCTGTGCACTCACTACAGATGTATATCTTGTAATCGTTAGAAGGGACTCAGCCCACTGAAATCTTCAAAACTGGATCCGGTCCCATTTTAGAATGAATAAGAAAGGAAGGTCTCTAAATGTCTATTTTATTTTTTCAAGATTTATTTATCTATTATTTTATTTTTTGGCTGTGGTGGGTCTTTGTCATTGTGTGAGCTTTATCTGATTGTGGCGAGTAGGGGCTACCCTATATTGTGGTGCAGGGGCTTATTTCGGTGGCTTCCCTTGTGGTGGAACAAGGGCTGTAGGGTGTGTGGGCTTCAGCAACTGCAGGTCATGGGCTCAGAGCCCATGGCTACTGGGCTTTAAAGCACAGGCTCAATAGCAACTTTTAGCACAGGCTTAGCTGCTCTTCAGTATGTGGAATCCTCCCAGACCAGGGATCGAACTTGTGTCTCCTTCATTGGCAGGCAGATTCTATACCACTGAGCCAACAGGGAAGCCCTAGATGTTTATTTAATACATACATCTCACAGACAAGAAGAAAGACCCACCATTATAACCCCATTTCTTCAATTATGAAAATGGACCCTGCTCAGCTTGCACCCCAGGATGCAGAAGTTAACCTTCCCAAATCTCAGTGACAGTACAGACCACAACCTGATAGTCTCTGTCCTAAGCCCCTGCTCTCCTAAAATACAGAAATGTGCTTTACATTCAGATGTACATTGATTCAATAAGAGTCTTCAGCAAGTAAAACTTTAATCACAATAGGTTTCATGCTTTAAGTTTATTCTCCATAGGGAACAATATCTTCCCTCAAGGAAGGCAGTGGTGAAACAGTTAAACTAGTGCCTTGGACTTAAAGCTTGGAGCTTGGAATATCTCTCAACAAAAAGGAAGCCATTTTCCTTTGATTTGTAGGATGTAATTGTTCTTGGCAGTTCTGGTAATGCATAATCACTAACTCCGATTTAAGGAGTGTCTATATTATGGTGACTTTGGAAATATTTGCAGGTCTCAGCAGCCAGTTCTTTGCAATATAAACAATCAATAATCATCTTTACTTGAGTAATGGTCCCAAGACATGCCCACTGCTTGACTGCAGGGCCCAGGAACCATAAACATCCTTCTTTATGCTAAAGACACAATGACAGCAGATCTTAACATCAACATGGTGATTCTCTTTTAAGATTTCTGCTTTCTTTACATGAAGATAATGAGAAAGAAGTTTGCATTTACAATTAATCAGTAAATACAGGCTTACCATCAACAACTGTTTCAGCTCCACATCAGGTCTGCAGAATATGCAATGCAAGGGTAAAGCATCTCTATTCTTAAAGAAATCGCAATCTAGTGAGGAACAAATTGACACCTAGCAAATAAAGCTAGAAATTCAGTGAGCATCTTCTATAACCAGGAAATTTGCTGGGCACCTGATCGATTTTAGAGTAAGAAAGTGAAAAAGTGAAAGTGTAAATTACAGAGTCATGTCCGACTGTCTGTGGGATTCTCCAGGCAAAAATATTGCAGTCAGTAGCCATTCCTTTCTCCAGGGGATCTTTCCAACCCAGGGATGGAACTTGGTTCTACATTGCAGGCACATTCTTAATCATCTGAGCCATTCTATACAAATTCTGGTTTTTCTGTAAAGAGCGGTGCTACTCAACTAAATCAGTTCATTTTTCTGGGATGAATTTCTCCAAGGGTTAAAAATTGTTAAGTAAGAGATAGTAAACCTATTCCAGTACTGATGAGTTTATAATTTCACACTATGAATATATCAGCTCCCCAAAGTTCTACAGACTGAGGGACAATGAGGATTATAATTACCAGAAAGGCTGCAGAGTAGATGAGAACTTGACATTTGTGTTGAAGAATGTATATGTGTGTGTGTGTGTATTTATCTTTTAAATATGTATATAAATACATATATTTATTTTATATATATGTGAAGTGAAGTAGTTCAGTCGTGTTTGACTCTTTGCAACCCCATGGACTGTAGCCCACCAGGCTCCTCTGTCCATGGGATTTTCCAGGCGAGAATACTGGAGTGGGTTGCCATTTCCTTCTCCAGCAGATCTTCTCAACCCAGGGATTGAACCTGGATCTCCCACATTGTAGGCAGACGCTTTACCATCTGAGCCACCAGGAAGTATATATTTATCGCTTAATTATATGTAAATATATGCACACTGCTAAGTCACTTTAGTCATATCCAACTCTTTGCAACCCTATGGACTGTAGCCCACCAGGCTCCTCTGTACATGGGATTCTCCATGCAAGAATACTGAAGTGGGTTGCCATGCCTTCATCCGGGGGATCTTCCCAACCCAGGGATCAAAATTGCATCTCTTACCTCTTCTTCATTGATAGGCAAGTTCTTTACCACTAGTGCCACATGAAAAGCCCATGTAAATATATATATTACCTTTTAAATATGAATATATAGTTATCTTTTAGATATATATATGTACATACATACAGAGAAAGAGAGAGGAAGAGAAAGATTTTTCCTCAACTTTACTGATGTGTGGTTGACAAATAACAATTGTCTATATTTAGTTCACAGGAAGTTCTTGAATAGTCAGAGGAAAACTTGAAGGTTCATCACACAGGAAGTGCACAGGAATTTTAAAACAGCTTTAGATGTTCACAAAGCCCCTTCCAAGATTGCAGAGTCCTTGATGGCAGTTTCTTATCCCTTAACATGATGTCTGTTGCATAAGAAGTGCTGAAAATATTTTTAGAAGAAAAGGGAAAAAAGATAATATGGACTAGAGCAGAGAATTCATTCCCTGGAGATGTGAAGGGAGGAAGTCGTAAATTGGTGGAGTTGATACATGATAAGATGATAACAGATAATTTCCCAGAGAGAACAACAAAAACAAAGATCAGGCATCTCTGTCTTGTAAACCAGAGTCAGACTCTACAGCTTCCTCCCAATAACAGTACATGCTGCCTGCATGATGACTTCCCTTTGCCCTCTTCACCAACTCCGCTCCCTGAAATCCAATTCCTTGCACATCTCTGCTTGTGTCCTTGCCCTGGTTTAAAATTTGAAATTCCCATTCAGTCAGAACTCAACTCAGTCTTCATTTTGGTTGGAGATTTTGGATCTCAGCTTTCTCCCCAGGGCCCAGAGCAGGACAGGTACTGCACCCCCAAATCACTCTGCAGCCAGCTGCCGAGCTTGTGCTAGCAGCCACTGCTCCAGGTGACCTTCCCACACTGCTGATCTGGTCCCAGTGCTGAGCTAACCTGACAAGTCTTCTGCGTGACTTTTTATGTGCCCCATCACCACCGCCTGGCCCAGAACAGCCATTCCTTGGACTTCTGTCACATGTTTCATTGAATACCTTCTACACACACACTAGGTAGATGTCTGGGCACCTTGCTAATGTAAGAATCAGAAGAGATGACTATAAGCTCTTTCTTTCATATACACAAGGCTATTTCCCTATTTCATCAGTCACAAAGATCTCTCCATTTTCTATATATCCATGTATGAGATGTATGAAGGGACACAGTTTCCCATTCCCAAGTCTCCAGTGTGTTTGTCTTCTGTCTTATGTGCTGGGAGAAGATGACTTTGAGTTCCTTCCTTCAGAGAACCTGGCACAAAGGCCCAGGAAACACCCCCACAAAGTATGTACTGATTATGAAGAGCATCGGGCATTCTGACAGAAGCTTACCTGATGAGTCCCAAGTGTTACAGACTTTCATCTTTACTTGGATGAAGCAAAAATAAAATGAGTAGCCAAGAAAAATACTCTTACTTGCTAGTGAAAAAAAAAAGAATTAAATCATAATTAATATAATTGCAAATTAAATTGTTAAAAAGGTAGCTTCAATTTTGACCACTAGTTTTATAATAAGAATATAAAAATGCAAAGTGAAGTAGAGAGAAAATGAAAGATAAGAATTTAAACTTAATATATTTTTATACTGAGTCTGAGAACATGTTTTCCTGAAGCACTTAAGGAAACAGTAAAGATCAAGAATGATACCCACTCAATCTTTCTAAAGAGAAAGACCAGTCTGAAGCTCAGAAGTGAAAAACCCTACAGAAGTATATGAGAAAACCTATGAATTGTACATAAATTCATCTTAATTCTAATACTTGATATTACAGAGTACCTAATAAGATATGCAGCCCACAGACACTGTGTTGTTCAGTCGCCAAGTCGCGTCCAGCTCTCTGTCACCCTTTGGACCATAGCCTGCCAGGCTCCTCTGTCCGTGGGATTTCCCATGCAAGAATACTGGAGTGGGTAGCCATGCCCTCCTCCAGGGGAATCTTCCCAATCCAGAGATCAAACCTGGGTCTCTTGCATTGCAGGCAGATTCTTTACCATCTGAGCCACCAGAGAAGCCATGTAAGGTCATATATTTTATATAAAATACTAAAATGTACTCAGGAAAGAAAAATTGCATTTTTGAGCACTTTCTGCATTCTTACTATGTTATATTTATGGAGAAAAGATCACAGTCAAATTTCACAAGCAAAGTTATTGAGACCAAGAGAGATAACTACTCTGTCGAATATAGCATAGCTAAAAAGTAGCAGAGTTAGGATTCCTACCCAACACAAGAAAAATGAAAAAAATTAAAAACAAGCAAGAAAGGTCAGAGACTTACTGGATATCCGTCTTCCACATGATTGAGTTTTTTAAAACTCAACGTAATATCGGAATGTATTCAATATAAATTGCTCAAAGGTTAAAGCATCTGCCTGGAATGCGGAAGACCCAGGTTCAATCCCTGGGTCGGGAAGATCCCCTGGAGAAGGAAATGGGAGCCCCTCCAGTACTCTTGCCTGGAGAATCCCACGGAGGGAGGAGCCCGGGAGGCTACAGTCCATGGGGTCGCTAGAGTTGGACACGACTGAGCAACTTGGCTTTCGCTTTCAACCTCTACCACTATAAAAATTAGGTAGAATTTTCACCTTGTAAGACTTCAATTAATATTTTTAAGTAAAGCAAAGTTGGAATGAGGTCATACATAGTGAGAAAAAGAAGCCAAAGAACAAGGTCGTGTGCTGTGAAAAGAGCTGAGTTCCTTACACAGCAAACGAGAGTGGTTCATGTGCTGTCCTCAGGTAGAGGAAGTTATGACCTTATCAGAAGCAGAGACCTTTCTGTCTCTTCCTTGGAGGCTTATTAAAAGAAATGATGTGTAAATTACAGCAAGAGAAAATTCAGCTAGACAGAAGGCAGAACTTACTGACAAGAGTTATTGGGTGATTCAACTGAGCACCCAGAGACTTCTTGAAATCTTTCTTCCTAGAAAGCATCCCTAAAGACAGACAAGTTACTACCTGTGTTGTCTAGCATAACTTCCATCCTGGGCTCCCGAGGTCTGCTATTTTATAGTTGGATTTCATTACACTTATGTCTAATAATGCAAAAAGGCTCCTAATCGTTGCCTTTTATAAAGTCATTCAGTTCTAACAGCTCACCCAAGGAGACCTTGTTCCTAACCCATGCAGAAACATAAAAATCCCAAGGAGAGATATAGGATAAGAGTCAAGAGGCCTCGGGTCCTTAGATGGGATGCTATGTCTTTGAATGACATGGAAGTTTGAGTCTCTTATCACTCACATAAAAAGAAAGGGAAAACGGAGTGGATTCCCTCACAAGAAAGCCAGGGTTCCTTGGACACAAATCAAACCTGACAGTGTAAACACACCCTGAGTACATGATGCTACTTAATTATTACCTGGAAAGAAAGTAGTAGCTGGTTTGTGGATGACGGTGAGAGACACAGCTTCTCTAAAAGATCTGTGTACCCACTCTGCACGCCAGTTACTGTTTGTGTAGTAAGAGCCCCACCTTCTGTGTGGATGCCTGCTTTTGTCCATGAGCAAATTGAACCTGGCATAACACAAACTTTAGAAAACTGACAATCCTTCTGATACTATGGGTTTTTAAGCAGCTATTTTTTTTCTACCAAAAGCTACATTCAGCCAGAGGACAGATGAAAAAATGAGCAAATTTAACTTTAATTAAAAAAAAAAAAGATGAGGATGAGCCAATTGCACATTTCTCTCTACCTTGCTTTCAGAGTAGAGGCTATTCACACAACCAGTGAAAGACTTGGCTTCTGGGAGAACCTTCATCCTCATAGCCACCAACTGACCCTGTCTCAGCCTTAGAGCCAGAGAGGGTGTGGGGACCCCAGGACAGGGCCATGCAGTCCGTGATCTCCTGGATCTCACAGTGAAGACTGTCAAGTCAAAGACAACAGATGCTCAGAAAACAGTTTCTATGCCACGTAAGGGACAAAGTTTGAAGGTCCTGATTTATAACTTCATGACAGCATCATTGCCTCGTATATACAGGCCAATGCACAACCCACAGAACACAAGGACCCACTAGCATCAGAAGCCAGCCTAAGACATTTCTTGAGGCATTTCCATTCATAGTAAACAGGTGACCATTCCCCCTGAAAAGAAGAAAAACCCAAATGCCCTCAAATGAAGCTCTTCTGTCCTCATCAAACAGTTCCATGAGTGTGGAAACAGAACCTGCTCCATCTCAGTGAAATTCTCGCTGTCATTTGCTCTGATGAAGCTGAGGAGTTAGAGGGTTAAGATCTTAGAGTTGCCATTAGGTTTACCTTAAGTCTGAGGTGCCTATGAATCTTGAATATGCCTAAGTTAAACCAGGGCTTAGTAGACCTGTGCTTTCCCTCCTGTGGAATCCCAGCTCCCTGGCTGGCCCTCTGCTTGCCCACCATGCTGCATGCAGGCTGCCTGTCATTCCTGGGAGAGGTTGCATGTCTTTCTCCAGTAGGTCTTCCCTGTCCCCTTACTGAAGAGAATCATCAAGAAGACATGATCACAGTGGAGCCTCCAGCTGGACCTGGGTGATTAGCAGCCCCTTCCCCTCTGCCCATCCTTGGACTGTACTTCCACTCACACTTCCTGCCCAGAAACCCTTCAAGGACACAGCCTGGAGAGAAGTGAAGCAGGGCTGAGGACTTCTGGATGGTGCATGTGACTGAACCCAGGAAGGCTTCTGTATAAACCTTGAAGGTTCTGCTGGGCAGGTGGAGATCCACTTCCCTCCAGGCTGCCCATGACATCTCCTAGGTCAAGTTCCTTGTTTATTAAAGCCAAATCTTCCAGTCTGAAGCATCTGCCTCTTTCTTTGGTCCTTCCTGCTCTCCCTTTACAGGAGCCAGTTTGTGAATCAGCTTCCCTGCCAGAGCTGCTCTGTCCCCAAACTTTCACCTCTCAGGTGATTCTCTCTGCCTTGTCTCAGTTTCTCCATCCAGTTCTCCCATCATGTGGGGATTTCCTTTCAAACACATATCCCAACCTATAAGTGTTCCTTTTCTGCTTATGGATTTGTTATCACTCACCCCACCCTGATGCCAGTGTCGGAGGACCACACCTCCCCAGGATTCCTTACCACGACCCCTGTGCTTACAACCATCCTTCACAAGAGACAGGAGAGATACCAGATTCCATAAGCCCACGTGAAGCCTGAATCCATCACCACGTGTAGCCAAATCATGTGCACATGGTGTCCAGACACACACAGCCACCATCACCTCCCACCTTTTCTTTATCTCCTTTGGCACTTTGACCTTCCTGGTGAGAAGCCTGGCAAAACACAAGTGGAAAATAACCCAGGAGGACACAACTCAGAAGAATGATTGCTTCCTCAACACTTCAAAGGAGCTTAATGCCCTTCAGTGCTTTAGACTTTTCACATTTAGAGGACATTTATTAAGGAAAGAAAAATAAAACGTTTGTCCTTCAGCTGTGCCATCATGAACTTGAATTTGTAGGAAAAAGTATTTTCTTCTCCTTTTGACTCCTTCAGCAGAGTTTAAAGAATTGTTGGTTTCTTATCCTTTCAAATCTGAGGTGCTTTGTCAACATAGGTATTTACAAACATTTCAAAGCTGGGTGAAATCTTTTAAGCCCAGCAGACTACCAAAGGACACAGAGAGCCATTTGACTTGCCAAAACAGGTTTAAATCAAACAAATAGAGTCATTTCTCATCATTCACAAATTTTGTATGTGCAACTTGGCCTACTCACTCAAATCTGTTTATAAACCCTTAATCAATACCTAGAGAAGGAAATGGCAACCCACTCCAGTACTCTTGCCTGGAGAATTCCATGGACAGAGGAGCCAGGCAACCCCAGTCCATGGGGTTGCAAAGAGTCAGACATGACTATGCGACTAACACACACACAATTAATACCTGCAGTTTGCAGTGATTCATAGCTATGTGGAGGGGTCGCCCAATACTCAGGTTGCCCAGCTGAGGTCAAATAAGATGGCACTGCCTCTTGCTCCAGCCGTCATACTATATACAAATGTCTCTTTGTGAGTGCCTGTGCTGTTTAAAATGGCCCCAAGCACAGTGCTGAAGTCTTGTGTTCCGAGAGCAAGAGGGCTTATGTTTGGCTAAAGAGAAAATCAACAAATTCTGAGACTGTCTTGAATAGGAATACCTGATAATGCTTGACCAAACATATGCCTTTTCCATAGCTAGCCATTGCATGGCTACATGAAAATATAGCCTTTGTGGAATTTTGAAAACCACAGAGAATCACTGGGATAAGAGAAACATATTTGAGAGTAATGATAGAACCAATACAAGCAGCAAAGACTGAACCGTAACCTAAGGAAAACAGATGAGCAGGTAAATGTGAGTGATGACTTCAATAATACTAGGTATTAGGTTTATGCATTCCACATTACTGACTCTTATTTCATCTTTGTCCAGGTGTGAGTTATAGTGCTTTTGGCCACAAGTTCAACATTAGGGCATCAACAATATATATTCAATAAGGTATCTGAAACAGAGAAGCACATCAAAGTCATGTATTGATCAACCGATGACAATGTTGTGACCAGAGGTTCTATATGTCCCAGGAGCAATGGCCAGTATTCACTAATTCAGTGTTCACAGTGATTTGTAGAACAACTACAGTGATAATGAAAATCAACCGTAGTTTTCTAAAAGGAATGGTATACTCTTCTGAAGAATTATGTGACACTGGTAACCTCAGCAGAGCATCTATTATCAGAAAGCATTCAAATCTGCCTTCCTGAATTTTACCAGAAAATATATTATTAATATTTCAGGAACTGTACTTTCTTCCAGCCAGAAATGCATCATTCATGTGGTTACCTAGTCATGAAAGTTATTCTTTCATTTTCTGAAGCTAGGGATCTCCATTATCACCAAGAAAAAGGAAACATTAACAACTAAAATAAAACTCCCAAATCTCCAGGGCTCTCTTTCTTCTACCAAATACTTAATATATTTTCTACCTAATATTTTTAGCCTATTTGATCACTAGTGGTGTATCTGGTAAAACATAGGTGAAGCCTCAACCTGGCTCATTTTTAGAGTTAAGATCTTAGAAATGAAGTTTATGGTAATCTTCACTTTCAAAATTCAAAAGCCATATGCCTATGGTTTAATATCAAAAAGATATATTAATAAAAGATCCAACTATGCTGGCAACATAGAAAGACGCTCCCAAAAGAAGGAGATGGCAAGATGAAGGTTGTGAATATAGTCGTCCCTTGGAATCCATGGGGAACTTTTCCTTGGATACCAAAACCTAAGGATGCTCAAGTCCCTTGTATAAAATATATATTAATTGTATTTGCTTATAACCTACAGACCCATATAATTTAAATCATCTTTAATACTTAATATAATGCAAATTCTATGCAAGTAGTTGCCCATAAAATGTAAATTCAGGTTTTGTTTTTGAGAATTTTAACTTTTTTTTCCAAATGTTTTGATCCCTGGTTGGTTGAATACAGACATAGCAACAGCAGATACAAAGGGTCAACTATGTACAAATTTTACAGAACTATTGCAAAAGAAAAAAAAATGTATAATTAAATACAAGACAAGAGCCAGTAATGTGGAATATACAAATCAAATATCTAATATTATTTAAGTCATTGCTCACCTTCACCTGCTCATCTATTTTCCTCTTCTAAAGGTCAGTCTTTGCTTTTGTATTGTTTTTATCATCACTTTTAAATGTTTCTCTTAGCCCAGTGGTTATCATTTTCAAAATTCCACAAAAGCTATATTTCCATTTAGGCAGGGAAAAGGCAGATGTTTGGTTAAGTATTATTGGGTATAAATGTTCAAAACAATCTCATTAAGTGGCCAGTGCTATCTTTAGCCAAATAAATACTATGTAATTTATTTTAGCAGCATTATATTAATAAAATATTTAAAAGTATAGCTTCATGGAAAAAAACTGATGAATGGCTTACTTTCAAATATTCACCTTTGAAATGTTATATTAAAAAACTTTGAGATAAGAGAAGTCATCTAAAAACCTATATATAAAGAAATAATAAAGTAAATGGAGGGGAAATCCTCTAAATAATATTGATTAAAAATTTCCTGGATCTGAAATAGGAGTCTGTTTTCAAACTGAATATTGAATATGATGGGGAAATAAATACCCATCTGGGACCATCACTGTAATTTTTTTTTTTTTAGGAGACTAAAGATAAAGCTTTCCAAAAGGAAATAATAAATGCCCCAAAGAACCAGGACACAACAACACATGATAATAGTGAAATGTGTAGAATTTCTTCTTAGTTCTAAGAAAATGTGATTTATATGTGAGAAATCAATATCCAACATGGTTTCCTGCATCTGTGTATGTGTGCACGCACACGAATGTGTGTGTGTGTGTACTTGTGCATGTGTGTGTATGTATAGAGAGAATGAGTTATAAAGTTTCATTATTTTAGAAAGTTGTTTTTAAAAACTTATTATAAAAGATAAAGAAAATGGGTTTAGCTTATGAGGAAATAAACCAAGAGTTAAAAACATGGTCAACCACAGAAAGATGGTGCCATCCCAAGTGTCAGCTGCACAGAAGGATCCAGAGCAGTCAGTCCAGGCTACATGAGAAAGGTGGATGGAAGTCTCTGGAAGACTAGATTTCATGAACCACATATACAATAGTAACAGCCTACAGATTTGTTAAGGAACATCATGCAAGAGGAAAATTGGTAATTCCAAATATCCAGGAAAGAAAAAACACTCAACAACAACAAACAAATAGCTATGAAAGTGAAAGCGTTAGCCGCTCAGTCGTGTCCGACTCTTTGCCACCCCATGCACTATAGCCTGCCAGGCTCCTTTGTCCACGGAATGCTCTAGGCAAGAAGAATACTGGAGTGGGTAGTCACTCCCTTCTCCAGGGGATCTTCCCCACCCAGGGATCAAACCAGTTTCCTGCATTGGATGCAGATCCCTTACTGTCTGAGCCACCAAGGAAGCCCCAAATAGCTACAGATCATTTTATAAATAATACTTATCTAATTTTAAGTTTTCAGAATAAACTTATATATTAGATATATATATATGCAAGACCTATTATAAACACAGAGTAGAATGTAAATGTTCTTAATCTAGATTCAACAACATTATCAATTCATCAGGTAGGCAGTTGAAAAAGAGCATCTCTAACTGTCAAAATAAGAAATATGGTTTCGAGTATATTAATACAAACTATAATAGAAAACAGAAATATAAAATGAATGATATAGTGGTTATGAATATAAAGTTAACCACCAGAAGAATGACAGTGATGGTTAAAACTGGTCACCTCTAGGGAAGAGACTTCAGGCAGGTAAGGAGATACAAAGGTAAATTGATTTCCACTCTGTTTTTCTATTTGATTAGAAGTTTTAAACGTGTAGATATACTGGAGAGGAAAAATTTCAAAACAACAAACCCTTTGAAATAATATTTTTAAAATAATCCTATAAAAATTGAAAGGAAAAATAAAACTAAGGCAAAAATAAAGCAGGTTTTGACAGGCAAAGGGATCTTATCTGTTGGAGACACTAAAAATCTTCTCCTCTTCTGGACACAAGGGCAGTTAGTGTCCACTCCCTTGGAGTTAGACATGCCACGTGAACAACTCTACCCAATGAAATGGATGAGTGGCCTGGTCCTTGTCCTACCTAGAGAATTTAACTGTTGGCTAGACAACTGCCTAACAACCCTTACTCCCCTGCCACATTGATCTTGAATAAACTCATACCATTCAATGGGAAAGAATATTGGGTATAAGATGATTGTTGTGAAAAAAGAAACATAAATGAGTAATTAATATGAAATTTGTTTTATATAACAAAAAGGATCTTTTAGTGATGAAATATATAAAATCCTTAAAAATAGCAATGATGCTGAGAGATTAGGCTTTTCATAGACTGTTGATAGGCTTATAAATTGGTGTGGATTTCCTCTGTGTTAATCAGAAATACTTAACTAAAGGCTTGATGGCCTTTTATCCAATAATAATACTTCAATCATCACAAATGAGGGAAAATACATAGATAGATGATTTTCATTTGCAGCAATATATGGATAAAAGAAGGATTCAAACAAAATCTGTAAAAATAGGACCTGACTAATTAAGCTAGAGATCAATATTACAAAGCCATGAAAATCAAGTTTACACATGGCTTTACTGCCATCAAAAAGAGCTGGGCATGACATTAAGTACAAAAGAACAAGGGTAAATATTAACAAATGATTATTCCTTGAGTAAAATGAATGCTGATTTTTATTTTCATTTGTGTTTTCCACCTTAATAAGTACTTTTAGAATTAGAAGAACTGTCTACTCAGAACCTCATAAAGTTTTTATATTAATTTTGGAAGAAGATTTAAATTCACTTGAGAAACATTATGATGCACAAGCAACTTTAAAAAAACTTAGAGATAAATAAAAGTGAATGGAAACAAGACAAATATGGTTATAGAGTGCTTTGAAAGTTGAATGTGCCAAAGAAAATTAAGAGCTTCCCTGGGAGCTCAGTCAGTAAAGAATCTGCCTGCAGTTCAGGAGACCTGGGTTCAGTCCCTGGGTCAGGAAGATCCCCTGGAAAAGGAAATGGTTACCTACTCTGTATTCTGGCCTGGAAAATCCTATGGATAAGAGGAGCTTGACAAGCTACAGTCCAAGAGGTCACACTAGTCAGACATGTCTTAGTGACTAAACCACCACCATCAAGGAAAATTAATGGAAAAGTAAATCAAACATTGAGCTTCTTAAATGAAAACAAAAAAGTTATTCTGACATATTTTATTATCCACTTAGACACAAGTGTTAAGTCAAACAAACAAAAACACCAAGAAAAGCAGAAGTCATCCCTTAAAAGAGAAGAGGGCCTGTGCTCCATGGAATCTTTTAGAAAAATCTGTCTGTTTAGCATACCTTGGTCCTGCTCAACTACAAGACTAGAACTGCACTGTGGACATCCTTCATGGTACTTCACCATCTTTAGTATCCTAGCATCAAATGGTCTTTTCTTACTTTCCTCTGCCTTTAGGAATTGTGTAAGAGATGAGTGAAGTCGCTCGGTCGTGTCCAACTCTTTGCAACACCATGGACTGTAGCCTATCAGGCTCCTCCGTCCTTGGGATTTTCCAGGCAAGAGTGCTGGAGTGGATTGCCATTTCCTTCTCCAGGGGATCTTACCGACCCAGGAATTGAACCCGGGTCTCCCACATTGCAGGCAGATGCTTTACCGTCTGAGCCACCAGGGAAGCTCAAGTCATTGTTTGCAAAATATTCAGTTTGTTTAAAGTATTAGCATAAAAAATAACACTGTGGTTCTGCTGATGCAAATTTTTTTTCTACATTTTCACCCAGGTAATATTTTTCTATTCAACAAAGAGTATTATAAATATAAACAAATTAGAATCTTAAAGTAGAATCTTAAAGAAACTTAAAAAAATATATTTTATCAAACTGTTTTCTTGAAAGTCAGAATCTTTCCATTTTAATAATCATGGAAAAGCACTTCAAGGCCACATTAAGTTCAGAGTTCCACAAAACGTTATCATGAAAAGATGTACAAATTTCCTGATGTTTGGACAAAAATACACAGTGCATGTCATACACCTTAAGGCAAACTGAAATAATTTACTGATGAAAGTAACAGTTTAGCATTGTATCTAGTATTCCAGTTTAAATCAGATTTATACCTTAAATTAAGTTGCTTGATACTGACTTTAGAGAGACCACATAATTAGTTTTTAGACAAACTGAAGCTGCAACTATATATTAGTTAATAAAACCATGAGCATCTGAATTCCTTTACCTTTAATGCATTGCAGTCTCTAGTTTTAATATTTTATTTGTGAACACTTGAATTTTATACTAAGTTGTCTTCAAAGTGACATTCAAAAACCAAGTAATAATCATAAGCCATTACTCAAGCCTTGACATAGGTTAAGAAATACACAAACCAGCAGTCCATTTAAGTGATATTACTGCTGTAATGCAAGCCAAAAGTATAACACAGCCCTCTATTTATCCCTCTGGGCTCAGTGAACCTTCAGTCTGACATCCTTTTTGTTGATATGAGACCACAATGACATAGAAGCACAATTTATAGAGAAAGCGTTACTCAGGAAACAAGTACCTTACAGAAATTACATTCCTTTGCCTGTAATAGAGTTTTTTTTTTAATTAATTTTTATTTTTTAGTTTGTTTTGCTTTACAATACTGTATTCGTTTTGCTATACATTGACATGAATCAGCCACGAGTGTTTTAATATTATTTATTTTGTTTTCTGTATAAGTTCCTTGTTTGTCTTTAAATTCCTGAGGAACAATTTAGAATTTCTCATGGCATTTCAAATCAAGCAGGGAGAAAATTAGATTGTTTATACGCTGTGAAATTTGGCTAAATTTATTAAACAAGCTGTATACCTGTTTTAGTATTTATACCAAATAAATCCAGATGAAACATTCATTTTCAATCTTGAAACCAAAATAGGATGGGTATTAAATAAAAGGAATAGCAGTTCTTTTTCTTTAAAACACCTTGAATGGGAAAAGGCTTTTTGAGCAAGGCACAAAAATCCTAAAGCAATAAAATAAAAAAAATCTCTAAATTTGACTACAGGAAATTTAAGAATATGATTTTAAAAAATCAGGAACAGATTAAAAGAAAAATGACATAAAGAACAGACTTGTGGTTGTCAAGGAGGAAGGAGGTGGGGGGAGGAATAGGTTGAGACTTTGAGATTATCAGATGCAAACTATTATATATAGATGGATAAACAACAAGGTCCTACTATACAGGAAACTATATTCAGTATCTTGTGATAAACCACAATGAATATGAAAGAATAAAGAATATGAGAAAGAATGCATATATAACTAACTGCCTCATTCTGCTCTATAGCAGAAATTAGCACAACATTGTAAATCAACCATACTTCAATTTAAAAAAACTGGGTAAGATGGTGACAACTTGTGACAAGTATATATTATTTTAACAGATATCGTATCTCTAAATAATAAATAGAGCCACAACCCAAGAGAAACATGGGCAAAGAGTCTGAGCACAAGCACACACACACACTTATATACAGAGAGGTAAACAATGTGGTGAGAAATATTTAACTTCAGTCAAACCTTATTGCTGTAAATTTAAGTAGTGAAATAACAATAGCAAAGCCTAAACAGGGTCTACATTGTACACTACTCCTGGGAGCAGATCAGAGTAGGTACACTTCTATGCTTTAGGTAGGAATGTACATCATGTATCTTTTTGAATGTTCAGCATAATTTTAAATGCAAACATCCTTTGACTGAGATATAACACTCATAGAAATTAATTCTGCAAACCCATCTGCACATATTATTAATACAGTCAGGAAAAGTTGGAAAGTTATCAATAAATGACAGAATAAATAACAGCAGAATAAAATGTGGGAACCCTAAAGATGGAGGAAACTGCAGATAAAAGAGGTCTCCAATTTATGTTAATATAGGGAATTAGCAAGATACAGAAAGAGTAGTGTGTTTATGATGCCAGCATTTCTGTAAACCACTGATGATCCTTATCTGAGAGAAGTGGAATTAGAGAAGAGACATAGACAGCAATTGTTATACCCCTTTTGTAAAGTTTAAAGATTACCATGAGTTACTTATTTCATAATGTTTAAATTTCAAAACATAAATCTTTAGAATCTAAATTCTCATTTTTGAGGTTATAAGTTTTAAATCACCCATGATACCTAAAAGCTATTGCTAACAAATATTTTAATCTTTTTATAAACTTCTTTCTTATGTTAAACCCAAATCATATTTTTCAGATATTCAAGATTTTGCCACTTGAAATTTTCAAGCTCTTAATAGTTATGTGTCTAGTTACAAGAGAACTATCAAGGTGTAAGTGTCTCCATATTTCAAACTAAATTGAAGAATGTGTGGCAGAGAAGCCAAAAAAGGAAAAACTTGCAAAATAAAATATAAATTATCATCTCCAAACATGATTCAAAAATTAAAATTGCTTTTAAAAGATCTGAAATGCACACCACCATTAATATCACCAATTCCTCATTTAATCACCCCATTTTAAACAACATATTCTAAATCAGTGTGCAAGACAATGGCTTTTTAGCATCCATCTCTTTCATGTTTTCTTCATAATTTTTACAATTACCATTTCTGCTCTTTACGACACTTTGATTCAAATATAGTTCCAAGTTAAAGGATAATGTTTACAAATGACCTGGAAACAATGACTATTCTTCACATTCTAAAATAATAAGAAAATCATGTAGATTTTCTACTGGATTAATTACTTCTACTTTTGCCATAAAAATAATTCTGCACCCATGAATAATTTCCAAAATGGAAACTTATCCTGTTCTTTGTCACCTGAGACATGACCTAGAAGAAGCATTAAACAGGTTTCTACTAAAGTTTGAGAAAAGGTAAAGAAAGAAGAGAATCCTGCGATGGATTTTGATGCACGCAGGCAACGGGGATAGAAGCAGCCTGAAGACAAGCATTTGACTTTTTTCCCAATGTTTCCTACTTCAGGACCAAATCCAAATCACCAATACAACATATCTTATAAACACCTGACTTTGCTTTAAAAGAGTAATTTTGACCCAAGTCCTTACCATCCTACATCAAAGAGTCTCCACGCTGCTGTTTTCTGCAACAAGAGCAAGGCTCAGAGTAAGGAAAGTCAATGCAGAGTAAGGGAGCAAATGATTTATAAACCAGGAAAATGTTTAACTCATTCATGGGACTTCCTTAGTGATTACATCTCCTCAAAAACTGTTTTTTTTCCATTCTCAAAGAAAGTAATCTCTGGACAAGAAACTATTTGAAAAATTTTCAATTTCAAGACCTTTCTGACAGACAAGGAACAGGCAAATAGCCTCCCTTATTCACACTGAGGCAGGAACTTCCTGGGAAAGTGTGAAAGGGGCTCTGGACCAGCATTAAGAGGCAGAGGACTGATCCACAGGGAAGAAGCCACAACAGGAAGAGCCAGTCCCAGGTCTGATGCCCCCTCGTCGTGGAGAACCACCACCATCATTCTTATTTGTGCGCATTTATTAGTATTCTAAAGACGAGAACAATAAAGCTCCAGTCTCCACTATTAGCGCAAATGGTTGTATTAAAGAAGCTCATTAATTTGAAAATTACACAGCAAGCTCTATTAGATCTCCATAGCTACTTCCCTTCCATGAATCTACAAGCATGGAGTTAAGTGTATATAATTAATGTGCACTCAGGGGACTGGAAATCAGTGAAATGAGCAGCATCAATCTCCGTGTTATATAGGGCAGTGATTACCATCTGAATCTGACAATTTCATTATGAGGCAGGTATTATAATAACCTCCATTTTACAGAGGAAGAAAGAGGATTAGAAAGTTACACTGACACATACAAAGTCACACAACTGGTGAATTCTGGAGCCATCATATCACACCCGATCTGCTTATTTTAATATACTGGCTACACTGCCATCCGACATTGGGAAAAACTCTGACTCAGGCTGCAGCAGATGTATTTACTCTTTCTTATTGATTGTTTATTGATTTGTGAAGAAATATTAATATTCTAAATCCTGCAAGAAGAAAGAGGGATGAAAGAAAGAAATAAAAGAAGAAGGGAAGCAGGTCTCCGTTCTTCCAATTATTTTGTCATTGAATTTGGTTTTCTTCAAAATACATTTTAAGGCTATGATTTAGTAAGCATACATATTTAAACTATAAAATCAGATGCCTATGTGTAATTTTCATTATCAAACTTTATTTTATAGATACCATTATTATTCCAAAGTTGTCAGAAAGGATAGAAAATTTTTAAATGCTAAGCAATATGGTTTTCATTAGACTTGAATTTTGTCTTTTGATTTCAGAAACCATGCTCTTACCCAATATTCCATTCTACTTCTTTCTTGAAGAAGGCCAAGATTTTCAGCAGTGCACTACCATGTTTACCAATTTTCTTACTTTTCAGAATTGGATTTCTCTGTTTCAATAAAACAGTGTGCACACCTGTTTTGCATAATAATGCCCAGTGCATTTTTAAACATTTTTTTCAGCAATTACAGTGTAAACTTACAACTTAACCTTCTTTAGGTTCTCAATATCCATAACAGAGACAACCACATAGTAGATGTTAAAATAGAATTTTTTTTTTTTAAAGAAGTTTCCCCAGAGATGGGCCAAAGTAGTCATCCAGCCAGTTGGTCTAATGAGGACTGAGGAAGGGCATTCCAGGCAGAGTCTGGAGTTCTTCCGTTTGATGCCTACAGCTGAATTTCTAAAACCTGGCCAAGATCTTGCCTCTGATTAATTCCAGTTCAGCAGCTTAGCAAGAAGGTTCCATCACTAGAGCAGATGCAACAGACAAGAGGAACAGCACAATGACAGGGGCACAGGAAACCTGTCCTCCTCAAGTGAGAGGTTCACAGAAGCTCAGCTCAACTCTCTTGAATGAGCACAACCTTTCCTGGCGAGCAACACCCAGCAAAATTTCAAATGTACCCAGCACTTATATTTCCAGGGATTTTCCCACAGATACATATTCACAAACAGAGGTAAAGGTATAAAAGAATGATCACCAGAGCAATATTTGTAGGAATGGAAAATAATGGGAAAAAATCGCAATGACCCAAGCAAGGAAACTTAAGAAAGAGAATACTAAGCAACTATGTTTAACAATGTGGCGGTGTGTGTTTTTATGTTTTTCTATAGTTAAAAGTTAAAATAGTAAGTTAAAATCAAATAGGCACATATGCAAAAATAAAAAAGTAAAAGAAGTTCTTATACAAATGTAAAGCAGGTTAGAAGAACTCACTTAAATTTGCTTTCTCATCTGGAATGAATATAATAATAATTTTATTTATCCTATAAACTGTAGAAAGCTACAGTGAAGACCAAACAGCTATGAAAGTGTTCTGAAAAGATAAAAGTTATATGTAAATGTAAAGTTACCAAATACATTAGCTCTCTGAAGGCAACGATCTCTATGTTATTCTCCTCCACTAATCTGAGCACGCTCTTCCATTCACTATAAAGGGCTGAGATACAGGAAAGAAGGGCATATTGGGATCACTTATGACAAACTAATCAAGGCACTGATTCTCTCATTTAAACCCCCAACAATGACATCTAGATGATGAGGAAACAGCCTTATTCCACAAAGAGAAAATAAAACATGTTTTATGTCACAAAGCTACAAATCATATTCAAACCCTGGTTCTAAAGCTTGTATTCTCTCATCTGCTTTTCATTTAAATAGATATAATTTGATTAATTAGGTGAAATAAACCGTGAAGAATCTAAAATGTGCAGTTAGACAATGGGTGGACGTATCTTAATTATGTGCTGCAAGATTCACCGGGGATGAAAGAGCTCCAAGTTATTGAACAGCCTCATGGAAGTGGCACGTGACAAAAGAAAAGATGTGATGCTGCTCGCATTTCAGCACCTCAGCTCTTAAAAACCATTCTCCTCTTTCAGTGCATTAAACATACCCTTAAGTGACTTATGTGGTTTGCTTCGTTGGTTTATCCTTTGTCACCAAACAGTCTTGCCCTGGTGTACAAGAAATAGAAGATTCCAGCAAGAAACTAGAAATGCATTTTTCTCTGTCCTCAACAAGTGTTTATCAAAACCATTTTCTATATTGGGGTCTTTGAGACCCCAATACAGAAAATGATAAAGTCCACTAATTACAATGCACTTAGATGCACCAAACACATAGTCTTTTATACCTATTCTCTATTTTCAAAATAGTCCTATAACATATGATTCCTTTTTACAAAGGTGGAAACAGCTACTTAGACTGCATTAAACTTGTCCAATGTCACACATCTAACAACAAAATCAGAATTTCATTCAAGTTCAGATTCGACTAATGCTACTTTATGTCTTATGATACCATGGCTGCAAACTACAAAGAATCAATGTCTTTTATTTTCATACACAAAACACTTCCACATTTATCATTAAGATGATGATTTTGACTTTCCTGTGTTCTAAGAGACAAAGAAAAAAAACTGAAGCTCTGTAGCACCTTGATACTTCCTCTGAATTCTTGCCTCTGTTCCTAAAATTTCCTCTCCATATGAAAATTAGTAATAACATTGCACACTAGTAAAAACTCAAAAAAAAAAAACCTGATAAAACAAATAAAGCTACAAATAGTAAAGTGCTTGGGAATCATAAAGTTCAATATCTCCATTTCATACATAAACTAAAAACAAGAGTGGAATTTTTCAATCCCTCCCAAACAAAGGATAAGACATAAATAAATTGAAAACTCATGTCCTACATTGAACTGTGTCTTTCAAGAAAAACTAGCAAATGCACACTTCCTACCACTCCTAGAGATCGGCACTTCCAGAACTTTCTTTGCTAAATTTTTGTGAGGAAGAGAGACTTTTTTTAATTTAAAGAGAAGCCCCTCTCCCACTTGAGAATTGCAAGAGCTACTTCTGTGGTAGCTGGATTATTGAAAACAGACAATCCCTTAAAATCTGCAATTCCTAACAAGTAACTTACATGAAGCCTTTAAAGAATATCTTTAAAATACTCCAAATGAGTACCACTAAAATGTAGATGACAATATTTCCCAGTATGTCAATAAAACTCGATTCCCCTTTCCTGATCGTCCTTATTCTTCAAATTGAAACTGCTCATTATGTCCTGCATTTCAGTCCCAAACTGTGCTTTAATGATTTTTTGCATAATTAAGCTTAATGACAAAAACGTACATATTGTTTGAGAAGTATCATTAATTTTGTTAAATATTCTTGTAAGACATGCTGACACATTTTAATATATACCTAGGATTGTTAAAACTATTATCCAGATGTTAAAGAACAATAAATCACCACCAGAATACAAACAAAAAGACAAATTTTCTGTGTTCTGCAAATAAACCCCATCAGTTGATGTGTTCTTACAATGTCTCAAGAACCCCATGTAGGAGATATAGTTTGTTATAACTCATAAATTCAAACTCTAGTAGTATATTTCTTCCACATTACATATTTTAGCTACAGTGTTTTAGTACCTCATGATTAACAAGAATGACTTTTTTTTTTTTACCAGCCCTGAATAATAAAGTGCCTGAAAGTGGTGTTTTTGCCTATAAAAGACCCAGAATGCTTCTTTTCTTTCTTGTCTCCCTCTGGAAGCAGGGATGGGGAAGCCTAGTGGGCTGTTATCTATGGGGTCGCACAGGGTCAGACATGACTGAAGCGACTTAGCAGCAAAAGCAGCAGAAGCAGCAGCAGCCAATTGTATTCATCAGAAGTAATATTATGATAAGAATTCATTGTTTTATACTAGCTCAGTGGTAGTGTAGAAGCCTGCTGCAGACATGCAAAGTAAGCAAACACCAGGTAAAGATGAAGCTTAAACCAAGAGAGAAGGAAAAGAAAAAAAAAAATTTCAGTTCCAAATTCCTACTCCTTTGCCTACTACATACCAAGTTACGCTGACTCTCGAAGATTTCCCTATTTGTCCATAGCACCATCACCACACTTAAAGAAATCTTGCAATTTCAGTCTACAATGAAGAAAAAATTTTTTTTTCTCTTTTGGAAAAAAACAATTATTTCAAATGCTCAACCCATCTTTTTATTCTTGTGTAAGTAATAAAAAATATATAATCACATGGCTGACATAGTCTTACTGCAGTGGACCAAATGCTAATGCAAGGGAAATTGTAAAATGAATACTAATTCTGAAAGAGAATAGTATCTTAATGCAAAACCTTAGCATAAGCTGCAAAAGCTTTACGGTCTGAGAAAACCTTTTCTTAAATTATGTAACATGAGTTTCAGTCAATTTTATGCTGAAGTTAGATATGACTGATATTCTGCTACAGGGATGAAGAATTAGGTAACATTTATTCTGATTTCATAATAAGCATAGAATACTCAGATTATACAAATATATTTCTATCATTTCCATCATTATCACTTGGTATTTATAAAGATTAGACTAAAAATATTTGCATTGAATTGCACATTCTGAGGTTCACTGAATTTCAATCGGAGTGTAAGAGTGAGAGTAGCATAAAGTAAGTAAATACCACAGTGGTTATAGTTTGAAATTAATTTTACACAAAGGGTAAATAGCTCAGTAGAAATATGATGCCCTATTCAAAGTATTATAGACACATTAGAAAGCAGGCATTCTGAAAGAATTAACAGAAAATCATGGTGTATAATATTCCGGGGATGGGAGGTAGGGGAAGACTAAGATAATTTTGTGGCTATTCAAAGAATATGTACAGTCATGTTTTGTGAAAATTCAAACAAAAATGGACGACCGACACTCCCACAGCCCTCGGAGTACTGAGAATAGAGTCCTGTATGGTAACCACTGCAACATGGCTTCTGCATCATCCCAACATTTATTTCAGCAAAGCATTTTAACACAGAGCAACGTAGTTGTAGGGGAAAAGATAATAACTTTGAACATATCTAACTTGTAGATGAAAATGAAAAATGTACCACACCTCTATCTGAATAAGATGGGAGGCAGATACCAAAGAAATTATTTCTTATAAAATCCAAATGTAGAGTAATAGCAATATTCTGAATTTAATAATTTTATATGAGGTCTGTTTAATAGATTAAAAATCATGATGCATACAAAGCCAACAGTGGCATGACCCTGACTTTAAGAAAGGCAGATTTTCATTCTCCATGTTAATTTTAAATATTTCTATAAATTGTAATAATAAAAAATGACAAGATACTTTGAATGGTAACCAAAAATAATAGGTTTTAGACTACTAACAAATATCACTATAAGAAGCAGATTCATTTTTCTCCAAAATTAGTGAAATCTTTTTTGAAAAATATTTTATTGCTAAAAAAATTTAAATTATGGGTGATTTTGAGATTTGAGAAAGAAACTGTGGGTAGATTTTAATTCAACAATGATTTTCCTATCCTATTGAAAAGGCAGTCATTTAAGACATTTGGCAATGAGTTGTTCAGATCATTAGAGAAAATCTCAGAAATTCTGAATGAAAATTGGCATAATAAAAAAAAAATCTGGTATTTCAATTTTGTTTGGGGAATCTTCAGAACTCAATTAAAGAAGAAAGGAAATACATTTACCCACTGGCCACTAGCATCCCAATAAAATGTTTAAATCTACTATTAATACAAGATGTTAGCCCTATGTAATGTATCCTCTGCTGCTGCTGCTGCTAAGTCGCTTCAGTCGTGACCGACTCTGTGCGACCCCATAGACGGCAGCCCACCAGGCTCTGCGGTCCCTGGGATTCTCCAGGCAAGAACACTGGAGTGGGCTGCCATTTCCTTCTCCAGTGCATGAAAGGGAAAAGGGAAAGTGAAGTCGCTCAGTCGTATCCGACTCTTCGCGACCCCATGGACTGCAGCCCACCAGGCTCCTCTGTCCATGGGATTCTCCAGGCAAGAGTTACTGGAGTGGGGTGCCACTGCCTTCTCCAAATGTATCCTCTGCTTACTTAAAAAAATAAAAAACATTTCAATTTAAGTTTACTTCCTTGTAGTAGCACCTACTCTGCAGATTAAGCACTTTCGCTGACTTTTTAAAAGGGAAAAGAACAGAGGAAGGAGGTGGGGGAAGCGCACTCTGAAAAGTCAACCATACAGCAACACCTGATAGAATAATCAGGACACAACTGGTCTCCTACTGCCTTCCCTAAAATGGTCAGGGCTCCAGGAAGTCTGAAAGGTGGTTTTGGGAACAAATTCCAAGAAGATACAGGCTCTGACATGAATCAGCATTCTACTGTCTTAATGTCAAGGTGCAACGACCCCTTCACTGTAAAGGCTTGATATGAAAGGGAAAAGCCCCAGACTTCTCAAGTCAGTAGAAGGAAGTCTGCAAGACCTCAAAAAGCAATAATAGCATAAGAGTAAATTCTGATTACTACTAAGTTCCTATAGTTTTCATATACTCATTTTTAGTTAAATTTCAGTTTCTCATATCTTAAACTGAGTATTTCAACCGCCATTTTTTTTTAATTCTGTTGAGTATAATGTCTGATTTTCCTAAAATTCTCTTGTGATACTTGAAATATGAAAACGTAACTACAAAAAAAAATCCAACAACAAATTAATTATTCTTACATTTAAAGAGCTACTTTATTCTTTGTAACCTCCAACTGATTATAATCAAAGATTTAACTTCAGGTTATAAGGTATTGTGTCTGGTACACTACAAATTCTTATGATTGCTTAAGAGCATCCAAGTTGATTCTGGTTGTATGAAAATTTTTGCATACATTAAAATAAGTAACTCTAGGCTTTGGTAATTATCTTGACAGAATAATAAAACATGATAGCCCACCCAAACTATAGCTACTCACAATCCATAATTACAATGTAATTACACACACACACACACACACATACAGAAAAATTCATGCAAAGTATAACAAAGATTTAGCAAGCATCAATGTGATGAACGCAGATACACATCTCAATAATTCATGACTAAAATGCAATGATAAGAAATACACCTTAAAATAATACCTGAAGGATTTACTGTATAGTACAAGGAAATATAATGAATATTTTATATTATATAGGTTATTTAACCTATATAATTGGTTTTAATATAAAACCAATATTTTATATTATATAGGTAATTATTTTATAATAACCTATAAGGGAAAATAATCTGGAAAAGGATACATACATATATTTATCTGAATTACTTTACTGTACATATGAAACTCTGGAGAAGGACATGGAACCCCACTCCTGTATTCTCACCTGGAGAATACCATGGACAGAGGAGCCTGGGGGGGCTACAGTCCATGGGGTTGCAGAGTCAGACAAAAGTGAAGCAATTTAGCATGCATGCATGCACATATAAAACTAACACAACACTGCAAATTAATTATACTTCAATAAAATAAATAAATAGATTACACCTGGAGAATCAAGGTTAAAAAGCCAAAAATATACTTTCTTCCAAGAGTATTATAATCATGCTATTCCTGAATTTCTTTATGAATCAAATTCACAAGGATATTTAAGATAATCTATTTTAAAAATAAAATAAAAAATAAACGGCAGTGGGAGTTATTTTTCAAATATCTCATTTTAAATGCATTTTTCTAAAACAGATGCCACTTATACATATTTTTTCAATTTCTCTAAATAAATGTGTTTACAATGTTTCAAAGGGTATTCAGTGTGCGCAACAGTTTTACAAAAGAACTATGTTTTTTCCAACATCTCCATCTACTGGCTTAGAGAAAAAGCAGATTTTTATCTGCTATTTCTTTAAATTTAATATTTTTACAATTTATTTTTCCTGAAATTGAAATATCAAAGTATTAAATTATTTTTAAATAGATTAATAGCTATTTGTCAGTCATTCATTAAAAAATAGGAACAATTTTGAAGAAGACGTTTAATAATTTTAATTCCAAAGCCCTATGTGATCAAATACGTTCATAACTCTTTTAGACAATTTTATTTTAACCAAGTTTTAATAATGAGCACAACATTGCTGCTGCTGCTGCTAAGTCGCTTCAGTCGTGTCCGACTCTGTGTGACCCCATAGACAGAAGTCCACTAGGCTCCCCCGTCCCTGGGATTCTCCAGGCAAGAACACTGGAGTGGGTTGCCATTTCCTTCTCCAAAGCACATTAAAGTTTATCAAAACTTTTCAGAATGTAAAAATGTTTATTATTTCCTAAAACTTGTTGATTTTGTTAACCTATATACAATATGTGCTGCTGCTGCTAAGTCACTTCAGTCGTATCCGACTCTGTGTGATCCCATAGACGGCAGCCCACCAGGCTCTCCCGTCCCTGGGATTCTCCAGGCAAGAACACTGAAGTGGGTTGCCATATCCTTCTCCAGTGCATGAAAGTGAAAACTGAAAGTGAAGTCACTCAGTCGTGTCCGACTCTTAGTGACCCCGTGGGCTGCAGCCTACCAGGCTCCTTCGTCCATGGGATTTTCCAGGCAAGAGTACTGGAGTGGGGTGCCATTGCCTTCTCACAATATGTGCATATCACATCTATTATTTTCATAAAAATGTTGTTACTGTAACAAATTGCTTTTGTAGAAAAACTATTAGAATATCATCACATCCTCAGACCAAACTGCTTAGACAAGACCCAGTGGCAGTGTACAGGGAAGGCCTCCGGGGCCATAAGGATTTGAAAACTACAAGAAAGAGAATTAAGGGGAAAGGTTAGGAGAAAATGAGTTGCTATAGGAATAGCATTCATTCATTTTCTGATGACTAGAAGGTACTCAACAAACACTGAAGCTGAAGCAGGAGGTGAGAAGAAGGAAAGGAGCGAGGAAGGAAAGAATTCTTGAGGCCCATCACTGATTTAACTTTTGAACATCAGATGCTAAGTTACTTATTTTTCTGGTTCCATGGACTTTCTCATGTTGAAGTCTTAAGTTGGAGCAGGCTTGAGGGGGAAGAAAAATAAAACCTTAGTAGGCTCTCTAGCTAAGAAAGAAGGAAGAAAGGAAATGGGGAGGGAGGTAGAAAAAGGAGAAAGCAAAAAACTGAAAATCTGTCTTTATTTCCTCAGGTACCATGGAAACAAATGGGAACAAGTAGGTACTTGAATTATCCCACTGTGACTGTGAAAGAGGGCGTGGGAGGGAGTTCAGAGCCTGCACAGCATTTACTGGGTTCAGAATGTAATGACTTCATTTCATTTGCAAAACCTTAACCCATTCAGTGGGTCCTGCCATGTCAGTGTCAGCATTCCCAAAGCAGCCCTTCCATCTCAGGAATACAATTAAATTCGCAAACTAAAGTCTTTGCTATTTTACAATTATATTAAGATTCACAATTTTACTTTCTTAATACATTAAATTTATATATTACACTTAGGGTTAAATTTACCCTATGGGATTTTTATGTTTTAACTCAGAGGAAGGGCAAGCTATTTTATAAATGCTGACTGATGATACATATTTTAATGGTAGAATTATGAAGCAGAATTCTTTAGATTTCTGTAGGAAGTGAGAGAAAGTCAGGTTGGTTTCCGCTACTACATGTTTGACACTGCTGCTTCCACTTCATAAAGGAAAGAATCAAGGATTCCCCTGACTGAGGAGCCAAGGAAACAAAGGCTAAGCATTAGAGAAAAAGCCTTGAGCAGGATTTAAGTGATCAAGACTCATCTTTAATAAATTTGGTATCAGAGATTTCCACTCATTTCTGGACTGCTCAGTCTGTGAGTACAGTTTGATTGTAAGCATCTCTCTCTCCCTCTGAAAAGAAATAATTTTACATTCTCTATCACTTTTGGTTTAAAAGAAAAAAAAAGGATACAAACACTCCATTTCATTTTGCAAACTCTGTATTGTAAAATTCCTAAAGAAATGAAGAAATTGAGCCACAAAAATTTTAGGTGCCGAGTAGATGAGTTAATGTCAACTCCAGAAAATTCTATTCAATGAGTGATGGAATTTTTTCTTCTGTAACTAGTTCTATTCAGAAATCAGTAAGATTACTTACAGCACAGGAGTTGCAGAGGCCATGGTTCTGAATTCCCATGCCAGCAACTTGAAAATACATTCAGATCCTCACTGTCATTTATTTTAGTGTCATTGAATAATCCATGCAGGAGTAACTTTGGGACATGGAGACATGCGATCTTTTATTTCAGCTTTATTTTCTGAGAAATGCAAATGAAGATTTGATTTTCCCATTTTCTTAGAGTTGGGCTTCCCTTGTGGCTCAGCTGGTAAAGAATCCACCTGTAATGCAGGAAACCTGGGTTCGATCCCTGCGTTGGGAAGATCCCTTGGAGAAGGGAAAGGCTACCCACTCCAGTATTGTGGCCTAGAGAATTCCAAGGACTGTATAGGCCATGGGTTCACAGAGCCTGACACAACTGAGTGACTTTCACTCCACTCACTTGGATGGTTTAGAATTGTCAAGCAAATTAAATTTTGTCTCTGTTTTTCTAATGAAATCCGCCTCTTATTACATGGTTGTATCCATTCTGTGGAACTTTATGTATTTATATCTGTGTTTAATATGTGTATACTTTCTGCCTGCATATCTTTTTCAATAAAATTTACATGAAATAAATTATTCAAAAATATTGAGATTGAGGACCTAAACTAGTCAGTTAACCTTAACTGACCATAATGTTTAGTCTTTACAAGCCCCAACAGAGTCATTCAGCATTTGGAATGAGGAAATACTCATTTCCTTCAGTGGACCTAACTTCTGCTCTCAGCCAGGCCCTGGCATAATTCTCACCAATGAATGAACTTCTACATCATTGACCGTTTTCAAAACACAGAGGTATCGATTCTTTTCACCTAGTTTTTAAAACCTAAATCCTCCCAATAATCCTAGTCTTGCCTTCGTTAGGTTCATCACTTTTCACAGCATTTTCACATTAACACACAATTACAAACAGTTGGATATTTAGACCAATTGTGTGTCAAACTCACAATTCAGAGGGGGGAAAAAAAAACTGGAGACCTGGTATCAATTCAAATGAATAATCTAATTCTGGTAGATAAATAGGTCAAATTATAAAGGACTTCAAAAATTAAACCACAGCTGGTTTCTTTGTGTATCTACATGCTAAAATTTTTCAAGATATTCTTACATTCTTTTAGGAAGATTTTTTTTTTTTAACTGAAAATTTACTTAAGTCTCAGTCTCTCTTCCACTTCCTTCTCATCATGCCCAGTTCCTTTTCTCTCTTGGAATCAACATGTGCAAAAAAAATATACAGCGCTGAAATCTTCTTAAATATGCTTTCATAAACAGTTGAATTCTAAGCATCAAACAGCTCCATAATAATGACCCCTGTTCTATCAGACAGTTGTTTCATTCCTTCATTCATTTGGTTGATGGCAGTTTCAAAACGAGCTGAGGATGTTCCTGATACTACAATCAAGCTAACCCATGGAATATACGATTAAAGCTCAACATGGGGACGTGGGATGATAACCAGTTGTTTATCTAACGTGGGAACACTGCAGTTGGGATTTTTCGGTGGTAATTTTCCGCTCAGTCCTTTACAGGGAAGCCAGAGTGGGAGGTGAGCCATCTGCAAATCCCCCCGCGAACTGTCAACTCTGAAATAAACACCAAGAACATCAAGTCAGAAAGGAGTCGCCCCAACCTAGTCGCCAGGGCAGGATAGCAGCTGCCGGCAGAGGGCAGGGGGTCCGGCGGTAGCCGCACCGCCCACGTCCGATCCGGGGTGGCCGCGCCTGGACCCGGGCCAGCCGGTCTTTCCACTGAACCGTGCGGAGACTTAATTGCTTGAATCCTATGACTCTGAAGCCTGGATGTAGCTTCGCGGCGGGTCCCCAAGTACTGCACGCCGCGCTGGGACTAACAGGATGGCTGCGAAGACTAAAATGGCTGATCGGCTGGCTACTTCTCCAGATTCCAAACTCGGCGCATGCCACCTCTTTCGGGTCCTTTTCCTCCCGCATCCTCTGTGGGAGCCCCGCGACTTGAGAACAAAACCCCCAGACCGCGAGGGCCCAAGGTGCCCGGCTCACGATCGCCCCGGGACTCAGGCTGCGGCTCCCGGGGCAGCGAGGAAGGACTGTACGGGTTCCCGGCCTGCGTCAGCCTCGCTGCACCCCTCGGTGGGCCTTATGTAACGACCCCAAGCCGACTATGGGACCAATGTGACAACCTGTCCCGTCCCGGGGCGGAATACAGGCTCGCGGGGTTCACGCAGGGTCCCGGAGCGAGGCCTGCCGATTTCACCCCGGGGCCGGGGGATCTACCCAGCAGCCCGACGGCGCGCCCTGGGGCACCGCGTGTTCCCCGCGCGCGGGGTGCCACCAGGCCAGCAGGGGAAGGGGGCTTCTTTTGAGGACTCCAGCCAAGCCAAGACCCCCGGAACCTAAGGAAGCCCCTTCGATCTCCAACACCCACCCCGCTCCCTAGTGCGCACACTCCCCCGGTTCTCGCTTCCTCTTCAGCCCCCAACTCTCAGCCAGCGGGGGTCCCCGAGAACGCAGCCACTTTCTCCCAACGCCGTCACACGCACGCGCGTGTGCAGTCACTACACCCGCACACTGACATGCAGAGACACACACACACCAGCCCGCTTTCCGCGTGCAGCGCCAAAAGGACATGAATATTCATTACTCACAAGCGTTGGTGACTGCGAAGCTGTTGGCTACCTCCAAATTGTCGATGTGGGGTGTCAGTCTGAACTCCGAAGTGGAAAACTGAACCATCCCTACACGAAATGCACTGTATTCCTGATCGGCGCCCCTGGGAAACAGCCCCCCTGCAAGGAACAAACACCAAGCGAGGAGGACAGTGTCAGTGCCCGAGAAGGAGAGGAGCCCGCTAGCGGGGGACTGCCCAGAAGTCCCTGGTTAACGTTAATAGGACGAATAAACACATCCCTGGACCCGGGCAACAGGGGAGCTGGGGTGGATATCCAAAGGGTATAGACCAGACACGGAGGGGATCAAGACACGAAGGAGCTCGAGGGCCAGGTGGGTGGCCAGAAACGTTCTCCTTCCCTAGTGACCACAAGCTGTGCATTCAGACCCCTAGAGATTCTGAACAAATGGAAAAATGTTGTTAAGGCGAAATGAATAAAATTTGGGGGTTCGAAAAGAGAAGACCTTTCCCTCTTGTATCAGAGACACAATATTTTGCCTTTGCTTTATCCTAAGAAAAACATGTATATTTTAGGCTGTTTAAATCTGGAATGCAGTCAAGGTATGACATAACTCTACATGACATGAATTAATTTGTCCACCGTGAACAAAGATTACCACCAAATTATGCACAATTCAAAAGCAGAGCACAAAGGGTACCTACCTATCTGTATGCTGTTAGAAGAGACACCAAAAATCAGTCCCCACAAAACAGGAGAAAGGAGGACAGATATATGCATAATCTTTTGCATTTCCAAGAAAAGTAGAGCATCCACAAAATACCCTTTCTTTCTTTCTTTTTTTTCCTTTTCCTCCTCTTCCTTCTTTGGCCGTTTTCCTGGGCAAATTAGATCCTCTGCATTTTGAGACAGCAATTTAGCACCAAGCTGCTAAAAACCAGAAGTGGAGGCAGAAGAATCCCTATTTCCAGGTCCTGCGGGTGGCTGCCGCCCTGCGCCCCGCGCCTGCTCGAAGTCCGGAGGACCGGCTAGATGCAGTTTCCAGCAGGCTGCCGCTGTGGTCCCAGCGCCTCAGAACACTCAGCACCCTCCCATGCGCTCACACACTCACCCTTGCGCGCTTCTCCCTCTCCTCTCTCTCACACGCGCGCGCGCACACACACACATACACACACACGGACACACGCGAGTCACAGACCGGCAGGCGGGCCCGGCGCGCGTGCGCGAGGCGCGGGGGGCGGCTGGCGCGCCCCTCCCCCGCCCACCCCCGCGCTCCGGCGTCTCGCGCGCGCAGGGCTGGGAGCGAGGCTCGGAGCCCGGCCGCCGCTGCCCCCCGGGAGAGACCTCGGGTCTCGCGAGCTGTCGCGCCCACCAGTGATCTGCCTTTCAGCACCGCGGACAGCGCCCCACTCCGTGCCGCGCTACCTTTGTGCCTCCGCGGCCACTGCAGCGGAGATAGATGCTCCAGCCTGGACCAAATGCAGCAAAGCCCACTTCCGGCTGCCGTGCAGAAGCCAAACTGCTAATTGCTGTTGGTGGTGAAGCGTTCTCTCACCAGGCCCTGCTGTCTTAAGATGCAATCAATGCTTATTTTTTATCTTCTATAGCCTGTAAATCCCACCTAACAATAGAGAAACTCTGCCATCCACCTCACCTGACATGCAGGAAAGCAAACAAAACACTGATGAAGAAGTGCTCCAAAAGTGTGAACTTTAGCTGAATGAGACGTAGCAGGATCCAAGGAAAACCTAAAATTCTGTCCCTAAAGGTCAAAACTGCATAGCAGAAGATCAAGTTTGAATCTTTGGAACACTTTGCATGGAAATCCCATTTTTACACTGCTCCACCGGGCTGTGACACCAACTTGCCCAGCCTGCCAAGCCGACGCCTGGGACCTGCTTTGGCAGAAATTCCTCAC
The DNA here is from genome assembly GCA_006408695.1 of Aepyceros melampus. Classification (NCBI taxonomy): domain Eukaryota; kingdom Metazoa; phylum Chordata; class Mammalia; order Artiodactyla; family Bovidae; genus Aepyceros; species Aepyceros melampus. Next base: position 387,069 of record SJXQ01006672.1, on the reverse strand, counting down.
TGAGTTTATGGCTTTAGTGGTTTAAACAAAGCAATAAAGGATGGTTGAGTACAAGGGACTGTTTCCAGGAGGCAGGAGATTGGATCTCACATCACAGAAGGAGTAGCCTAGTAATTTTCAGAATGCCAAGAGTTAGTCTGCTTTCCCGTACAATTGTCACAGTAGTATCACTAGTATAGCCTCCGTGTTAACTGTTGCATGTTATACTTCCCCTTAATCACTTTGGGCCTCAACTTTTAAAATGAGAAAATGAGCAAAGTGAGCTCTATGGCTCTCTAATCATGGAATTCTGGAATTCCAAGTCATAGTCTTTTCCTCTTTTTGATTTTCTGTATGTATTCCTAAGCCAGGAAGTAAAAGAATCCATAATCTATTAATAAGATTTTATACTGCAGGTAAAAATACCACTCAATTCTATCACCAAGAATTTACTTTAGTCCATTAATATATATTTCTTTGTATATGAGACAGGTGTTGTGAGTCAAAATTCCTATTAAAATTTTTAAAAATTAAGAATGAAAATAGTAAGGATGACATACATAAATATATATCCACATTAACAGTATAAAGGATAATTAAATATATCTGATCTATTCAATCACTAAGTGATGTAAGGCACAAAAATGATTTGCATTATTCTCTATTTGAACTCTTTATTATACAGAAGAGTGAATAACAATTCAGCGCAAAATAGAAAATTTTTCAGCCATTGTTTTTCTTCATCCAGGTTTTCCCAAAAGAAAAACTTAAACTTCATATCAAGTAAGTAATAATGAAAGGAGAGAGAGAGAGAGAAGGTTAAATGTGGAGAATTGGTCATATTTAAAGAATGGGTCAATGTAAATTAATTTTTTTTTAAGAGGTCACTTCAAAAGCTATTTTTATCATAATCTATTTCAAAGTCAAGGACAAAGGTGAACCCAGAATTGACTGAATTACAATCTATAAAAATAAATAATATAAAATAAGAATTTGCTGAATCATAGAAACATTTTTCCTAGTAAATAATGTATAAGATCTCAAGGAAATATTACTGTCTAGTGACCAACTATAATTCATATATAAAATAGAAATAATTTAGTAGGCATTACTTGTAATTCAACTATTACTTTGTTACTGTTTTTCACAAGGCATGTACTTTCACATCAAATATAGACAGATACATCTCTTGCAGCATTGGCATTGTTGTGCTTGTATTATAATTAATGAACTTTTTCAAATTCACAATAGTATTTATCATATAGCATTTTTCAGGCACAGAATACTACGTAATAAATTTAAATCGGCTGAAGGAAGTGGTTATGCAAATAAATGAAAAATACTATAATTTAGTTTTAATACTTAGAAGCTTCCTGTTTCAAGAATATATCTCATATTTATCAGTAGTAAAATCAAATTTGAAAATTTCAAAACTACTGAGACTAAAATTGAATAGAATAGTGTGCTCAAAGACACAGTTTGCTATTCTCTGCCCTCTGCTGTTCAATTTTGGTAATTATCTAAAATGCAAGCATTGTTATGAAACAAGGATAAATAACAGTAATAATGGAAGAAATAAAAAAAATTAACCATTCTAGCATTTGTTTGTATGTTTAGTCGCTTTCACTATTGTTGTTTTTTGTGTATGTTTAAGTATAATCTTAGCATTAAGGCTAGAAATAAATATTATACATAACATTTTCATTTCTAGTTTACTCAGTCTTTTCTTCAGTATAAGATGCAATTATTTTTTTTTTAAATCTGCTTTGAAATGCTTAAGATTTTATATATGCTTACAAATTCTGTGTAGTTTTAATTTGTGTTCCATAGTGAAAAAGCATTTAGGAAAGTCATTATGGAGGGGTTGGGTGGGGTGTGGGGTAACAACTTTGAAATGACTGGCAGATCAAATTTTAGCTGAATTCCTTATCAAAATTGGATTATAAATGTCAGCACCATGGTTCCAAGCAATGAAGTGACAAGAAGTTTCCTGCCTTCCTATTGATCCTCTGGAACTGGGAGGGCTATCTGAAAGGCTCGGATGCAACTCAGCATTAAAAAGGAAAGTGGCTCCATGCTTTTTCAGCAAAAGATAGCAAGGGTAGCAGATCCTGCAGAATGAACCCTAGGTCCCAAACATGAGACATTATTAACTGAGACAGAAAAATTATAAAACAGAAAGAAAACACGAGGATTGTAATCACTCAGGATTGGAAATAGAGATATTCATTTTGGGGACTTTCAGTTCTTTAATGAAGATAATGAATAATGCTAATAAAAATAGCTATTCAGACTGAGACAGTATTGATTATTCTTTTCTTTGTGACACACTTTTAAATCACCGATTGAGTAAGATCAACTACATGATTCAAAACACATATGGGAAGTCAAACTTTTGTGTATTTTTGTAAAATGAACTTAGAATAAAGTCCAAAAATTGAATGAATAAGTGAAGTTTTCATTTTAATTTGCTTGGGGCTCCGATTATATGGATTTTAATTAACTTTACCCAGAAACCATCCTGTAGCAGAAATATTTATTGGAAAAATGTTTCAATTAATTAATTTAACAAACGAAATATGACAAGGATATTCTAGATAATGGCTTCCGTGATAGCTTGGTTGGTAAAGAATCTGCCTGCAATGCAGCAGACCCTGGTTCAATTCCTGGGACAGGAAGATCCACTGGAGAAGGGATAGGCTATCCAACCCAGTATTCTTGGGCTTCCCTGGTGGCTCAGTTGGTAAAGAATCCATCTGCAATGCAGGAGAGCTGGGTTCGATCCCTGGGTTGGGAAGATTCTAGATAATGAACTTGACACAATGGGTAAAAGATGGTCAGAAAAGAAGCCTTCCCCAGGAAGTTTCCAGACCTCATTCAAGTAAGCAAATGATTGCATGCATGCTATGCACGCTAAGTCACTTCAGTCGTGTCCGACTCTGTGCGACTAGGACAGCAGCCCACTAGGCTCCTCTGTCCACGGGATTCTCTAGGCAAGAACACTGGAGTGGGTTGCCATTTTCTTCTCCAAATGATTAGGGCCTCATTAAATGAGTTTGGAAGTGATCTTTCCTTTTCAGACTTTTGGAAGTGTTTGAGAAAGACTGGTATTAATTCTTCTTTAAATATTGGGTAGAATTCACCAGAGAAACCATAGTATCTTGTACTTTTTTTGTTGGAGGTTTTTGTTTACTAATTCAATTCTTTACTAGTAATTGGTCTGCTCAGACCCTATATTTCTTCAAGATTCAATCTTTGTGACCACTATCTTGAACTCTTTATCAAGTAACTTATGTATCTACATTTCAATAAGATCTGTTTTCTGGAGCTTTATCTTGTGCTTTGTTTAGAATGTGTTACTCTGTTTCTTCATTTTCCTTGACTCTGTGTGCTGTTCTCTGCACATTAGATAAAATGGCCACCTCTCCCAGTCTTGACAGTGGTCTGCGGTGGAAGATAATCCTTGTCAGCCAGACTGGCCTCAGCTCCTGGTTGTCTCTGAAACCTTCCTAATTGTCCAAGCCACCATCTTCATTCTTATTTATTTCAGTAGTTGAGAGCATGTTAGTGGCCCAAATTGGCGAATCATAGTCTGCACCTAGAGATGCAGGCTGCTTGGAAAGTGGGTCCTCTCTCAACAGCTGGGGTAGTTAATGGTTAAGCTCCTTCCAGGGCTAAACTTGAAGATGTGCGTTTTTCCTGCACCCTCTGTATTGGACTGTGGTGAACTGCCACAACAGAATGGAGAGGGTGCTCCTGCAACCATCAAGAACTGCTTCTTTATGAATTCAAGCCTTGTTGGCTATCAGAGCTGGTGATCGTGGGACACATCCCTTGGGCAACAGCCATAAAGTCTGGGGCAACTTAGGACTGTAGGCAGAAAGCAGAAGAGGTGCCCCAAGCTTCCCCAGTCTGCAGAGAGGGTTTTGGCCACCTATATTTGTGTGCTAAGTAAGAAGCCTGATCCTTCTACAGCAGCTTTTTTTTTTTTTTTTAAGTGAATGATTTACAATATGATATTGGTTTCTGGTGTGCAGTGCAGTGATTCAATATTTTTATAGATTGTGCTCCACATAAAGTCATTAGAAATATTAGTCATTTTCTGTACTTACATCCTAGGAGACTCAAAAGATCCCTTTCATTTTGGGTGCTTCCTCTGTGCTGAACCCTGAGATGGACAAGCCACAGTGAGCCTCCTGTGTTGCAACCTTACTTGACCCCAAGACACTTCATTTAAATGCAATCCCATCAGGAAAAGTATTAGCATGATCCAGATATTAGACACAATACATTGTTTGCAGGATAGGAAGTGTGAGGCAAGGAATAATAAGAATACACCAGACCATTGTAAGAAATATACACCTTATCCTTCAGGAAAGCAGAAACATTTGAGAGTTTAAGGAAAGAGGGGAGGTTTTTTTTTCTTTTTCTTTTTTTTAGATCTATCTTTTTTTAATTTTTAAATTGTGAAAGTATGATAACTCATTTACAGGAGACTTGGAAAATTCATAACAAGGTTACATATAGTTCTGCTGTATATTACAATTATTTTTTGAGTAGATAAATTAAGACTTTTAGGTAAAATTTCAATATCAAACTCTCAAAAATTCATAGAATGAATATGCAGAGAAGTAGAAAGATATAGTAGACCTGAAAAGCACTATGCACCAATTCAGCATAATTAAGATTTACACAATTTTAACATAACAGTAGGATATAAATTCTACTCAAGTTCCCTTAGGTTATAAACTAGGATACTCTGGAATATATCCAGGGACATAAAACAAGGTGTAAAAATATCATGGTCTAAAGATATTGAAATCATACAGAGTCTGTTCTCTTATTACTATGGAATTATGTTTGAAGTCAAAATCAAAAGATATTTGAAAACAACCCACATATTTTCAAGTGCAATATGATATTTACCAAAAGATGTCTTTGACTTAAACATTGAAAGCCTCAAAAAAGTTAGAATGAAAAAACACAGAAGGTGATGGCAGAGAAAAAAGTATTTAAAGGAGAAATTAATATCAAAGATACTTTTAAAAAATCCCATGAATTTGGAAAATAAATGTCCATTTTTAAATGATAGGTATATCTAAGAAGCCATTACAAAGAAAATTAGGAAATATTTACAAAGAATAAAAATGAAAAGAGAATTTACCAGAGTTTGTTGCAGGCAACTGAGGCTGCTCAGTGCAATTAAATGCAATGTAGAGTCTTGGATAAGATATGAAAAAAAGTAAGGACACTAGTATAATATTTTGTGAAACTTGAACAAGATATATACTTTAATAATACTGTAGTACATGTTAATTTCTTGTTTTCTTTGCACCATAGTATTTCTTTATATTCTCAGAAGTGGATTAGAAGTTTCAAGCCTCATTCAAAAATGTTTTTAAAAACACTAAGATAAATTTTCCAGACTTTTAGCAGTAATACTAGATGCCAAAAAAAATGGAACTATATCAAATTTCTGAGTGAATATAAATTAGAAATCTAGCATTCTATTCATACTAAGTCAAACAGTGGAATCAAAATATCACAAATTTTTTACCTAGGCAAAAATTCAGAAATTTATAAAAATATATACCATATATACTATTTATATATATATATATATGTATACAAAAGCTTTTTATTATGCATGATAAAGGCTTGAGGAAGAACAATAATGAAATTGGAAAACATAAACTTATTGAAATAGCAGCACTGAATATGAAATAGAAAAAATGAAACGAGCTAGATAAAAATAAAAGATCACAATATAGTCCAGTTGTTTTTAAACACAGCTGCTCACGGGAAACACATCTGGAGCTTTGAGAAAAGAAAGCAATACCAAGAAATTTGTATTTTTCAAAAAATTCCAAGATAAATCCGATATGCATCTGGATTTTAGAAAATGATTATAGATTTTTCTATTAAATGGTAGTTATAGGGATACAGTTCTATTATTTTCTGTTGTTCCCCTTGTGTTATGTGGATAAGTCATGTCTGACTGTTTGCAACTCCACAGACTGCAGCACACCAGGCTTCTCTGTCCTTCACTATTTCCTTGAGTTGGCTCAAACTTATGGTCCACTGAGTCGGGGATGACATCCAACCATCTCATCCTCTGTCGTCCCCTTCTCCTCCTACCTTCAATCTTTTCCAGCATCAGGGTCTTTTCCAATGAGTTGGCTGTATGCATCAGGTGGCCAAAGTATTGGAGCTTCAGCTTCAGGATCCGTTCTTTGATCTCCTTGCAGTCCAAGGGACTCAAAAGTGTTTCTCCAGCACCACAATTTGAAAGCATCAATTCTTCGGTGCTCAGCCTTCTTTATAGTCCAATTTTCACATCTGTACTTGACTACTGGAAAAACTATAGCTTTGACTAGATGGCAAAGTAATATCTCTGCTTTTTTATACACTATCTAGGTTTGTCATAGCTTTTCTTCCAAGGAGAAACCATCTTTTAATTTTGTAGCTGCTGTCACCATCTGCAGTGATTTTGGAGCCAAGAAAATGAAATCTGTCACTGTTTCTACTTTTTTCCTGTCTATTTGCCATGAAATGATGGGACCAGATGCCATGATCTTCGTTTTTCGAATGTTGAGTTTTAAGCCAGCTTTTTCACTCCTTTCACTTTCATCAAGAGGCTGTTTAGTTCCTCTTCACTTTCTGCCTCTAATGTGATATAATCTGCATATCTGTTGTTGATATTTCTCCCGGCAATCTTGATTCCAGCTTGTGCTTCATCCAGCACAGCATTTCACATGATGTACTCTGTATATAAGTTAAATAAGCAGGGGGACAATATACAGCCTTGATGTACTACTTTCCCAATGGTGAAAGTGAAAGTGAAGTCGCTCAGTCGTGTCCGACTCTTTGAGACTGCATGGACTGTAGCCTACCAGGCTCCTCTGTCCATGGGATTTTCCAGGCAAGAGTACTGGAGTGGATTGCCATTTCCTTCTCCAGGTGGTATTAAGTGAATAATAGTTATATAATGACATTAGTAAAAAATGTTTATCAGAAAAAAATTTTATCAGTTTTCACAATCAATAGGCAATCAAAAAAAAAGATAATTACAATTGCAAGCCATAATGGAAACATAATTAACCTAACTATGCAAAATAATTACATACAATTTGGGCGGGTTAAGTAGAGTGATGTGGTAAGTGGAAGTGCATGTATGCATATGTTTTCATCCATCCAGCCAATCTGCATCTTTTGGTTGGTGCATTTAATCCCTTTACATTTAAGGTAATTATCAACATGCCTGATCCTATTACCATTTTCTTAATTGTTCAGGTTTGTTTTCTGTAGGTCTTGTCCTTCTTTTGTATGTCCTGCCTAGAGAAGTTTCTTTAGCATTTTCTGTAAAGATGCATTGGTGGCACTTAACTTTTGCTCATCTGGAAAGCTTTGATTTCTCCATCAAGTACGAGCAAGAGTCTTGCTGGGTAGAATATTCATGGTTATAGGTCCTTCCTATAGGTTCTTCCCTTTCATCACTTTAAATATATCATGCCATTCCCTCTGGCTTGTGGAGCTTCCATTTCCATTTCTCAGTATCCAGCTGAGAATTCAACTGACAACCTGATGGGAGTTCCTTTGTATGTTATTTGCTACTTTTCTCTTGCTGCTTGTAATATTGTATCTTATATATCTGTCTTTAATCTTTATCATTTTAATTACTATATGTCTCAGTGTGTTCCTCTTTGGGTTTATCCTGCGTGAGACTCTCTGTACTTCCTGGACTTTGTTGACTATTCCTTTTCCCATGTTAGGGAAGTTTTCAACTATTATCTCTTCAAATATTTTCTCGGGTTCTTTCTCTCTTTTTCTTCTAGGATTCCTATAGTGCAGGTGTTGGTGTGTTTAATGTTATCCCAGAGATCTCTTAGGTTTTCTTCACTTATTTTCATTCTTTATTCTATATTCTGTTCTGTGGCAATGATTGATTTCCACCATTCTGTTCTCCAAGTCAAGTATCTGTTTTTCTGCCTCAGTTTTTCTGCTATTGATTCCTTCTAGTGTATTGTTCACCTCTGTTTGTTCTTCAGTTCTTCTAAGTCTTTAGCAAACATTTCTTGCATCTTCTCCATTCTGTTTCTGAGATATTGGATCATCTTCACTATCATTATTCTGATTTTTTTTTTCTGGAATATTGCTTATCTCTACTTCCTTTAGTTATTTTTCTGGGGCTTTATCTTGTTCCCTCATCTGACACATAACCCTCTGCTTTTTCATTCTGATTAGCTTTCTGTAATGTGCTTTCCATTCTAGCCATTGCAGGATTTTTGTTCTTCTTGCTTAATCTCTCTGCCTCTGGTGGATGAGGCTAAGAGACTTGTGTAAATTTCCTGATGGGAAGGACTAGGAAAAACTGTGTCTTGCTCTGGTGGGCAGGGCCATGCTCAATAAGACTTTAATCCAATTATCTGTTAATGGGTGGGGTTTCACTACCTCCCTGTTAGGTGTTGGGCCTGAGGTGACCCAGTTCTGAGCTATATGGGCTATATGGGTTAATGGGTACCTCCAAGAGGACTTATACCAAAGGGCACCTTCCAGGAGTGCTGCTGCCAGTGCCCCCACCCCAGCAGCAATCCCTGCCTACCCACGCCTCCACAGGAGACACTCCAACCATAAGAAGGTAGGTCCAGTTCAGTTTCCTGTGGAGTAACTGCTCCTTTCCCCTGTGTCTTGGTACACACAAGATTTTGTTAATGCCCTTCAACAGTTGAGTCTCTTTCCCCCAGTCCTGTGGAAGTCCTGTAATCAGATCCTGCTGGACTTCAAAGTCAGGTTCCCTGGGGATTCTCAGTCCCTTTCCTGGATCCCCAGGGCTGAGAAGCTTGACATGAGGCTCAGAACCTTCGTAACCATTGGAGTACTTTGGTATCATTGTTCTCCAGTTTGTGGGTCACCCATCCAGCAGATATTGGATCTCATTTTATTGTGTTTGCACCCCTCCTAGCATCTTGTCGTGGCTTCGTCTTTGTCTTTGAATATGAGGTATGCTTTTTTGGTGGATTTTGTGGGTGGCTGTTCAAAAGCTTGTTGCAGTTCTGGTGCTTTCAGAGGAAATGAACACATGTCCTTCTACTCTACCATTTTGATCCAGAAAAGCAAGAGGTGAGTTCTTAAGATTTGTATTTTAGATGGAACATTCTGTATCCTGGGTGGAGAATGTGTTTCTGGAGTAATATGTTGAATGTAGGGACGCCAGGTAAGAGGCTGTATTTCTGGTGGAGGTGATGGGACTCTGGATTAAGAGAATAAGGGACGGTTGGTTTCAGAAAATATTTAGGATGAAGACTTAGTGGAACTCATCAATGAACATGTATGTCTGGACATAATGTTAAGAAGAAACAAATCCTACTACCATGACAGGAGGCTGAACGCCCAAGAGAATGCTGCCTCGTCTCAGGATGGGCTGTAGAGAATATTGGAAAGGAGATATGCAAGCAAGGTGGTGGTCCTGAGTTTATAGGGTCTATGAGGCATACCAACTCAAGCTGGTGTGTTAGCTCTTGACACTAACTCTGAGATTCAGGGAAGAGACTACATCTAGAACTTAATTTTGAGAATCATCAGCCTTTGGTGTTTCACATGATAGTTACTGCTTTTTTAATAAGGCAGTTAAAGCAAAAAAAAAAAAAAAGAGAGAGAGAGAAGACATATGCATACCTTGGAAATCCTGCTTTCACTTCATACTGATAAATACACATCCTTTCCATTTAACTGAGGAGGAACCAGACCATTACCTTGAACATGCCTCTACTGAACAGTTTCCCATTTCAGTCTTTACTTTAAAGTGGGACAAGAATTTAAGAATATTTGTGAAGAAATTTTAACACTAAATCCTTTTCCAGTTTTAGGATTTTTTTCTAGTATTTTATGATAACCTTACTCACTCTTAACCAAAATAAAATTCTGTGCCTACTTGCATGACTGATTATTTCCAGAACATTCAACAAAGTTTTCAACATTTGTCTTTTCATGTTATCAATTTACAAAGTATTTGAACTAAAGTATATAATCACAATATCAAATTCCAACTATCAAAAAAAGTTTTCTTTCTTTTTTTTTAATACATTTTATTTTCACTCAATGGGTGAAAGCAGAAATTAGAAGGGCAAGCTGCTAACCAAAATTATTCAGCAGACCTCCCTATATTTCTCATATCATGTAAGAGGGGACCAAAGGAGAAGAAAAGAAACAAATAAATAGTATAAAACATAGCTACAAAGGTTTCCAAATCTGCATCTGGTTAGTAGATTTTAATATATAATCATAGCCTCTTTCTTCACTCTCTCCTTTTCCACATTACTTTTTAAAAATTAATTTATTTTTTAATTGAAGGATAATGCTTTACAGAATTGTGTTTGTTTTTGCCAACATCAACATGAATCAGCCATACACATTACTTTTTTAAAAAACATTTCTTTGACTGTGCCGGGTCTTCGTTGCTGCATGGGCTTTTTCTTGTGGCAGGCAGGGACTACTTCCTAGTTGTGGTTCTTGGACTGCTCATTTCAGTGGCTTCTGCTGTTGCAGAGTACAGACACTAGGGCACGAAGGCTTCAGGATTTGTGGCATGCGGGCTCAGCAGTTGTAGTCCCCAGACTCTAGAGCACATGTTCAGTAGTTGTGGCACACGGGCTTAGTTGCTCCATTGCATGAGGGATCTTCCCGGACCAGGGATCAAACCTGTGTCTCCTGCATTGGCAGGCAGATTCTTTACCATTGAGCCACCAGTCAAACCCTTCACGTTACTTCTGTAAGCACTTCAGCTGGTCAAAAGTCTTTCTTTGAAGTATAGAACCCAAACTTTTGTTCCTCCAGGATGTGAGTCCCTTCTGGTCTTCCCTTTTTGGAACTTCTGGAGATTTCTTTTGCTGTGGTTACTGGACAAGAGAATACAAGAGACACTGCAGTAGACTGTGAACCACTTCTCTATTGTATATGCATTTATCCCCTCCCCAGTTCAGGGCACACCATGTCTATTCCAGCATGGCATGCTCAGGTGTGCATGTGCAGTCTCACGGTTCGGTGGATAAGATAGGATAGGAATATTGGGTTACAGAATCATGTTGTATTCTGTGGACAGAAGTCCAGAGTCTACTAGTGCCCAGTGACAAGTCAGAAACTATTTTTGAAATGGAAAAGAGTTGCAAGCAGCAGGGAACAAGGTCTTACCTCAAACCCCAGGCATCTGTGCTGTGATTCTCTTATTAGAGGTTGCCATAGTCTCTGTACTAGCATCTGTCTGCCTCAGACACTTCAAATACCATTGGGTCTGCTAGATGTTAAGGAACCTGCCCTGCAGCCTGCACCTACTGTTGTAGTTTCTTTCTTGGGGCCCAACTGGCAGCCTTATACATGAATACAATAAGTATGACACAGCAGCAAACCTGCATGTGGTACCCAGCATCGGCAAAATGATGTGTACCACAAAAATCCAAGTACACAAAATCCAAGCTGATCTACCAGGCTTCCCTTCCTTCTGTGTGGTACATGCCGAAATCAGCAGCGGACCTCAGATCAACGATGCTTAAAAACCTTACCTGTGAGGCAGACACTCTAACCTCTGAGGGGTTTATCTCTCATCCTCTGTCACACATGATTTTACAAGGCATCTAAGTGGCTTGCTACTTCTGGCTCATCAGGTGCAGTTTACATAGCGTCATCAATATAATGTACCCCGCTTAAAGTTCTGCTGTAGAGATTATCACATCCAGAGCAGTTTCTGTGTCTCTCTTGAGGAAATGGCAGGATAAAACTCTCATTATTGGCCTAAAGACAATGAAACATTTTGGTGTGAGAAAGAATCGGCTTCTTCAGAAGTAAATTTTCATGCATGGATATGCTTCCCAGGTGGCGCTAGCAGTAAAGAATCTGCCTGCCAATGCAGGAGATGTGAGACTCGGGTTCGATCCCTGTGTCAGGAAGATCCCCTGGAGGAGGGCGTGGCAACCCACTCCATAGGAGAATCCAATGGACCGAGGAGCCTGGTGGCTACAGTCTATTGGGTTGTAAAGAGTCAGACACAACTGAAGCAACTTAACAGGCAGGCACGCAACGCACACATACATACATATATATTTGCATATAAGGGATGGTGCTTCACTAGTGGCTGATGGTAAAGAATCTGCCTGCAATGCAGGAGATCTGGATTCAATCCCTGGGTCAAGAAGAGCCCCTAGAGAAGAGAATGAATACTCACTCCAGTGTTCTTGCCTGGGAAATCCCATGGACGCAGGAGCCTGGTGGGCTACAATTCAGTGTTGTAGGAGTCGAACACGACTGAACGACTTTCACTTTTCCCTTACAGAGTTAAAAGGTTGTTTCTGTTTGCACAGGAATTCTGGGAAATTTTGGATTTCTAGATTTCTAGCCTCACTCCAGTCGGAACAGTGTCTTCATTCAACACATCAGAGTTCCATTATTTTAGGGCCCTGTGGCAGAGCCCTTAATTGGCAGTGTACACAGTTTACTTAGACTTCCCCAAGCCATAACTTTCCTGCTACTATATGAAAGGAGATACTCATTCAAACTTCAAAGAGGCTTTCTGGTTCTCCACACATACTGTGAATTGTATGCTCATAGGTTTTAATTTCTCAGTTCCCCTGTGTTTGTCCTCTGGGACCAGAAAAAGAAGCTGGAAAGCTCCAGTATTTCAAAGCACTGCTGCTGTCATATCCACAAAATGCCACAGTTACCTGACTTCCCTCCAGCCCCCTCTGCCCTTTGTCAGTGACAATGCAGATAATCATGATGTCACCATTTGCCAGAAGTTACCCAAGTCCTACACACCCACTTTGTAAAAAGCACATCTCTTGCTCCTCAAATGTGTGAGCAACCCAGTCCTTGAATTCCATCATGAGGTTCTGTTTCCTAGGGCCATTTGCAACACCAATTACTCTCTATCTGGGTCCTAGTATAAAATAGATGACATACACAAAGGAATATTTCAAGGGTATTTTACTTACAAAGTGCATATGAGCAAAGGAAACCTCAAAACTTATTAAAAAAAAATCCAGGATAGTAGCCATAGAGCTGTTGATATCTTTAAGCAGAAGGAGATGAGAGAGGAAATGGGTAACCTGAACCCAAAAGGACAGTTCCAAGGAGAAGGCCATCTTGAAAGGTGCAGTGATCTTTGGCTAAATGGCCCAAGTCACCTGAAGTGAACTGTCAGAAGGAAGCTGGAGGAGGAAATATCCTAACCTCTCTCTGCTTTATTCCTCTAGTCACCTGAGCAAGCTCTCTGTGAGGAAAGCTATTAATGATTAATGTCACTCTTAGAGGTGAGCTTCTACAGGATAGAGAAGGGAAGGGAGTGAACTTGAAGAAGAAATGAAGATATATCCAGTACACAAGAGCCATTATTTCTTAAACAGGATTGAGATTCAGTTAAAGAGTAGAATATGAATAAACTGCTTCATGACAGCTATCGATGGGGAAGACAGTGGTTTACAAGTAGATGGCTTGTTTGATTGCTCAACTTAGCAATAGTTCCCAGAGGAAAGGCAGAAAAGGACAGACAGCATTAGTCTGGCTGATTTGGGTTCAGATACACTTATTGTACCTTGAGAGAGGACGCAATGGAGGAATGATTTCACAGGAGTCTCTGTGAGCCACTGTGGAGCAATCAGTGACATACTGGAGTAGCCCTTCCCCAGCTCTGCTGGGATCCTGCAATGATGGCCAGAATGAAGAGCCCAGCCGTTCTATGCCAGCTTGGCAGCGTGAGGTCTTTGTCACTATAGGAACACCTCCTAAAGCACATAGATGCTCTCACATAGCACACTAGCATCAGAGGTGAGAAATGTACATTGTAAAATGGTTTCTTTATCCACGAGAGATTGATAAAGGGCCAGAGTCGGGTACCTGGGCAGGACTTTGTGAGCCCCCATGAGACAAATGGGTGAATTTAATTCAGGTAACCATTATGGCCAATAATCCCTTAGCAGGAATGGAGTACCCCTTATAGTCAACAGAAGAGTCCAAAATGCAATACTTGGATGTAGTCTCAAAAATTACAGAATGATCTCAGTTCATTTCCAAAGCAAACCGTTCAATATCACAGTAATCTAAGTCTATGCCCCAACCACGAACACCAAAGAAGATGAAGCTAAACGATTTTGTCTTTTTGTAACTTTGCAACATTCCACTATCTATAGATAGATAGATATCTATACAGATCTTCTTTTTCCATTCCTCTGTCAATGGACATTTAGGTTTCTTCCATGTCCAGGAAGGTTGTCTTAGGTGGTTCAGTCCCTAAGTCATGTGCGACTCTTTGTGACCCCATGTTCTATAGCTTACAAGGCTCCTCTGTCCTCCACTGTCTCCCAGAGGTTGCTCAGAGTCATGTCCAGTGAGTCAGTGTTGCCCTCTAACCATCTCATCCTCTGCCACCGCTTTCTCCTTTTGCCTGCAGTCTTTCCCAGATCAGGGGCTTTTCCAATGACTTGGCTTTTTGCATCAAGTGGAAAGTATTGGAGCTTCAGCTTCAGCAAACAGTCCTTCCAATAAATACTCAGGATTGATTTCCTTTAGGATTGACTGAATTCATCTCCTTGCAGTCCAAGGGACTCTCAAGAGTCTTCTCTAGCACCACAATTCAAAAGCATCAGTTCTTCAGCATACAGCTTTCTTTATGGCCCAATTCTCACATCCATACATGACTATGGAAAAACCATAGCTTTGACTATATGGACCGGACCTGTCTCAGCAGTTATGTCTCTGCTTTTTAATACACTGTCTAGGTTTGTCATAGCTTTTCTTCCAAGGAACATATGCCTTTTACTTTTCATGGCTGGTCACAGTCCACAGTAATTTTGGAGCCCAAGAAAGTAAAATATGTTACTGCTTCCATTTTTTTCCCTTTTGTTTGTCATGAAGGAATGGGACCAAATGCTATGATCTTAATTTTTTTAGTGCTGAGTTTTAAGCCAGCTTTTTCACTCTCCTCTTTCATGCTTATCAAGAAGCTCTTTAATTCCTCTTTACTTTCTGAAATTAGAGTGGTATCATCTGCATTTCTGAGGTGGTTGATATTTCTCTTGGCAATGTTAATTCCAGCTTGTGATTCATCTAGCCCAGCATTTTGCATTATGTACTATGCATAGAAGTCAAATAAAGAAGGCAGCAATATTTCAAAATTAGGAGAGTCCTATTTAGAATCAGTCATTGTTTCAAGTCCCGTTCTACCTATTGCTTCTTGACATCCATACAGGTTTCTCAGGGGACAGAGGTGATCTGGTACTCCCAACTTTTTAAGAATTTTCCACAGTTTGTTGTGATCCAAACAGTCAAAAGTTTTAGCATAGTCAGTGAAGCAGAAATAGATGTCTTTTTCTGGAATTCCCTTGCTTTCTCCACGATCCAACAAACGTTGCCAATTTCACCTCTGGTTTCCTCTGCCTCTTTAAAACCCAACTTGTCCATCTGGAAGTCCTTGGTTCACATATGCTATCATGTGAACTGAGTGTAATTGTATGGTAGTTTGAACATTCTTTGACATTACCCTTTTTTAGGATTGGGGTAAAACTGACTTTTCCCGTTCTGTGATCACTGTTGAGTTTTCTAAATTTGCTGAAATATTGAATGCAGTACTTTCACAGCATCATCTTTTAGGATTTTAAGTAGCTCAGCTGGAATTCCATCATCTCCATTAGCGTTGCTTCTAGTAATGCTTCCTGATGTATGGCTCTAGGTCAGCAATCAAACCACTGCGGTTATCTGGGTCATTAATGCCTTTTCTTACCACCTCTACTTAATATCTTCTGCATCTGTTAGGTCCATACTATTTCTGTCCTTTATTGTGCCCACCTTGGCATGAAATGTTCCTTTGGTGTCACTAATTTTCTTGAAAAGATCTCTAGTCTTTCCCATTCTATTGTTTTCCTCTTCTTCTTTGCCTTGTTCATTTAAGAAGGCCTTCTTATCTCTCCTTGGTATTCTCTGGAGCTCTGCATTCTGTTGAGTATATCTTTCCCTTTCTCCTTTGCCTTTCACTTCTCTTCTTCCCTCAGCTATTTGCAAAGCCTCCTCAGACAACTACTTTGACTTTTTTCATTTTATTTTTCCTTTGAATGGCTTTGGTCACTGACTCATATACAGTGTTATGAACCTCCATCCATAGTTCTCCAGGCAGTCTGTCTATTAGATCTCATCCTTTGAATCTATTCCTCACCTCCACTGTATAATCAGTAAAGGGTTTGATTTAGGTCATACCTGAATAGGCTAGTTGTTTTCCTTAATTTCTTCAATTTAAGCCTGCATTTTGCAATAAGGAGCTCATGATCTGAGGCACAGTTAGCTCGAGGTCTTGTTTTCACTACTATATAGAGTTTCTCCATCTTTAGCTGCAAAGAATATAGTCAATCTGACTTCAGTACTGACATCTGATGATCTCCATAGGTACAGTCACTTGCTGTGTTGTTGGTAAAGGGTATTTTCTATGACCAATGTGTTCTTTTCACAAAACTAGTTTGCCCTCTTTGCCTTTGCCCTCTTCATTTTTCACTCCAAGGCCAAACTGGCCTGTTTTCCATGTATCTCTTGACTTCCCACTTTTTCATTCCAATCCCCTATGATGAAAAGCGCATCTTTTTTTTTTTTTTTTTTTTCTTGCTAGTTCTAGATGTGTTATAGGTCTTCATAGGACTGGTCAACTTCAGCTTCTTCAGCATCAGTGGTTGAGGCATAGACTTGGATTATTGTGATGTTGAATGGTTTGCCTTGGAAATGAACAGAGATTATTATCTTTTTTGAGATTGCACCCAAGTTCTGCATTTTGGGGACTTCCCAGGTGGCTCTGGTAGTAAAGAATCTGCCTTCCAACGCAGGAGACTTAAGAGACATGGGTTCCATCTCTAGTTTGGGAAGATCCCCTGAAGGAAGGCATGGCAACCCACTCCAGTATTCTTGCCCAGAAAATTCTATGGACAGAGAGCCTGGCAGGTTACAGTCCATAGGATGGCAAAGAGTTGGACACAACTGAAGTGACTTAGCACACACACAGAAACTGCATTTTGGACTCTTGTTGACTATGAAGGTACTCAATTTACTCTAAGGGATTCTTGCCCACAGTAGTAGATACAGTAGTCATCTGAATTAAATTCATCCATTCCTGTCCATTTTAGTTCACTTATTCCTAAGATTCACAAGCTGGAATCAAGCTTTCTGGGAGAAATATCAATAACCTCAGATATGCAGATGACACCTCCCTTATGGCAGAAAGCAAAGAAGAACTAAAGACTGATGAAAGTGAAAGAGGAAAGTTAAAAAGCTGGCTTAAAACTCAACATTCAAAAAACAAATCATGGCATCCGGTCCCATCACTTCAGGGCAAATAGATGGAGAAACAATGGAAACAGTGAGAGACTTTGTTTTCTTGGGCTCCAAAATCACTGCAGATGGTGATTGCAGCCATGAAATTAAAAATGCTTGCTCCTTGGAAGAAAAGCTATGACCAAGCTAGACTGTGTATTTAAAGGCAGAGAATTTGTAAGCAAAACAAACTAAAAAAATAAAAATTAATTTAAAAAAATAATAATAAAGGCAGAGAACATTACTTTGCCAACAAAGGTCCATCTAGTCAAAACTACAGTTTTTCCAGTAGTCATGTATGGATATGAAAGTTAAACCATGAAGAAAGCTGAGCATTGAAGAGTTGATGCTTTTGAACTGTAGCATTGGACAAGACTCTTGAGAGACCCTTGGACTGCAAGGAGATCCAACCAGTCCATGCTAAAGGAGATCAGTCCTGGGTATTCATTGGAAGGACTGATGTTGAACCTGAAGCTCCAATACTTTAGCCACCTGATGTGAAGAACTGATTCATTAGAAAATATGCTGTTGCTGGGAAAGATTGAAGGCAGGAGGAGAAGGGGATGACAGAGGATTTGATGGTTGGATGGCATCACTGACTCAAAGGACATGAGTTTGAGCAAGCTCCAGGAGTTGGTGATGGACAGAGAAACCTGGTGTGCTGCAGTTCATGGGGTCGCAAAGAGTCGGACACAACTTAGCGACTGAAGTGAACTGATTCCTAAGATGTCACTATTCAATCTTACTATCTCTTGCTTGACCATGTCCAGTGTACCTTGATTCATGGATGTAACATTCCAGATTGCTATGCAATATTGATCTTTACAGCATTGGAGTTTACTTTCACCAGCAGACACATCCACAATTGAGTGTCATTCCCGTTTTGGCCCAGTTGATTTCATTCTTACTGGAGCTGTTAGTAATTACCCTCTACTCTTCCCCAGTAGCATGTTGGACACCTTGCAACCTGAGGGGCTCATCCTCTAGCATCATATATTTTTGCCTTTTCACACTGTCTTTGGGGTTCTCTAGGCAAGAATACTGGGGTGGATTGCCATTTCCTTCTCTACTGGATCACGTTTTGTCAGAACTCATCACTTAACCCATCTTGAGTGGCCCTGCTTGGCATGGCTCATAGATTCACTGAGTTGCACAAGCCCCTTTGCCATGACAAGGCAGTGATGTTTGAAGAATATATGTGATAAAGGGTATATGAATATATAAATCATTTTCCTGTATACCAGAAACAAATATAACACTGTAAATCAACTATACTTCAATTTTTTAAAAAGATGAATTCTTATGGTGATAGCAACTGGTGTTTCCTCTGCTGCTGCTAAGTCGCTTCAGTCGTGTCTGACTCTCTGCGACCCCATAGACAGCAGCCCACCAGGTTCCCCCATCCCTGGGATTCTCCAGGCAAGAACAATGGAGTGGGTTGCCATTTCCTTCTCCAATGCATGAAAGTGAAAAGTCAAAGTGAAGTCGCTCAGTCGTGTCTGACTCCTAGCAACCCCATGGACTGCAGCCTACCAGGCTCCTCCGTCCATGGGATTTTCCAGGCAAGAGCACCGGAGTGGGGTGCCATTGCCTTCTCCTAGCCAAAGCAAAAACACTTTTTTTTTTTCAACTTTCCAACAAAACATTAGATTTAAGATATATGTTTATTGACTTGCTTAGGTCACATGTCCAGCTTTAACCCAGTGCCTGTGTCCAGGAAAGAAGAAATAATAGGGATTGGATTTGGGACTCACCACTAAAGCCAGGAGTTAGTGGGTGTGTGATGCTGTGAACAGGGAGAAGGAGGGAGAAAGGAGAGCAGAGAGATCATCCTGTCCACCGGGGAGGATAATCCTAATAAAGGAGAAATTCTATGACTTTATAGGAGAAACATGCTTTCTCTCATCTTAGAAGCATTTACATTGACTCAATCACTTACATACAATGTGCTATGATTATAGTCTGTTCATTTCAAAGGCTATTCCTTGAACATTGTATAAATTCCGCTCACACCATAAACTCTGGTGCAACAGCATCATTTGCTACTGCAGTACAGCCTGAGAAAAGTTCAAGGCCGTGAAAGTACTTTGAGGCCCAAATTAACCCTCAACTGCACTAAATACCATCTCTTTTCCCAGCAGTTTTATAACATCATAAATATTTTTGGGTCTGATATCACTAATGAGTTCCATAAAAGAATTTCTAGCCCACAAACATCCTAGTCAAATTCCTTTTGGCCACACTAATTAGGTATTTTATGTGACTGTGCATGGTTGGACAGCTATTTTTAAAAATTAAAGTTAACAAACTTTTATGATGTCCTGACAGAAAGACAAGACTTTTGTTTTTATTGTCGGTTGGTTTTTGTTTGTTTTCTTCCTCTCACTAGGCATTAAAAACAGAGCCAGAGCCACGTCTGAGAGATTTTTGCTGCTCCATATGGAAGAATGTAACCAAAACACATTTTTCTGATGGTGACAGTAAAGCAGAATTTCAGTTCCAGTACACTCTATTTCACCTAAGTATGAAAAGTACTCACCAAAATGAGGAAACCAACCACCTGAAGTTGCAAAAGTTAATTTTAAATTGGAACTGTTTATGTAGGTCTTTATTAATTTTGAGAAAGTACTTCAGTCAAATTAGACACCAAAACCTCATTCAGATGCCTCGTTCCCATTCTTTTTCACTGAAATGCATCACAGAGCGGATGTTAATGACAAGAAGGCTTTTGTTCTCCCTCTTTCAGAAGAATCCTAAAGAAGGAGAACTATTTTCTTTCTCTCACCTCTAACCCCCTTTGAAATGTTTTGCTGGGTTTTTAGTCCTAGAGGCAGAAGGATGCCCCAGTCCTAGGGTCATATTTAATGGGTTTTGAATTAAAGTGTCAAACACTGAAGGGTGTAGCTCTGAAGTTACCGGAAAGTTAAGACTGAAAATGTCTCAACCGTTAGACAATTTCTCTGATGTGAAGGATGGAGATGGGTTTCTGGTTTACTTTGGATTTATTTTTCATGAGAGTTGTGAGGAACGGGGTTCTTCACAAGACATGGGAAAATACGGAAGGGCTTGGGGGCTGGTAGAAGCCCAAAAGGGGTAGCGTGTGAGGACCTGGACAGACAGAGAACCCTAATCACCACAGCCTTGGTGTCGAGCAAAGGTTCTGTGCTCGGGCTCCAGGGGAAAGATAGAGCTACTCACAGCACCTGAAAGATCATGCACCTCAGAAAATGGCTTGATGCCCTGGAACAGGAATTCTTTCTCATATTTGCCAAGCATTGCTAAGCTCTCCAGTTTACCATCTGAGAGGAAAGGGTCCTTTGAAATAGAAAGTACTGACAAACTTTAATTTCTCACCACCCAGGGGAAGTGAGGGCATAGATTCAATTAAGTTTAGCAAAATAAGGGCACTACAGACTTTTCTTATACCTTATGTTGACTTAAAAAAAAAAAAAAAAAAACACAACAGGAGAGTTGCACAATAAGTTTTATTTGAGGCAAAGTGAGAATTGCAGCCTGGGAGACAGCCCCTCAGATAGCTCTGAGAAACTACTCCAAATAGGCTGGTGGGTACATCAGTATTTATGTGATTTTGGTGAAAGGAGAGTACATGCATTCTAGTACATATTTTTTTGCAAGAGGTTTCTACTAGCTATGGTGACCCAAGGATGAAAGAGCAGATAAAACCAAGAAGGGTCTTGGAATGCAGGAATGGAAAATCCAGACCCTTATCATCCCTCCTTTCCCTATGTTGTAACTATTAATGTAACAGTATAACCTGTCTCCCCTCCTACCCTACAGGGAGGAGGCATTTGCCTTACTCTTCCTCCCACCCAGTATACATGCCTAATCCAATTAGCAAATGACCCGCAAGAACCCTATCCCACTCCCTGTACCCTGGGTATAAAAGTAAACTAAGACCCCTCATTCAAGGTCAGTTCTCCCTTGAGCTGGCCCACTGTTCTAACAGCATCTCCCACTCTAGTAAACTTTATTTCCCTCTCCTTCTGTCTCATGTCTGAAAATTCTTTTCCAACCCACACCCAGACCACAGTGCTAGCCGTGAGGAGCAGTCATCACCATGAAGGATTTTAGTGCTTTTCTAGGTATGAGGAGATACAAGAATCGGGCTCATAAAATTGGCTCCTGAAAATATCTAGCTATCTTATTCTGTCATTTTTCCCTGAGCAAAGAGTGTCTCATTTCTGCTTTCCAAAACTGCTGTTTGCATTTCTGCTTTTTAAGGAGTTCAGGTGTTAATGGTCCGCAGTGCAGTAGCACATGATTTAATCCTTGTAGAGGCAGATGGCAAGTGCCCATGGCAAGTGCCAATTTGTAGTTGACACTTCCTTACAAGTATAAGTGGAAATCACACTCTCTGTTTGTTATTTTAACCTTTGTTCAGTGCTGCTGTCCAGCTGACACCAACCATCAAATCTCTTTGAGTTGCCATTTCCAAATTTTAAAAAAATTTCCTTCTTCAGCTTCTAAACAGAAGATAGAAAGAATTACTTAAAACGCTTCAGTAGACATTAAAGCCCCCTTTAAAACGGAAACAGAATGAGATGAAGACAGAATTTATTGTATTAAGATGACAACAGCCACAGACTCAGGTAGAGGAATCTTTAGAACGCTTGCTACCAAGCAGCTTTTAGAGTTAATAAGAGAACAAACAGGTAGGGAAGAATCACCAGAGCACAGAAACTTTGGACCTTTTCAAGTAACGTTTTCTGCAAATGCAAACATATGCAGAAACTAGCCGAACTACTTGCTTTCCAGGTATGATAAAAACAAAGTACAGGGAGAAGGCTAAGGTTAAGTAGAATAAAATTCATACAGCTCAAATTTCTCCATAGATAAGCAAGGAAATTGGGGTCCAAAAAAACTAAACATATCCATGGCATTCTTTAAATGGTGTTTCTCTATTTATTATTTGTTATATCTGGTGTAGAAATTTCAAAGCAGCTTTTAAAATCCAACAGTGTTTCAAAATTATTTTATATTGCCAAAGCAATATGAACAGCAAATCTTGGTTATTAACCTTGAAATTGATTAGTGGAATGATGGGCAGGATGATCTCCAGCCTTTATGCTACAATTTAGAACCAAGACATCATTATTCAGGTAAATAAAATTGTGTTCACACTAGTATGTATTGTTATCTTTCATGTTGAGTAGTATTGCTTTATTCCATTTACCCTTATAGTGCATAAAAAGGAATAGTGTTGTATACAGGAAGTTTTAAACAGCTATCTTTATTGAGTACTTACTATATGCCAGATACTGCCTCATTTATCTTCATCATAACCCTACTCTGCATAATATTATTTTAAAGGGGAACAATCCTGAAATTTACATCACCCTGGCTTAGTAGTAAATGGCAGACCAAGGATGTAAATATAGATTGTGTCTCATCTCTAAAACCATATGTGACCCACCATTCTACATTTTAAATGCATACTAAAATCATAGTAGTCCTACCATGCAGTATCTTTCTTTCACTGCTTTGCTTATTTAGCTTATCACAATGCCCTGAAGATCTATCTATATTGAGGCTGAATAATATTCCACTGTCTAGATATATGCATGCTTCTTCCTACTATTTCAGTCGTCACCAACTTGTTCACCACATAATTCTTGAAGCCCTCTGTGCCAGGCAATGTGGTGTTGGGTATACAAAGCCAAACATGTCAGATATGTTCCTGTTCTCATGAAATTTTTGTTTAATGTTTTCTGATAGAGAGTCAAACATTATCAAGTTAATATATTTCAAGTCTACATAAGTAATGGGAAGTAGACAGACAGCACTGTCTTTTAATGGAGAGTCATCTGAAAAGTCAGTTTAAAGCTGTTACCTAAAGGAATAGAAGGAAGAATCACATCTTTCAACACATTTACCAAGTTCAACTTTGGGGTTCATGTCATTCAAAGGAGCAAGAGGCACACCCCAGGGAAACTGATGATTGCCCCAAGATACCCCAGTGATTAATAATAAATCAGTGTGTTCACCTAGATGTCCATTGACAGATGAATAGATAAAGAAGCTTTTGTATATATATACCATGGGATATTACTCAGTCATAAAAGGAATGCATTTGAGTCAGTGCTAGTAAGGTGGATGAACTCAGAGCCTATTCAGAGTGAAATAAGTTGGAAAGAAAAAAACAGATATTGTCTATTAACGCATATATATGGAATCTAGAATGATGGTACTGATGAATCTATTGGCAGGGCAGCAATGGAGATGCTGAGAGTAATTGAGGACAGACTTATGGACACAGTGAGGGGGGAGTAGGAAGGAGAAGGTGGGGTGATGGAGAAAGACATATTTACTAAGATATGTAAAATAGATAGCCAGTGAGAATTTGCTGTATGACTCAGGGAACTCAAATTAAGGATCTGCGACAACCTAGAGATGTAGGATGGGGTGGGAGGTGAGAGGGAAGCTCAAGAGGCAAGAGACATATGTATACCTATGGTTGATCCAAGTTGATATATGGCAAAAACCAACACAATATTGCAATTATCCCTTAATTAAAAATAAATAAATTAAGAAAAAATAATACTGTGCTCTTTTTCCCTGACCCCATAGTTGCAGAATCCCTTTAAAACTCCTTTGTGAAAAGAGAAGAA
The DNA here is from genome assembly GCA_006408695.1 of Aepyceros melampus. Lineage (NCBI taxonomy): Eukaryota > Metazoa > Chordata > Mammalia > Artiodactyla > Bovidae > Aepyceros > Aepyceros melampus. Next base: position 363,130 of record SJXQ01006672.1, on the reverse strand, counting down.
AACATCAGTGTACAGTTACCTATAAGTAGACTAAGCAGCTCAGAATATGGCATGGATTTAGTCGTATTTACATTGGAAATTCTCCAGATAGCAGGGCTGGGAGAGCGAGTGGTTAAAGGGACAGATTTGTTATTATGTATTGCTATTGTTTTTTACTGAGGTGAAAAAGTTGAAAACAGTTAAGGGGTTTTTGAAGCTTTTTGGACAGAATTCCAAGGTGGCATCTGAGGTTAGCAGGGAAGATGCAGGATGTGTATCATGGCTGCATTAAGAGACAGGGTAGGAGGTCAGAGGAGAGCCTGGGGTCAAAGTGCAACCCATTCTCTAAGACAGAAGCCTTAACCAGAAGTGAAACAAGTGTGAAGGGGTCAGGGCAAAATCTCTGAAAGAAAGACATAGCCTGAGGACATGACATAAACTGATTAGAACAAAATAGGTCCAAGATGGTGGGGGAGTCAAAGGAACCACAGTTGCTTTTGAACCGTGGTGTTGGAGAAGACTCTTGAGAGTCCCTTGGGGTGCACGGAGATCCAACCAGTCCATCCTAAAGGAAATCAGTCCTGAATATTTATTGAAAGGATTAGTGCTGAAGCTGAAACTACAATACTTTGGCCATCTGGTACAAAGAAGGCCACCTGATTCATTGGAAAAGACCCTGATACTGGGAAAGATTGAAGGTAGGAGGAGAAAGGGATGACAGAAGAGAGATGGTTGGATGGCATCACTGGCTCAGTGGACATGAGTTTAAGTAAAGTCCAGGAGTTGATGATGGACAGGGAGGCCTGGCATGCTGCAGTTCATGGGGTTGCAAAGAGTCAGATACAACTGAGCAACTGAACTAAATGGTGAGGGATTCAACTTCCACTAGACCTTCAGCCTCATTATATGCTCATCTCATACTTCACCTATATGACATACCCACAGGTGAGATGACAGTTCCAAGGCTGACCATAAAAGGTCAAAATGTGAGCAGTGGCTCAATTTCTGGAAATCCTCCCCTTCCCAAAATAATTGGAATAATCCTCCCACTCATTAGCTTATGAAATCACCCAGCCCATAAAACTTAGCCACACCACATTTCAAGGCTCTCTCTTGTCTTCTGAGTTGGCCCACCCTCTGTGTGTGGAGTGTGTTTCTCTCTAAATAGAGCCACTTCTTACTTACCACTTCATCTCTGAGTTCTTTCGAGACAAAGCAAGACCCAATGAGATTCACCAGGAAAAGAAGGTTGGGCAAGAGTTGGGTATTAGTCAATATCTCCAGTCAGATTCCCTAGAAGCAGAACCTGAATGACAGATCCAAATGCAAGTGATGTATGAAGCTGCCCTCAGGAGAAATCAAGAAGAGAAAGAAAAGCCAGAGCCAAAGGGGAAAAAGCTGAGGAGAGTGCAACTTCCCCAAGGGAGCCCCAGGTTCAATCTGACCTCTCAGGAAATCCCTGGGGAGTTAGAAATGTAAATCCCACCTCAGAGTGAGGAATCTGGAGTTCTGTCATGCACACAATCGGTTCTAGGTTCAGGCTGTCCTGACCAGAGAACACATGAGCTGGGGGCCCTTTCCACTGACCAGGCCACGTCCATGTCCAGAGCATCCTCTGAAGCAGGTTTAGCTATGGTCTTTCCACATAAAGACACATCTGAACCGAAGGATGGATGCTAGAAACAGATCTGAGAGGATCTGGGAAATGCAGAAAGATCTGCAATAGCACTTATCAAATTCTCAATAATACAAGTGACCAGGAGAACAGTATATGGCAAAGAGGAAGAGGGTGAGAAGGAACTGAGCTTCTGGACTAAGATGCCAAGGACATGCCTCCCTGCTCAGGGCTCAAAGCATGGTCATCCCCATGGAGGCAGGTATTGTATAAGAAAGGCCCAGGACTGAATCCCAGAGGCAACAAAGATGCTGAGTAAAGATATCCAAGGAGATAGATAAGGTGGTCTGGTATTCCCATCTGTTTAAGAATTTTCCACAGTTTGTTATGATCCACATAGTCAAAGTCTTTAGCATAGTCAGTGAGCAGAAGTTGATGTTTTTCTGGAATTCCCTTGATTTTTCTATAATCCAACAGATGTTGGCAATTTGATCTCTGGTTCCTTTACCCTTTCTAAATCTAGCTTGTACTTATGAAAGATCTCAGTTCCTGTATTTCTGAAGCCTAGCTTGAAAGATTTTGAGAATAACCTTGCAAACATGAAATGAGTGAAATTGTACGGTAGTTTGAACTTTCTTTGGCTTTGCCTTTCTTGGAATTGGAATGAAAACTGACCTTTTCCAGTCCTATGGCCACTGCTGAGTTTTCCAAATTTGCTGACATATTGACACAGCACTTACACAGCATCATCTTTTAGAATTTTAAGTAGTTCAGCTGGAATTCCATCACTTCTACTAACTTTGTTGGTAGTTATGCTTTCTAAGGCCCACTTGACTTCACACTCCAGATGTCTGGCTCTAGGTGAGTGACCATCTTGATTATCCAGGTCAAAGAGATAAAAATCCAGAAAGACAATAAGCAATCACTACTCTGATAAAGGAAATGGTTAAAGGTTAATTCCCTTTGTCACAATTCTATTCAGCCAGTATGTCAGGCAAAAGATAACAATAGATGAGTAAGGGTTAAATGGGGGTGAATCTTCTGACTCATTCAATTTACTTGATTTGTTGTCAAAATCATTTTCCTAATCCAGGAATATAGCTTATTGCAATATATTGAGTATAATTCCCAATATGTATATACAGGAATATATAGTGTATATATATATAGTTCCCAATATGTATACTGTATATATAGTAGGTCCTCATTTGTTACCTATTTTAAGGGAATCTGAATTAGAATTGGCCTCTGAGTAGAAGTTAGCACTAAATAGTTACAGAGTGGTGTCTCCAGCAGCCATCATAAGCCCCTAGGACCAAGGTGTAAGCCAAACAGACACAGAATAAATCTTTGGGAAAAATTTGAAATAGGCTCCCCAGATGAGGCCTCAAAGTTTTCAGATCTGAGAACTTCTTAAGACTGCTATTCATTCTAGGCTACTTGAAAGGAAAATGTTGTCTTGTAATTGGGTTAATGGGAACTTCACCCACCACAGTTCAGTTTAGTTCACTTCAGTTGCTCAGTCGTGTCCACCTCTTTGCAACCCCATGGACTGCAGCACCCCAGGCCTCCCTGTCCATTACCAACTCCCTGAGCTTACTCAAACTCATGTCCATCGAGATGATGATGCCATCCAAACATCTCATCCTCTGTCATCCCTTTCTCCTCCTGCCTTCAATCTTTTCCACCACAGAAGGGGTTAAATAAATCTAAGGCCAGAAATGCTGATGACCACTGAGGTGACGTCTTAGAAGCATCCTCACTGGAAGACAGCCACACAGCAAAGTTCATGCATCACATAGAAGTGGGATGAATAGATGTAAGCTATTATATATGGATGGATAAGCAAGGTCTTACTGTATAGCACAGAGAACTCTATTCAATATCCTGTGATAAATCACAATGGAAAAGAATCTGAGAAGAATACTTATACATATATATATAAAACTGAGTCACTCTGTTGTACAGCAGAAATTAATACAACTGCAAGTTAACTATATGTCAATAAAATTTAAAAATAAAAATTACAAAAACAAATAAAATAGAAGTAATGAATTTAAGAATGGCAGGAGGATGGGGGTATTGAGCGGGGGCCCCCACACATTAGAGGATTGCCTCAAGTTACATTTGTAAACTTTCATTTTTAAATGAAAATCTATTTACCGAAGAGTAACAAGAAAATACAGAGTTCCCTATACCTTTCTCCCAGCTTTCCTTCATATTGACACAATAAGTAACCATGGTATGCATATCAAATGCTAGGATATTAACATTAGTGTTGTAACTGAGTTACAGACTCCCTTCTGTATCCCCAAGATTTTTGTCAATGTCTTTTTTATGTTCCATGATCTCTCCATGTTGCCTTTAGTTCTCATGTCTTCCCAGCTTCCTCCAAACCATGAGTGTTTCCGTATTTTTTTTAACTTTAACACTTTCAAAGAGGACTAGTCAAGTCACCACAGAATGTCCCTCAGTTTGACTTTCTCTAACATTTTATTATGATGAAACCAGTGTTCAAGTTAGATTTTAAAATGACCCACATAACATAGTCATACAAAGTTTGTAAAGAACACAACCGAGGCCAAGGAACACCAAAAAGATGGAAAGATCAACAAAGAGAAAGTTAAATGATAAAACTAACATCAGGCAAAATAAAATGTAGAATTAGGGTGGAAAGATGTGAAATGAGGATAAATGGCACAATTCTTAGGAAAAAATGCAACCAAATGCAGTAATGCAACACAAAATGTCAGTCTTGAATTCAAACGTGTGCAAATTATATATGTGTGTGTGTGTGTAATATATATAGAGAAAAATATTTATAAAGTCTCAAAATATACAGAGCCAAATCTAATGGGGTTCAGTTCAGTTCAGTTCAGTCTCTCAGTCATGTCCAGCTCTTTGCAACCCCATGAATCGCAGCACGCCAGGCTTCCCTGTCCAGCACCATCCCCCAGAGTTCACTCAAACTCACGTCCATCGAGTCGGTGATGCCATCCAGCCATCTCATCCTCAGTTGTCCCCTTTTCCTCCTGCCCCTAATCCCTCCCAGCATCAGAGTCTTTTCCAATGAGTCAACTCTTTGCATGAGGTGGCCAAAGTACTGGAGCTTCAGCCTTAGCATCATTCCTTCCAAAGAACACCCAGGGCTGATCTCATTTACAATGGACTGGTTGGATCTCCTTGCAGTCCAAGGGATCTCACGAGTCTTCTTTAACACCACAAGAAAATGACAAATTTTAAGCATTTTTTTTCACAGATTAAAAAAAAAATGATTTCTTTCTTTCTTTATTATTGGCTGCACTGGGTCTTCGATGCTACATGTGGGCTTTTTCCTAGTTGTTGTGAGTGGGGGCCACTCTGTTTGTGGTGCTCAGGCTTCTCATTGCTGTGACTTCTCTTGTGGAGCTAAGGTTCTAGGTGCATGGGTTCAGAAGGTCTGGTTCCTAGGCTCTAGAGCACAGGCTCAGGAGTTGTGGCACATGGGCTTAGTTGCCTTACAGCATGTGGGATCATCCCAAAGCAGAGATTGAACCTGTGTTCCCTGGATTGGCAGGCCCATTCTTAATCACGAGACCATCAGAGAAGTCATTTTTCACAGACTGTATTCACCAATCACATCTAGTAAATAAAGATATCAATAATAAAATAGTAGCCCCCCAGAAAGTTACCCCTAATGATAGCCAAACATACCATGAATTTGGATTCTAGAAGTCACATTCCTAAGTAATTTTAGTTACAGAATAAACTAAAAATAACATTAAAATATTTTGTAACTTAGCTTCAACAAAAATGCATATAAAATTTGTGGCATGCAGCAGTAGTTAAAGAGGAATTTATAGCAGTAAATGCATTCAGAAAATATGAATGGTTGGAAAAACAAGCTAGGCATTTGAATCAAGAAGTTTAGGAAAGAACATCAAAATCCAAAGAAAATAGAAGAAAGAAAATACTGAAGAGAAAAAGATAAATTAATGACGTAGAATATGCATCAAATCAGAGTTGGTCAATAAAAAGTTAAACCAATTCTCTCATAAGAATAGCAAAATTGAAAACATTTCTGTGATTAAGAAAAGTTATGAGTAAATATCACAAAGATAGAAAGTAATACAGATCATATTAGAGTATAGATGCTTCAAAGTGTTATTTCATTGTTGCTGCTGCTGCTGCTGCTGCTACTAAGTTGCTTCAGTCGTGTCCGACTCTGTGCGACCACGTAGTGGCAGCCCACCAGGCTCCCCCGTCCCTGGGATTCTCCAGGCAAGAACACTGGAGTGGGTTGCCATTTCCTTCTCCAATGCATGAAAATGAACAGTGAAACTGAAGTCACTCAGTCTTGTCCAACTCTTCGCAACACCATGGACTGCAGCCTTCCAGGCTCCTCCGTCCATGGGATTTTCCAGGCAAGAGTACTGGAGTGGGGTGCCATCACCTTCTCCGATTGTCAGTAATTTAAAAACCAAATATAATGGATAATTTCCTGGAGAGAAATGCATTATCAAAATTCATCTAAGAAGAAAAGAATCTGCATAGACTATATGCACTTTTTAAAAAATGTACTTAGAATAATAAATGTCTTTCAATTTACCTTCAGTAGCAGAACGCTAGATGTGTTTTATGGGAGTGAAAGCTCCAGGCTTATTTAATTTCTTCCAGTCTAGGAAAAAATAAGAAGTTACATTTTATAAAGTGAGTGTAATCTTGAAGCATAAATAGAATATGGATGCTATAAGAAAATGATATTATTGGCCAACGTCACTTATATACATATAAAACAATTCACATAACTCTTAAAAGACTGTACTAAATGTAAAAGGAATGTGCTAAAAATGTCACAGACCAAAAAAAAAACACCGAAAACCAAACAGACCAGTTTATTCCAGGTATTATTTCAAGTAAGAAAGTCTTAAAAAAAAAAAAAAAAGAAAGTCTTTTAACTCAGTATGTTACAGTTTATGAGAGAAAAGCAATATAATCATGTCAGTAGCTGCAAATTGAGACAATGACTTTATTTAGCATATCATTTTGGGCTCCAAAAGCACTGCAGATGGTGACTGCAGCCATAAAATTAAAAGACGCTTGTTCCTTGGAAGAAAAGCTATGACAAACCTAGACAGCATATTAAAAAGCAGAGATATTACTTTGCTGACAAATGTCCATCTAGTCAAAGCTGTGGTTTTTCCAGTAGTCATGTATGGATGTGAGAGTTGGACTATAAAGAAAGCTGAGTGCTAAAGAATTGTATTGTTTGAAATTAAAATTTCGAAACAATATAATTACTTAATTCGGAGAAGGCAATGGCACCCCACTCCAGTACTCTTGCCTGGCAAATCCCATGGGTGGAGGAGCCTGGTAGGCTGCACTCCGTGGGGTTGCAAAGAGTCAGACACCATTGAGCGACTTCCCTTTCAGATAAAATATGATACATGCATATAATTAAATAATCTGTGTATCATTGTAAATAGTTCTCAAAAAACCTAATGTTGTGAGTGATGCATATAGGTAGCATTAATGTAAATTTAAAAGCATTAATACTTGTACAATTTTTTCTTTAAAATAGTATTAAATTTGTTTGGAAAAATACAAACAAACTGATAATCATGGTTCTCTCTAGGTGTAAGTACAGAGAATCAAGATAAAGACTTGGAGGTCATGATGATTTCAAGTTTATCTTAAAGGTTTTAAGTTTTTTTTTAAGACAAAGTATTCATGTATTATTTATCAATAAAAAGAATAAAATAAAATAATCAAATATTCTGGGAAGTTGAGGTGATTTAATTCTATGTTGGAATATAGGTAATTATTCTATTTCCTTTATCATTTTTCTGACTTTTATGGACTCACACGCCTATCTGTGTGTCTCTCTTTCTCAATCTATCTCACATATACACAAAATAAAAGTGTAAAACAGGGAGATAGTACAAGGGGGAGTAGGGGATTGAGGAGGTTGGGAGAGGTGAAGAGAGGGATGAAGAGTTAGTGTTTAATGAGGATGGCATTTCAGTTTAGGAAGATAAAAATTTGGAGGGATGGATGATGGTCAAAGTTATATGACAATGTGAATGTACTTAGTGCCATTGAACTGCACATTTAAATAGGGTTAAAATAGTATGTTTTATATGACTTTTAGCACAATAAAAAAAACATTTTAAAAAGAATAGTTTTTACATTTTACAGTAGTTTTTTAAAAAATCAGAAAAGATTTCATGACATGCAAAAATTACATGAAATTCAAACTTCAATGTTCATAAAGTCTTATTGGCACACAGCCACACCATTTGTTTAAAAAAAAAAGAAAGGAATTTTACATAGTGCAATGTTGTAAATATCTGTAAAAAAAACATTTTAAAAAGAATAGTTTTTACATTTTACAGTAGTTTTTTAAAAAATCAGAAAAGATTTCATGACATGCAAAAATTACATGAAATTCAAACTTCAATGTTCATAAAGTCTTATTGGCACACAGCCACACCATTTGTTTAAAAAAAAAAGAAAGGAATTTTACATAGTGCAATGTTGTAAATATCTGTTATCCCCAAATCCATATGTTGAAATGTTGATACCCCGACTCCCATGTAATGGTATTTGGAAATTGAGGTTTGAGGAGGTCATTAGGTCATGAGGGTGGAGCTCTCTTGAAGGGGATTAGTGCTGTTATACAAGTGGACAGAGAGCTGGCCAGCTTTCTTTCTTCCATGTGAGGGTGAAAGAGACAGGAAGACACTCCTTTGTAACCAGGAAGGAGTCATCCCCAAGAACCTGAGAAAGCTAGCACCCTGATTTTGGGCCACCATCCTCCTTAATTGTGAGCAATAATAGATGGCTGTGGTTTAAGCCACCCAGTCTTTGGTGATTTGTTAAAGCTCAAGTGCTATACTTATGGGTATTTCTCTACACATGCTGCTGCTGCTGCTAAGTCACGTAAGTTGTGTTCCACTCTATGCGACCCTATAGATGGCAGCCCACCAAGCCCCTCCATCTCTGGGGTTCTCCAGGCAAGAACATTGCCATTTCCTTCTCCAATGTGTGAAAGTGAAGTCACTTAGCGACCCCATGGACTGCAGCCTACCAGGCTCCTCTGTCCATGGTATTTTCCAGGCAAGAGTACTGGCGTGGGTTGCCAGTGCCTTCTCCATCTCTACACATAGGTAGATAAATAATCTAGGAGAGATTATTAGAGAGCATTAGAGAGCAAGAAAAATGCTACTTTGAGTCCCATATCCCTAGATGGTGAAGCAAAATAAACAAGGGCTACTTGTAGCACACAGAGCTTGAGATCTGTTTCATGGTTTGATATCTAACTTAAACAGTTCTCTGGACAGTTCTGGTTAGGTGCATGCATGGCAGAGACAGAAGTAAAACACAGAAAGCTTCAGGATGTGTGGGGTTTATTTATAATGGCACGGACACTCTAGCAGGCACAAAGGAAATAAGATAGAAGAGTGGGGTATCAAGATATACATCCCAACAAAATGGGACATTCTGCAAGTGTCAAAATGCCCTGGAGGACTTGATGTATATGGAAGGAGTTAGATTCACCCTAAAGAGCACTGAGTCCAAAAGAACAAGACAAAGTGAGTATGGGTGCAACTGGGCATTTTTCCTGCCAGAACCTTTTGGCAGGTAGAAAAGAAGAGCTGCTCTGATGTCTGGAATGATGGGGTAGGGGAACGGACAGTGCATTTTATGAGTTGGGACAGAATGGACCTGAGATACATACAAGAGTGGGAGTGTGTTTCAGTGTACTGCATATAAATAAATAAGTGGAACAATCTGTTGAGATTAAGTCTTCTTTCTGTGGGCCATCTGGTTCATATCATTTACCACACACTTACTTTATTTGATCTTTAAATGGGCATTCCCTTAAAGAGCACCCAATGTAACATTCATGTGAAATTGTTTCAGTTATACATGAAATAGGTACACTGCAAGAGTTCCTAAAGAGCAAAAATGGAACATCTCTTAGTTGCAAATAAAATACCAATTAATGTTACATATTATATGTATGTATATATACATATGGTTGGCCCGCTGACTCAGACAGTAAAGAATCTGCTTGCAATACAAGAGACTGAGGTTTGATCTCTGGGTTGGGAAGATCCCCTGGAGAAGGGAATGACTACCCACTCCAACATACTTGCCTGGAGAATCCCATGGACAAGGAACCTGGGGTTACAGTCCATGGTGTTGCAGAGAGTTGGACATGACTGAGAAAATAACATTTTTTAACAAATATACATATACAAATGTATACATATATTTGCATAAACATGTTCACACAAACACACACATATATACATACATCCATATAATATACATTCATATGGATGTATGTATGTATTTTTTAAAATCGAGTATCTTCTCAGCATTAACAAGTCTTTTTCAATAAATGGATAAATACTATAATATATAGTAATGATAATATGACTATAATATCAAACATATTACCTTAAGGAGAATTAAACATGGTTTTATTACCTAGAGGTTGGTCTCACACATTTTTAATGTGAATTCTGAATGCAGCACATTACCATCTATATGGAACTGGTTAATTGGATATTTTTTAACTGAGAAAACCATTGTTCAGTAGTTGAATTACAAATCTTCGAAGAAGGAGAATACAATAAAATATTTACACAACAACACTATTGAACATAATTTAGTGTTCTCTGCTTCTGAAAGAATTTTGCCAAGATGCAGTTTTCCAGGATGATCATTATGAACAATAATTATCTTTTATTAGTACCATACATACATGAGTTATATGACATCATACAATACATGAATCACTTCCATACATGCATGAGTTATTATAACCTTCATTTTTACAGCCTGTTTAATGCATCTTGGAAATTCTTATTCTTTTTTTTTTTAATTCTGAAACATTCTCATTTATTTTTCCTTTTATAGGATAAATGTAAAATATTACCCTTAACTATGTAGACTCTGAATTTTGGATATTCCATTACCCACAACCTAATTCCTAAATTATGGGTCTCCAACTAAATAATCCAAGAACTCCTTAAAACATTCCAACAACATTTTAATGTACGTTGATATTTCCTGCTATTGCTACTCTCTTTAAATTGTTTTATATTCAAAATTGAGCTCAATGATTATGGATGTCAGTGCATATTATTAGCTAATAGAGAGATTTTGCACTAATGAAGAAATTTTGAAAGATTGAAACTTCATTAAAAGCAGTGTAGTACTAGCAATAGTGTAGTAGTAGAAATAGATAAAATGAGATAATAATAACCATGATTTCCTGCACACTTACTCTGCACTGGGAACTCTGCTGAGTCTACATATAATAATACATTATATCCTCACAGTAATGTTACTATGTTCTTTTCATTGGGGAAACTGAGGCTCAGGATTTTAAAAAATTTGCCAACATTTACTCTAGTGAATGGGATGCTACCTCAGACTACCTGCTTCAAAGTCTTTTGTTGTAAAACCCTGCAAAAGATAGAATTGTATGCTGTAGTTGGTAATTTTTAGGTTGTTTTTAATCCCTCTTTGACAATAGGGTAATTGAGAAGAAGATTCTTTAACAAGGTCAGCAAGGTTGTAAATGACAAACCCAAAGCTATACTACACACTGTTATTTCTTTTAGCCCAATCTTTCTACTCTCTCCTGCTCCCTCTGTGACTACATACTGGATAGGCTTCTGACATAGCATACATAGAGTCTGGGATTATTTCTGTAGGATGCATGTCCCATGTATATTTCTTAGGAAATTTCTCATTTTTATTTGGACATTTAATTCCTTGGAAATTTGAAAGCTTCCAAGATGCCAGTGAACTGATAGGAGACTCTAGTGATTTTTGAATGAAAGGGCTTTTGAGTTTACAAAGGAATTAACCAGAGACAGGCAGCTGTGCTTAGAAAGAGGCTTTATAATAGTCCAAGGCAAAATTTATTAGGTATTCCTGCTAATGAGTTCCATGTTATATCATCTTCGTAGCTGACAAGCCAGCAGATTCTGACTTAGATTTATAAAAAATGCTTAAGTGTGTTAGTAAGCAGCAGAGATGCTGCTGTTCTTATGTATCAAGTTCATGTCCTCAGGAGGTTTCTAAAAGCTTTATGGAACTAGCTTGTGGCCCTGCAAAAGAAGCAGCCAGAGCATTTACTATTTTGAAATGCCATGTTCCTTCGGCTTCATTTGCAACTCCTATAAACACTTAAAAGCACATCCCTTGAGAACATACAATAAACTCAGCTGAGACTTTCAAAAGCTAATATCACTTGCCTCTTCATCTTGTTTACCATCTAACAAAGCAGGTTTTCTGTTATGTGTCAGCCAAGGCATAGGGGCAAGGTAATGCTAATTGGCTAATAAAATCCCTATTTGATGAGGTAATTGACTGCATTCTCACTGCGTCACAGAGCACTCTGACTCCTGCTTGCCTCACTGTGAATCATATTAACTGAACTGCCATTGCCTCAGGCTACGAATTGGGATTTTTTTTTTTTTTTCTGAAAATTGTTTCAAGTTATAGGATTAAGATCAGATGGGAATTTTGGTTAAGAAACAAACACTAGGTAAAGTGTTTTACATCATCAGCTATGGAAAATTTGCTTTCCTGTTCATTATTTCCTCAGTCACATAACTAGGAAATAAAATTCAAATGGTACTTTAACTTTTAATGGCAATGTTTCTACACTTTACAATTAGTACTTTTTCTTTTAGTTCATGTCCAGCTTCAAAATTCTGTGATCTGTAGTAAAATGACCTTTATTTGGCTGAAGCAATTTTTACTTATTTTTCTTTAAGACAAGGTATTTAATTTTAATGATTTTCTTCTGTTACATTTTTAAATGATATGCATTATGTATTCTGATTTGTATTATACTGATTTCTGTAATTAACATACTTATATCTCTCATACTGTTGACTATCACTAAGGAGTGATTCCACCATTAAAAATTTTCTTCATCTTAAGCTAACACAAGACCTTAAATATTTTTAAGTACCCAATAAGCATTTATGTATTTACCTTTTTTTTTTTTTTTTTTACTATTCTACACTGAGAAGATTTAGAAAGACTGTTTTGGGTATGATACATGTTCATTTTAGTTCAGTCACTGATTTGGGTCCAACTTTCTGCAACCCTATGGACTGCAGCACACCAGACTTCCCTGTTCATCACCAGCTCCCTGGGCTTGCTCAAACTTATGTCCAACAAGTCGGTGATGCCACCCAACTATCTCATCCTACGTCATCCACTTCTCCTCCCACCTTCGGTCATTCCCAGAATCAGGATCTTTTCCAATGAGTTACTCCTTTGCATCAGGTGACCAGAGTATTGGAGCTTCAGCTTCAGCATTAGTCCTTTCAATGAATATTCAGGGTTGATTTCCTTTAGGACTGACTGATTTGATCTCCCTGCAGGCCAAAGGATTCTCAAGAGTCTTCTCCAACACCACATTTCAAAAGCATCAATTCATCTGTGCTAAGCTTTCTTCAACTCTCATACCCATACATAACTACTGGAAAAACCACAGCTTTGACTAGATGGACATTTGTTGGTAAAGTAATGTCTCTGCTTTTTAATATGCTGTCTATGTTGGTCATAGCTTTTCTTCCAAGGAGCAAGCATCTTTTAATTTCATGGCTGCAGTGACCACCTCAGTGATTTCGGAGCCCAAGAAAATAAAGTCTCTCACTGTTTCCATTGTTTCCCCGTCTATTTGCCATGAAGTTATGGGACCAGATGCCATGATCTTAGTTTTCTGATATTGAATTTTAAGCCAGCTTTTTCACTCTCCTCTTTCACTTTCATCAAGAGGCTCTTTAGTTCCTCTTTGCTTTCTGCCATAAGTGTGCTGTTATCTGCATATCTAAAGTTGTTGGTATTTCTCCTGGCAATCTTGATTCCAGCTTGTGCGTCATTCAGTTCAGTTCAGTTCAGTCGCTCAGTCGTGTTCGACTCTTTGCATGCCAGGTCTTCCTGTTCATCACCAACTCCTGGAGTTGTGCATCATACTGCCCAGCATTTCACCTGATGTACTCTGCATATAAGTTAAATAACCAGGGTGATAATATACAGCCTTGACATACTCCTTTCCCAATTTGGAACCAGTTCATTTTTCCATGTCTGATTCTAACTGTTGCTTTTTAACCTACACATAGGTTTTTCAGAAGGCAGGTAATGTGATCTTGTATTCCCATCTCTTTAGAATTTTCCACAGTTTCTTGTGATCCACAGAGTCAAAAGTTTTAGCAAAAGAAGAATTTTTCTGGAAATTTTTTGCTTTTTCTATGAGTCAACAGATGTTGACAATTTGATCTCTGGTTCCTCTGCCTTTTCTAAATCCAGCTGGAACATTTGGAATTTCTTAGCCCATGTACTGTTGAAGCCTAGCTTGAAGAATTTCGAGCATTAATTTGCTAGTGTGTGAGATGAACGCAATTGTGCAGTAGTTTGAATATTCTTTGGTATTGCCTTTCTTTGGTATTGGGATGGAAACTGACCCTTTCCAGTCATGTGGCTACTGCTGAGTTTTCCAATTTTGCTGGCATATTGAGTGCAGCACTTTCACAGCATCATCTTTTAGGATTTGAAAGAGCTCAACTAGAATTCCATCACCTCCGCTAGCTTTGTTTGTTGTGATGCTTCTTAAGTCCCTACTTGACTTTGCACTCCAGGATTCTGGCTCTAGGTGAGTGATCACACCATTGTGGTTATCTGGGTCATGAAGATCTTTTTTGTAGAGTTCTTTGCACTCTTGCCACCTCTTCTTAGTATCTTCTGCTTCTGTTAGGTCCATACTGTTTCTCTCCTTTCTTGTGCTCATCTTTGCATGAAATATTCCCTTGGTATCTCTAATTTTTTTGTAGAGATCTCTAGTCTTTCCCTTTCTATTATTTCCCTCTATTTCTTTGCATTGATCACTGTGGAAGGCTTTCTTATCTCTCCTTGCTATTCTCTGGAATTCTGCATTTAGATGGATGTATCTTTCTTTTTCTCCTTTGCCTTTAGTTTCTTTTTTTTTTCTCAGCTATTTATAAGGACTCCTCAGACAACCATTTTGCCTTTTTACCTTTCTTTTTCTTGGGTAGGGTCTTGATCACTGCCTCCTGTACAATGTCACAAAACTCCATCCATAGTTCTCAGGCACTCTGTCTATCAGATCTGATCCCTTGAGTCTATTTGTCACTTCCACTGCATAATCGTAAAGGATTTGAGTTAGTTTATACTTGAATGGCTTAACGATTTTCCCTAGTTTCTTGAATTTGAGTCTGAATTTTGCAGTAAGGAGTTCATCATCTGAGCCACAGTCAGTTCCCAGTCTTAATTTTGCTACAAAGACTATAATCAACCTGATTTTAGTATTAACCATCTGGTGATGTCCATGTGTAAAGCTGTCTCTTAGGTTGTTGGAAGATGGTGTTTTCTATGACCAGTGCCTTCCCTAGGCAAAACTCTGTTAGTTTTTGCCCTGTTTCACTTTGTTCTCCAAGGCCAAACTTGCTTGCTACACAGGTATCTCTTGAGGAGAAGGGCATGGCAACCTACTCCAGTATTCTTCCCTGGGAAATCCCATGGACAGAGGAGCCTGGGGCACTACAGTCCATAGGGTTGCAAAGAGTCGGACATGATTGAGTGACTAACACGTACACACACACACACACACTCACACACACACACAGAGTTATCCCTTGACTTCTGGTTGAGAAATTAAAAAAATACTTATGGGAGTCAAAATGCACTTATTGTTTGGAGTACAGAAATTCTAACTAAAACAGAATTCATGAATTTTGTCATTGCTCTTACTGGGTAAGGACAAAATTTAATAATGTGTGTGTGTGTGTGTGTGTGTGTGTGTAGAGAAAATGCGTGTGTGTGTATCAAAATTAAAAATATCAAGTTTATGCATATTACACACACTGACATTATAATCACCTTTGAATGTGGCATCTCTATTACCCATTAATATCAATCACAAGAAAGTCTGTAAAGTATAGATATATACTCCATTGATATAAAGAAAGAACTGTATACTAACCTCTTAAAAGGTTAAGAGTAGCTTCATAAAAAAAAAGTTAGAGGGGAGTTAGTGAATTCTATATCACTGATATGTTGTATAAGCATATGAATTTAATTTGAAAATATAAGTGGCAAGTTCTGCTTTTCTAAAGCAAGGTAATGATATTCTAACAATCTTA
The DNA here is from genome assembly GCA_006408695.1 of Aepyceros melampus. Taxonomy (NCBI): domain Eukaryota; kingdom Metazoa; phylum Chordata; class Mammalia; order Artiodactyla; family Bovidae; genus Aepyceros; species Aepyceros melampus. The sequence goes on along the minus strand of SJXQ01006672.1, from coordinate 347,356 downwards.
TTAAAGGTTATAAAAATTGTTTTAAACTATTTCTCATCTTAGGCTTGGTGCTTTAAAATTTTATATCCAACTGTTTATTGAAACTGAAATTTTCCATTATATGGATGATGATAAATTGAGTGGTTTTTAGAGTGGCTTAATCTTTATACTGCATATGTAATGGTAAATATTTTAATTTCATTACTTAATAGAGAGGAGACTACATAACTGAAAAATGCTTAACGTTGAATAAAAACATTTCAGTTAAAATAAGTATTTGAAGACACACCATCCAAGAATGACCCACTTTAGAGAAATAATGAGACGTAAAATTAACCACTAACCTAAAAGGAAAGGAACCTGGCTGGACTTAGCATTCCTGTCAGTGCTGAGTATGAAGCATAAAGGTCAGCTTCAGTTTGGTTGGCATTTAAGATGTGAGCAGTATGAAATGGCTACAAAATAAGTTAAACATTTAACAATCTGAATCTTATATGTCAGAGAGTGGATTTTTTACTTAGTTCATTGGGCAACAGAAAGCTCTAAAATACCTGAGCAGAATGCCATGATCTCAGCTTTGTGTGTAGGGGGGTGAGGGGTGGGTGTGTAATCTCTAATGTTTCCTTGTTCTAAATTCAAGTGAGGATTTTCTTTCTGGAATTGACTTTCCTGTCTTTTTTTTTTTTTTTTTTTTTTAATGGCTGTCCTGGTTCTTCTTTGCTATGCCAGCTTTTCTCTAGTGGTGGCGAGCAGAAACTACTCTGCAGTTGCGGAGTGTGGGCTCCTCATTGTGGTGGCCTCTCTTGTTGCAGAGCACAGGCTCTAGGGCCTGCGGGCTTCAGTAGTTGCTGCACTGGGCTCAGTAGCTGAGGCTCCCAGGTTCTGGAGCATAGGTTTAATAGTTATGGCCCACAGGCTAAGCTGCTCTGCAGCATGTAGAATCCTCTCAGAACAGAGATTGAACCCATGGCTCCAGAATTGGCAGGCAGATTCTTTACCACGGAGCCACCAGTGAAACCGACTTTCACCTTTATTTTAAAGAAATTAACATCATGGCAAACAAGTAGAGAATGTGATATTGGATTGCATCCTGATCAAAAAAAAAAAAAAGTAGGACAATGGGCAAATTTGAATAAAGTCACTAGATTATACTAATTCATCAATGTAAATTTCTTGATCTGGGTACCTAATGTGTGCTTACTTAGTTACTTCAGTCATGTCAGACTCTCTGCCATCCTATGGACCATGGCCCGCCAGGCTTCTTTGTCCATGGGATTCTTCAGGTGAGAATACTAGAGTGGGCTGCCATTTCCTTCTCCAACGATAAAGTATGAAGTGAGCGAAGTGAAGTCGCTCAGTCGTGTCCAACTCGTTGCAACCCCATGGACTGCAGCCTACCAGGCTCCTTCATTCATGGGATTCTCCAGACAAGAGTATTGGAGTGGGTTGTCATTTCCTTCTCCACTGGGTACCTGTGATTACGTACTACTGATTAGTACTACTGTGATTATGAAAGGAGTTTCTTGTTTAGGAAACACACATTGAAGGGTGTAAGTGAAAAGGAACATCTCATATCTGCAACTTTCTTTTAAATGTTTCAGAAAAAAATGTGTCTCCTTTGCACACACAAAGTGAGAGAAAGAAAATAAAGCAACTGTGATGAAATACTAACCTTTGGGCACCTGGATGAATGCTGCACAGGGATTCTTTGTAATATTTTTGCACGTTTTTTGAAAGTTTGAAACAATGTCAAAAAAGTGTTTAAAAAAGAAAAGTAGTATGCCCACAGCATTCAACAGGTTAAGAGATGGCTAGGCTGTGAACGTTTGCACACAGCATCCTGACAATCTACTTTAGAGGAGTTTTGGAAGGACTTTTAGGAGAAACTATCAGAATTTAATGGGCTTTCTGAGTGGCACTAGTGGTAAAGAATCTATCTGCCAATGTAGGAGAGGCAAGAGATGCGGGTTGGAGTAGGAAATGGCACCCCAGTCCAGTATTCTGGCCTGGAATCTTCCAGGAGCAGAAGAGCCTGGCAGGCTACATACCATCCATGGGGCCATGAGTTGGTCACGACTGAGCACACACACCAGAAACTAAAACACAGACATTTTTCAACTCGGTAACTCCTCTTCTGCTATCTACCTTGTGGAAATATATGCATATGTGAGCAAAAACATTTAGTGCAATGCTATTTTGCATTAGAAGGGATAAACAGAACCTCCCTGATGGTCCAGTGGCTAAAAGTCTACATTCCCAAAGCAGGGGTTCCAGGTGAATGACTGATCCTTGGTCGGGGAACTAGATTACAGTTGCTGCAACTTAAAGACGCCATGTGCCACTAAGATCTGCTGCAGCCAAATAAAATTTTTTAAAGATAATTTTTTTTAAAAAAAGAAAGCAAAAACAATAAAAATTTGTGTTTAAAATGTAGCTAAATTCAGGTACATTCACACTAAAGAATAATAGGAGGCCAAATATAGACGTGAAGAAGGAAATGGCAACCCACTCCAGTATTCTTGCCTGGAGAATCCTATGGACAGAGGAGCCTGGTAGGCTACAGTCCACAGGGTCACAAAGAGTCTGACACGCTGAGCGACTTCACTCACTCAAATACAGATGTATGGACATCTGACCCCAAATAGAAAGATCCCCTAGATGAAAAATTAATAAACTGAAAAACTGTACATATGGTAAAATTCCATTGATGTTAAATTGTCCTTTATATTTAAAAAATAGATACAGGTTGTAGATGCCTAGAGTAAGGTCTAGATGCTCAAAGACAGTGGTGACCTCTGGGAAGAGAGGAGAGTTTGTAGAAAGAAGGTGATAACACCAGCATTAAGTGCTTACTTTAAATACATCTGTTTTTCTAATGCAACAAGATGTCTATGTATTACTTACGCAATTAAAAAACAAACATTACAAATTCAAAAACAGAGTTATGAAGGAGGGAGCATTCAGACTGCTGTAACAGTCTGATGAATATAAAAGGGAAACAAATTGGGTGGTGTTTGCAGAAATGGAGACCAGGCGGTCAGCATAAGGGAGAGAAGTTTAGGGCCTGGAACTTGACATCAGGTACCATGTGAGAAAGGAAGGTGGATGGACCTCAGAGGACTGGAATAGTGAATTTTTTTTTTTTTTTTTTTAATCAGGAACAGAAATAAGAGAAGCCACTTATTTGTAAGGAGAAGATCATTTTTATTTTGGAAAGATCAAATTTGCAACACTGATATCCAGGTAAATACTGCAAGTTTCCTAGAAAGACATAATATTTAAAGTACACAGATCAGAACTACCCTGGGGTTAACTGGCTAAATTCTCAACAGAACGATAGAAAGCAACTGTTAGTGGACACTGATTGCACTGCGTTATGATCGTTGTGTAATGTTCTATTTGTAGTTATATATACACACTTAATCCTGGGATAGCTATTTATATCTATTTGGGTAGTAAAATGGATCTTAGGAGGCTGCAATATTATATTACAGAAAGAAATTCATTCACATTATTTTCAAGAAATAAATTCTTACAAAATGAGAGCTATTTTCCATTGGGTACATATCCCACTTAAAACTGTATGGAAATCAAACTCCCTAATATGAATGAATTTGCAAGGATAAAGAAAAGAGACTATAAGGAAGTATAATTATTATTAATACAAATTTAAATGGTCTAAGTCTTTTTCAAGACACTTTTTTCCTATCTCAGTACCATTAAGATACTACTGCCCTGGGTCCTAGCAGGATGTTAAGTCTACCAATAGGGTGACTTGTGGCAATTTTAAAATGATTCAGATGGCTAAGTTTTTGCAACTAGAGGGTGCTGAAAGACCACAGAGGATTAGATACATCTCATTTTGTAAAGATTTAGTAATCAGTGACTCTTTCACAAATTAAAGTCTTCAATAAAATAGCTTTGAAATATAGGTTGCAGTTTGCATAAACTGTATGTAAACACACTTTATTATTGAATTAACCATCCAAGATCTCAGCTGCTATGAAATTCTTCAGATAATGTAAATATACTTATTTGGCCTCATGTTTATGTTACGTGGATTACTGATAGTCCTAGTATCAGCTATGGAGAAATAAAAAGGTACTTTAGCTCTGATATAACTAGGAAATTCAAGTCTTATAGATCAGAAAGTACTTATTTTCAAGTTGGAACAAGATCAAAGCAAGTAAATTTAAGTAGTCCAGACTTTCAGCAAGAAAGAAAATGCAACTAGAGGCGAGGCCTAATGAAGTAATCATTTACTTAATTGTTAAATGTTTTGTAACAAGTCAAACATTATTCAAATAAGAAAAAAGGAAATGAAAAAAATTAATTTTACTTTAAAATATGCTAGCATTTTAATAAAATAAAGAAGCTAAAATCTTTTAATGATTTTAATGATTATGGATTTTTCTTCCTAACTCAAGTTACTTATAGTAATAAGGTATTTTCTTCTTGGTTTCTTAAAAATGGTATGAAATCACAATATTCATTACTATATTCCAATTTAAAATATTTATGACTCTTTAAGGCACAATGATTCTTTATACTCTGTATCAACAAAATAAAATCCATGAAAATATATTTAGGTTTTAATGTGGACTAAATAGAGTTTCTTTTATCAGAAATATTTAACAATATATCTACTTTCTTATCAGAAACCAGAATTCAGCACGAATGTAGGTAAATCTAGATTTCCCTTTGTTTCAAAAATGCTTACTGGATTTTATTTTCCTGGCATTGCCAACATGGGCACACTTTAAAATTAGCTGACTTTACAAATTAGGAATCTTTTTGAACTTTATTTCTCCACAGCCCCCACATAATTATAGCTGATATATTTCTACTTATAAAGTTATACCATATGTAATATAATTTTGCTTTATCTGTAATAATACCATCTAAAATTATACAAGAATAAGATGGCTTTCTCTGAAAGTTACAAGGAAGATTGAAATGCTACATACATTGGAATGCTGATCTTAACAGGGTTCAGCGTGCATACCATTTTATATTCAGAATTATCAGAAGTGTTTGCAATTTACACTAACTGGAGAGAAATGTTTGGATTTATTTTATGTAGGATGCTTATCCTTCGTTTATTCCTGAAGCAATTATGTTTGCTTTACCTAAGTACATCATGATTAGAGCACAGACGTAACGCAATCATGCTGCCATTCCACATGAGGGTGCCATATTTGTGTTACAATCCCATGGCATCCAAAATGCAATACGCTTCTATGAAAATGCAAAGATTGTTCACAGATTGGCATTTATGAACGAGGTTGGTCACAATGCAATGGGATTTTACTTCATATGAATGGAAAGGATTTATCATAAATATATAGACCAGTAGATAACGTTGAAGAATAAGAAGCAGAAAGGAAACAAGGCTCTCGCATAAAGGTCGATTCTCTTTGCTGCTGTCGGAATAACGGGTTTGGCAGGAGGCGGCTTCTTGTTATTCTTGGCCTGAGACTTCCCAAGTCCGTTGTTGACCTCAATGGGTTTTCCATAGCAGTCATAATTGGACAATTCAAAATCTCTCGGTAAGCTTCCCACGATGCTGAAGTCGTTAGATCTCAGATCAGACTTGGACGTACAAACCTTTTTGCATCTGGTCTCACCAACCTGAGAATAACAATTAAAGACAGAGGTACTGAGAATTTTTCTATTTATAAAGAATCTTCAAAAATATCTTTTTAAAAATTTGATGGTTTGTTCAGTTGGCTAGTGTCTCATAAATCCACTAACAGAAATAATAGTCCACTGATTAAACCACATAATTACCTGAACATATGGCTCTAAAATGTTGCCTATGTAACAAGGCTTAAGTCATGGGCAGAAACTTTCAGGAGGTTGTGTTATGTTAAGGGATCAAGGTATCTATCATCGTTTATCTTAGGTGCTCCCAGGCTTGTGAGAGTTCTCAGCTGAAAGACTGATTAATAATAAAACTCCAACATTGAACTATGACACATATCATTAGTCAACTATATACAGAATACAAACATCTTCTGGTGCTTCTAACCTTTGACTTTCTTGGGATTCTATTTCCAAATTGAGTGTTTTATAAGTGACGGAAGCATGTATCCCTTCAGTGAGACAGACTGCATCTATAAACCACACTTACAAATAACTAAACATGGTCACACTGATCATGAACCAAAGACGGATGAATGAAAGGCATTCATCACTTGTTGACTAAAGATAAAATAGCTAGAGAATCCGAAGAAATTGGGTATATTTCAACCAGATCATATCTTACAGAAAATATTCAGTTGATCATCTCTTAATGTCTAAATTTGGCTCCATTTCCTATAATATACAAAATCATTATTTCACACTGAACTCTCTCTGGCCATCAGGAAAGTTCCTGGAAAAGACAGGTGTATAGCGCTGACCAGTGGTTTAAGAAATGCCTCCACTGCTTAATCTTCCACTGTTCTTACTTTCAACCTTCGGGATTCACCTTTGGAGTCTTCACTAAAATATTTACTACTTTTACCAAAAAAGGAACCCATGTTACCATAACTCTCAGTATACTAGAGTTACACTAGTTTTTGCCTTATTATTATAATACGTTGAGTAATTTTCTGAATTCTATTTATATTTACTAGATTACGCCTGGGTAAAAATGATGCTCCATGTAAGACATAAACAAATTATTCTCCAGCAGCTTCCAGGTACCAGGACACTATCCTTTATCTGAACAGACACTGAGGCATGTTTTCTGGGCCACGTCAAGTGGCAGTGTTTAGAGGTGGATAGCAAAGACAACCAAATTACACTGAGTGAAAAAAACAAGTGAAAACATGTTTATACATCATCCTGGCTTTGTGCATTTAAGTTATTTCTATATTTTTCAACCTTGAACAAGCACTAATAATGCTTTTTAAAGCTGGTTTACAAATGTTGGCTTTACCATTATATTATTAGACCACATAGATATTTGTACAGTCTTGTTGGGTAAGAACTTTTGAAAAAGATGTTTAGGTGAATACATAGTTTAGGTAATATAATAGTACAAAAGTACAGAAGAAGTGGACTTCCCTGGTGATCCAGTTATGGTGGTTATGAATCTGTCTTCCAATGCAGGGAACATGGGTTCGACTGCTGGTTGGGGAGCTAAGATCTCACATACTGCACAGAAGCTAAGCCTTTACACCCACAACTATTGAGCACACGCGACTCAACTAGAGAAGCCTGTGTACCACAGCAGAAGATGCCATGTGTCTCAACTAAGACCCAGTGCAACCAAATAAACAAATAATAAACAGGGAGTATACAAGAAATTGTTAATAAGTAGGAATGGGACTGAGACTCTGGAAGTTCATCCTTCTTGAACATCTTATATGTTAAAAAAAAAGAGAGATCATCAATATATTAAAATATTTAGAAAATGTCTATTTAGCTCCATCCTGGTTTGACTGGACTTTGAGCTAAAGGAAGCAAACCTGAAAAAGGGGGATTCCTGATCTCCATTTTTTAATGTGAGAGCTCAATGGGGCTTAAAGGGGAATTATGTCTTGATGGAGTCACCACTGATTCAGAGTCTGATCCAAATCAGTTTTATACAGCCTCTAGGAATATGTCTGGAGAAAATAAGGACTCATCAATATAATGAGACAGAACAAAGCTAGCAACTAGAATCGAAGTAATTTAAATGCAACTTTGGGGAATCATTCATATATATGCATGATACATATATTTAAAATTTACTCCCATGTCATCTATTGAAAGTCCCCACTTTGAAATTTTAAAAGGTCACTTTCAGCAAACAATCCATCATCATTACACACACACACACATTTCCACTCACACACCTTCCCAGTAAATGTCACAAACAGAAGACACAATTTGAAGCTCCAATTTTTCAGTGTGGTTTGAAGGATGTGTAAGCGAACTGCATAAAGATTGAATCACAACCTGCACTGGAACAGAAATTGGGAACAGCCTCTATGTAACAAACCTTTGCATTATTCTCACTCTCAGAGCAGCCTTCTGTGGGTACTTCAAACTCTTCCTCCCTTTAGAATCCTCCACTCCAAAAGCACTAATGATGCTTTGGAATCCACATATCAAAACAAAGGAGGACTTAAGCTTCTGACAGTAACTCAGGAAGCATGATTCTTATCAGTTTCTTTTTTTTTACTTTTTCACAAAGAAAGCTGTACATATTTACTACAGAAATGCATTTACTCTGAGCTGTATTTTATTCATGATTTCACGAATGGTTTCATTATCTATAAGTAACCAGACAAGTAGCCAAATTTATATGATACTATAATCTAAGTCATACATTTAAACACCTCAAATTTTCTAGTTTTTAAACATAAATTTATTCTTATTAATAGATTCTGCCAGCAATGTTAATCATTATAAAATTGTATTAATATCTATACAGTTTATTCAAAATGTAGACAATGCATGTTATATTTATTCTGAAAGATTGTTTAAATATAGTAAATACCTAAAGGAAGAATAATTACTTCAATGTTAAAGTGATAACATGAAAAAGCACCCCCAAAAGCTTCAGTTTGGTTATACTAAATTTTTAATCATTTATTAAACCCTCTTCTATAAATGTATTTGGAGATTTTGATATTTGAAATGAGGGGTGTGAGTATGTGTGTGTGTGTGTTGGGGGAAAGAATGTCTACAATGGAAGTAATTTTCAATGATGTGACAGAATTGAATAAGGAATAAAAGTAGGTTCACTACACTCATAATTCTTTATCTAGTTAACTGGTCTCATCTTCTGCTCATCAAAGACTTTATCCGAACACAACTTTCTTTAGTTATCACTCTGCACATCAATATCAAATCAAATCTTTACACAAGAGTACAAAGATAAAATAAATACTATTTTGTAGTTACAAAATAAATACTATTTAATAAATACTTAAAATAAATATTATTTAGTAAATACTATTTAATAAATATTTACAAGATAAATACTATTTTAAGCATAATATTATATGCATAGGGACTAAATGAACTACTTAAAGTAAGACAGTAACCCTACTTAACACATTCTTAAAGGTGATCTTGATACTATGATTCTCTAATTTATAATTCCCCCATTGCTCCTCTTATGAACATGTGACTCATTTACTTTCATCATATAAAGTTGTCATTTCTGAAAATTACTGGTAGCAAAAATGAGGTATTAATGCTACGATAATGAGACTGTCGAGGATGAGAAATGATGCACATAAGAACTTCCAAAGGCTCCCAATTGTAGCCTCTAAGATGGTCTTTGTGGTCCTTCCCACCTTGAATCTTCACACATGCAAAAGTGAATCACAGTAAACAATGTTTTTTGTTTTTCGTTTTTTTTTTTAATTTTAGGGAGATGTTCGCTGGAACAAAAAATAAATCCTTTCCCCTTTTTTTCAATGACAATATTTCTTGGCCAGAAGACTCAGGTGTGATTTCATGGTGATAAAGGTATCCTCTACAGATGATAAAGATTCTCAGAAGGGAATAACTCCTATATACTTTACCATATTTAAATCAATTCTTATGTTAAAATACATATCATTATCATAAAGAAATAGCAATCATATTCGTGCTACATGAAATGCAGCTCTGACTCATCTGGTGGATACTAGTGGTGGTTTAGTCACTAAGTCATGTCTGACTCTTGTGACCGCATGGACTGTAGCCTGCCAAGCTCCTCTGTCCGTGGGATTTTCCAGGCAAGAATACTGGAGTGGGTTGCCATTTCCTTCTCCAGAGGTCTTCCCAACCCAGGAATCAAACCTCGGTTTCCTGCATTGCAGGTAGATTCTTTACTGACTGAGCTATGAGGGAAGACTATGAAGGATACTAGAGGTTGGAAATAGGTTCATGTGAACAGCAATAGGTCCTCAACTGTTTTGATTGAATAAAAGTAGAAATATATGAATGAAACAAATCAATAAACAAAATATTAGGATTTGTGGAGGAAGTATCAGATTTGAGGAAGGGAGAAACCTAAACAATTATATAGGCCTGATGGCAAGTGATTTTAAAAATCAGTATCAAAATAGTTCTACAATTCAAATTTCACTGTGTTTTCATTAATCACTATTGTTATTCTGTCTGAAAATAAGTGATATATTCCCTGATTGAAGTTACGGAGCAAAAATTTGTATTTTGAAAAGCAAAATATACTAGAACAAAGTATTTTGAACCTAAAGTCATAATTATATTTTACATCGGCAAATTCAATAAATTAAAAGGGCAATGGTTTTTAAATTTCGTTTTTCATATTTTCTTTCATGTGTCAACGTATAACAATCTTCTGAATTTGTCAATCTTACACATTTGCTGTAAGTTGGATATGCCTATTAAAGTTGAGTTATTTTTGGACTCATTTTCATTTTGAAGCTTTTCTCAGGATACAAATTTCACACAGGTTCCTGTGCATCTTGGAAAGTTCATTTTGTAAGAAATAAGAGTATCTTAAATTGATTTCTGGAGATGAAAAGTAAAAGTCACTCAGCTGTGTCTGACTCTTTGCGACCTCATGGACTATACAGTCCATGGAATTCTCCAGGCCAGAATACTGCAGTGAGTAGCCTTTTCTTTCTCCAGGGGATCTTCCCAACCCAGGGATCAAACCTAGGTCTCCCGCATTGCAGGTGAATTCTTTACCAGCTGAGTCACCAAGAGAGCCCAGGAATCCTGGAGTGGGTAGCCTATCCCTTCTCCAGCGGATCTTCCTGACTGGGGTCCAACTGGGGTCTCCTGCACAGCATGTGGATTCTTTACCAGCTGGCTACCAGGAAAACCACGGAGATGAAAACCTCTGGTCAACTTTTCAACTCTAAAGCATTATTCTATGACTTTAGTATCAAAATGTTCTAGTAGTTTCAGAATCCAACCATGTATGCTATTACTAGTTGCTAAAAACATAGAGAATAAAAACATAGGAGTTTTAAAATATATTGATTTATTTAAGTGTATGTTCATTTAAATTATTTAAATATGTCGTTTTATTCATTGGGTATTTTAAAGCTTGAAAGCCAAATTTAGGATAATTCAGTCTAATATCCTGGATCCTACTTATCTTTTATATCTATGTTTACAGATCATGCTGGCATGTTCTCTATTACTCTGAAAACCTGAGTGTAAAGAATCTGTTTCCACCAAGACACTGGTTCATGGAATTAAGACCTAAAATTCTGCTGGCATGTCAGTAAACAAAGAATGTTGCAGTCATTAACCAATCACGTAACAGCCACCACCCCCCTCTCCAGTGAGCCCTGAGGGAACTCGGGACTGAAACAGGATGCCGAAACAGGATGCCCCTCTTTTGGCAGTCAGTCCTGCAGCCGCCCCCAGTGATGCATCCAAAGGAGACTCAGGATGAGAAAACACAGGTGCACATCAGAGAAATGACTTCACTAAGCCCACACTCTCGCATCTTCCCTTACAGAGAAAAGAGCTAAATTCATTAACTTGAGAAGTCTGGTTTTTAATCTAAAAGATTAACAATAACCTTTTGTTCCAACCACCTAGTCTTTTTTGTAAAGACTCTTGTATAACCTGGCTCCTCTCTTCCTCTTTGGAGCAGTTCTCTCAGTGTTCCCTGAGATGCAGTCTCCCAGGACTGAAGTCCTAAGAATACCCCCCAAATAAAACATAAATCTCAACTTTTAGTTTGTACATTTTTCTCCAGTCAGCAGAATATGTTAAGATTCCAAGTTCATGTGACAGTCTCTGTGATTGGGAATTTCTGCAGTTAGTCAGGTCCCAGGACATTTCAGACGACGGAGCTGACTCTGACACTGCTGGAGTCGGACACCTATTTTTTAGCACAGCTTCACTGTGTTAATCCAGATTTCTTGACCAGGCTTCAGGTCAATGGATTGGGGGATCAGTGGGCTGGAAACATGAGGAAGTGGGAAAAGACAGGGAGACGTGAATGGAGGGGTTGACAGAGTCAAAAAGTCAAAGAGCGAACATCACCCTGGGGTGTAAGGGCCTCAGGGATCCCTCCTTCTGTTAGTGCCCTGGAGAAACACGTGTATGTTTCAGAAGGAAATCCTAAGCTTCTCACAAAGAAATGCCAGTTCTTTGATGAGCCAACACGAGCCTTTCATCAGTCATTGGTTCTTTTTGGTACCACTGGGTGGCACTGGGGGTAACAGAGAAGAAAGTAATATCCTGGGAAAGAGAACCGCGATTTCTTTGAAGAGGTGTGTTCCTGATGCATGAAGGCAGTAGGTCTGAACTGGATTAGTAGATAAGAGGTTTGCAACATGAACAGATGCTTAAGAGCAGCCCACTGATACATCTCTATTTATCCACAAGAATGGAGGAGGCAAAGTACAGGTACAAGGAGGATGCTGAGGGCCCTCAAAAGAACATGGGGCCCTTCTGCTCCCAGGAAGGTTGAGAGGGCACACTCTGGACATTATAAAAAGCTAACATAAGGCTGTGGAGATGAAGAAAAGGAAGCAGGCCAGCTGGAGACCTTGGGGACCAAGGAAGGACACAGTGGTGAGTTCTTGCATTTCTTTTTTGCTTCAGATGTCCTAGATTAGGAACTGAAAATGCCAGTGGGTACAGATAGAAATAGCCCCAATAACAGCCCCTCCTTCTAGACAGAGGACAAAGGAAGGGGCAGCTTAGGGAGACAGAAATCTTTCATACAATAACCTCTCCACTGGAGCCTATGATCACAGAAACAGCTGTGGCCCCACCCCTATTCACACCAGCAAGGACCAGGCAGGTAGCAGCATCCTGTCTTCCAGATGCTATGACAGGTGCCCAACCCTCCCTGGAGGGTACTGCAGGAGGCCAAGCAGGGAGCTGGCCTCATTCCACCTGGACCAGTAACAAGGCCCTGCTCCCTGGGGAGCGGTGGGGGTTGGAGGTGATGGTGCAAGAAGGGCTGCCTCCCCACCCAGCAGCAAGCACCACATCGCTTCTCCTCTTCCCCTGCGTCATTGTCCTAGGAGGCAGGGCTCTCCCCATGGCCAGGCATACGGAGGTACCCCAGTGTCAGGAGGCTACACCAGGAAGAAAAGATGCCCAATGCCACCGGACAGCAATGGGAGCCCTCACCTAACTGTGAGGGGCCCATCTGGCAGCAAGGAAACAGCAGTCTTCCTTCTCCTGGAAGAACACTCAGAGGAAGGCAGCAACAACAGAAAGTTTACAAAGATGCAGAACCTTATCACATAGTATGAAATGTCCAGGTTGCAACAGAAAAATCACTCATCATACAAAGAGCAGGAGAAGATATAAAATTGAAATTAAAAAAATACAATCAGTAGAGATCAACACCAAGGTGAAACACGTTCGAATTATCTGAGAAAGGTTTTACAGCATGCATGACAAAAATGCATCAATCAGCAATTGTGAACCGGCTCGGAACAAATGAGAAATGGGAAGCCTGGGAAAAGAAGTACAAAATCCCTGCAAAGAAAGAGGGAAAAGAAAGGAAGGAATGGAAAGAAAGAAAGAAAAAGAAAAACCAAATGGAAATTTTATAACTGAAAAACGTGTTAAACCAAAATATGAATATCAGTGGATAGGTTCAACAGGAAGATGAAGGGTGGGGAAAAGAATCCATAAACTAAAGATATAACAGGAGAAATTACTGGGTCTGAACAAAAGGCAGAGAAATGCCTAGGATGATGAGCAGAGCATTGGTGACATATAGGCCCATAACAGAGCATCTAACATTCTGGCATCACAGTCCTGGAAGGACGACGTAAAGGTACTCAAAGAAATAATCACTGAAAAATGTTCCCATTTGGCAAGAAGCCTAAGCTTCATCTTTTTATTTTAAACTCTTTTATTTTATATTGGGGTATAGCCAATTAACGATTTATAGTTTCAGGAGAAGAGTGAAGGGACCCAGCTATACATATGCATGTACCTATTGTCCCTCAAACTTCCCTCCCATCCAGGCTGCCACATAACATTAAACAGAGTTCCATGTGCTACACAGTAAAGCCTGCATTTTTAACAAGCTGAACAAACCCCAAACAGGATGAACCCTAAGAAAACTGCATCAAAATATATAATTAAACTCAACAGTAAAGACAAAAAAAAAATCTTAAAAGCATACAGAGAAAAATGACTTTACCTAAAGAAGAAAAACAATGTGAATGAAACAGATTTCTCAGAAGTCACGGAGGCCAGAAGGAAGGAACACAATATTTTTTAGGTGCTGAAATAAAAGAATCATCAACCAGGAATCCTATTTCCAGTGGAAGCATCCTTTGGGAATGAAGGGAAACCAAGACATTCCCAGATGAAGGAAAACTAGAAGGATCTGTCACCAGAAGAGCTATCGAAAATAATGGATAAAGGAAATTCTCTAAAAGGAAAGAAAATAATAAAAGAACCTTGCAAAATCACAATAAAAGAAAGATCAAAGAAATGAAAAGTATCCACAAATACAAAAAACTTTCCTTCTCTGAGTTTTCCAAATTATTTGTGATGGTGCAGCAAAAATTATAACACTTTCTAATTAGGTTCTAAGGAATATTTTCAATAATTCTGTCATATAGAGAGGAAAATAAAAGGTGTTGAGAGGTAACATCATGCAAATTTGTAACACAATGACATTAAGAGACTGTGAAAAGTCATGTATATATATAATGTAACACCTAGAACAATGATCAAGCAAGGTAGTGATACACTTACAAACAATACAGGAAACTCAAAATGTCATGCTAGAAACTGTTCAAGCAATCCACACAAACGGGAAAAACGGGAAAAAAAGAAAGATTTAAAAAATATAGAATACACAGGAAATAAAATATAAAATCGACTGAAGCCCTAATATATCAATAAATTCATTAAATTTAAATGATCTAAACATAAAAATTAAAACACAATCATGGAGAGAAGATTAAAAGCCATCAGTCAACCATATGTTGCCCACAAGAAACTCACTTTACATAGAATGATATAGACATGATGCATGGAAAAGGATGGAAAGAGATATGTTAAAGACACGATTTCATTAAGGCCATGATAACGCCACATTAATGGATATTTTATACTTATTCTTCATGAAGAGGAATAGGGTGTAAAGAGCTCTAGGGCCTGAGGAACCTCCCTGCAAGGTAGCAATGAAGAATTTGAAAGCAGACTTGACTGAAGGCTCAGAAAATGAGTTGATGACTTAACAGAAAAATGAAAAAAAAAAAAAAGAGCTGCAGGCAGAACCACCTGAGAACAGTTCACTGGCCTCTGTATCTCAAAGTGTGTCTAATACTCTAGGGTTCAGTGGTGGTGGTGGTGGTGAGCAAATGGACATGGTCTGGGGCCAGGGTAGGCAGGCAGGCAAGGTTTCCCAGCTGCAGAATGGTCTGGACCTGTTATTCTCTTGTGGAACTTCCCATGCTAAGTTCCATGGAATTGGTCCCTTGGATAAGGGTCTTTTCAACTTGAAGATATCAAGTAGGCATAATGGCATCAGTGGACAGGTGTCCTTAACCCATGACATTGCCTGTGGCTCACGGACTTAACATTTCCTGAATCTGGAGGAATTGTTCACTATTCTTAGCCCAATCACCAAGCAACAAGGCAAGGTTATGGTTTTTCAGTTCTTCTCCAGCTACTCACCCTGCACTGGACATATACCAAACCATGGGCATAGTTTCCCTATGGGCCAGGCACCCAATAAAGAAGTAGCCTGCCTGACATGTGCTTTGTGAAGCCCTCCAACTTGACAAGGAAGAGGTGGGAGACTGAATCAAGAACATGGGCTCCCTCTGCCTTCAGTGCTCCCCCAACAGCCCCCTGGCCATTCATGAAGGATTGGCACATGAGAAACAGTAGGAAAGTCTGGAGTTTGGGGTCTGGAGTTTGGGCAAGACCTCCACATTTGATCGTGAACATCATACTGAAGGAATTTAAGATCCTTGAATTCCACGGAAGTCATCTAGCAATCTGATGGTTGATTCGCTAAGTGTTCTGTTCTTTTCCAAAAAAGTAGATTGAGTTTAATCCCTTCTCATCTGTGAGCAAGAAATGAGTGTGAATCAATTCTACCAAAACTTTACACCCACAGAACGCATTTCACTGGCCGATGTCAGACGCCATCCTTACCTGCAAGGTGCTGATGTGAACAGGTGTGCCTGCGCCATTCACAGTGCTCTTTTTAGCCACATTTCCCCCCTTCCCATCTGCTTGCTCAGCCTTGGCAATTCTGGCTTTTTCTGCTTCAACTCGCTTGGGGTTATTGAGCATCACCTGGACGACCGCATACTCCACCAAGGACGCAAAGCCGAAGAGGAGACATGCGATGAGCCACACGTCCAGCGCCTTCACGTAGGACACCTTGGGAAGTTCTGCAGCCAGGGTTGTGCACTCAGAGGCCAAGCTCAGTACCGAGAAGATTCCTGCAGGACAGAGACCAGAATTCAAGATGCTTATTGCTGCTGCTGCTGCTAAGTTACTTCAGTCGTGTCTGACCTTGTGCAACCCCATAGATGGCAGCCCACCAGGCACCTCTGTCCCTGGGATTTGCCAGGCATGAATACTGGAGTGGGTTGCCATTTCCTTTTCCAGCGCATGCATGCTAAGTTGCTTCAGTTGTGTCTGACTCTGTGCGACTCCATGGACAGCAGCCCACCAGGCTCCTCTCTCCACGGGATTCTCCAGGCGAGAATACCGGAGTGGGTTGCCATTTCCTTCTCCAGGATGCTTCTTACTCCCATGAAATGTTCTACAATCACTGTTCTTTGATGAGATCTGTCTCCAGTAACTGAAGAAGGAAATGGCAACCCACTCTGGTATTCTTGCCTGGGAAATCCCATGGATGGAGAAGCCTGGTGGGCTACAATCCATTCAGGTCACAAGAGTCAGACATGACTTAGAGACTAAACCACCACAACCTCTCCAGTAACCCACTGTCACTCAAGTTCCTTTAAAGCATAAGTGTAGAAGAAATACTATGTATATAATTTTTATGAAGGAATTATTTAATGTGAGTGAGGATGCATGTAAACACCTAAAATTTTTTTAAAAATAAATATAAATGTAAACCGAGGTATAAAACCCATCATTTGGATCTTATCTAAATATTAAAGATATCTAAAACTATTCCATAGTATCTCTAAGGAAGCCACAGAGCTCTCTGATTAGAGAAGTTATTTCACTTCTTAGCTTTACTCTAAACATTTATAGAGCTGAGTTTTGCTCTCTGAACTACTAAGTCAGAACAAGAATAGAACATATAAAGCAATTTTCTGATAAGGTTCAAAATTTTTAAAAATCTAATAGAAAAGATAAAGCAGAAAACACCCTGGATTATTTCAAGGAAAACATAAATGATTCTAGTTTTTTAAGGAAAGAATGAAATCTTCCTATATGTTTTATTAACTTTTGTGGGATGCTAACTATTCGTGTATCAATTTAAGACAAATAAGTGTAAAATCCCAAAGGAGAATAGCAATAATTCATCGCCCTCTTTCTCTCCCCTCCTGCCACACTCCTAAGCTTTCCCCAGGTCTTCCTTCTTCGGTATTTTCAGAAGAGAGGCTGGGAAGCCTGACTCGTTGGGACCATCACCTCCACATACTGGGCTGAACCCTCAGGGAAAGTCAAGGAAGCCTCACTCTAAGTCAAGCAGGAGCAGGTTTTGCCTCGGCTCTGAGTGTGCACCTTTTTCTTCCTAGATGTGACCACTTCTGAGAGCTAGTGAATATATTACCCTAATGATGAAAGATGTACTTGGATGTCTTTGCTCTTGCACTGGAAATACAGTAAGTACTATACTAGTAACAATAATTGAGCGCCAAAGAATTGATGCTTTTGAACTGTGGTGTTGGAGAAGACTCTTGAGAGTCCCTTGGACTGCAAGGAGATCCAACCAGTCCATTCTGAAGGAGATCAACCCTGGGATTTCTTTGGAAGGAATGATGCTAAAACTGAAGCTCCAGTACTTTGGGCACCTTATGCGAAGAGTTGACTCATTGGAAAAGACCCTGAAGCTGGGAGGGATTGGGGGCAGGAGGAGAAGGGGACGACTGAGGATGAGATGGCTGGATGGCATCACAGACTCAATGGACGTGAGTCTGAGTGAACTCCGGGAGTTGGTGATGGACAGGGAGGCCTGGCGTGCTGCGATTCATGGGGTCACAAAGAGTCGGACACGACTGCACGACTGAACTGAACTGAACTGAACTGAACTATATTTTAAAAGTTAACATAGGTTTTAATGTTTTCTAACCTGGAAGTGAAAAGTAGCATAAAAATCCAAGATCTTCTCAATCATTGCCCTAACCTCAGTTAATTATACTTATGGGCACTCATTTGGTAAGTCATTTTTCCAAATCATTTTTTCTTAATTTTTAATCAAATGTTATGTTAACTTAAGTAAAAAGGGGCCTTGAGATAGACTATACTGACTGTTCGGCGTTTTCATAGCATTTCATTCTCATCAATAACAGAATGTATCACATTGTGGCAAGTTTCATAGCATACCTGAACCTTTATCTTGACATATTAGCAACCTTATGAATGAAATGGAGAATAGTGCCAGATTATAGAGTCTTGAAAGTCCTAGTGTGGATTTCTAATTGTATTTGGCAGAGAAATGATATTATCAAAAGAATGTTTCAGTAATGCCCCTCTAGTAGGGATATAGAAATAGACTAAGAAAGAGAAAACAGGAGATGCAGAAACAAAGAATAACAAAATGAATGATAGGATTGATGTAGAAAGAGGGATTTTGGAGGAAACATTTTTAAAAACTTGGTTATTGATTAAAGAAAGAAGGTAGACTGAGGCAAACTTTAGGACAGAACGACTGGGAAGCATGAAATACATAATAGGAGTAGGAGGCCATAGAAAAGATGTGACTTTGAAAGGAAAATACCTAGTTACGTCAGATAAGGGTCTAGAAACAAAAAACTGGTAACCACCACTCAGCACCAGCACCTCAGCTCTGAGCGTGCACTTTTTTCTTCCTAGATGTGACCACTTGTTAAAGGACAAACTGGTCAGTCAGTATCATTCAGGGGTGTCATGGTGAAAAGGGAAGGGACTCAGGCAGGGATGCTCAGGTGTCAGAAAAGGGGGATCAAAGGAGCAGAGAAGAATTAGGAGGAATAGAATATTAATGGACATTTGGGAAGTATTTAAAGTCCCAGGTGTTAAGTTAATAAAAACCATGGTGGCTAATTCCACTAAGATTTGTATCATTTTGAAGAAGCAGGAATGGAAATGGAGATAAATTGAGGGACATGACTGTGTACCTTGTCTATAGGAAATCATTAAAATAGGAAACGTCCATTTGCTCTTTTATCCTAAAATAAGAAATTTGAGAAAATAATATTTCTCTAGACAAATAATTCAGTATTTTCTTAAGACCGCTTTCAGATGGGATTACTTCACTTCTACTAACACATAGTGAAATTTTGCCTTAGTTTTACTATATTATGAACCAATAAAAAGAAATGTGAAGCCCATCATTCACACAAATGTGGATTTTTATAATTTTAATATTGTATTCTTAATAAAATATCCCTATTTAATGGAGCACCTCTCTAATAAATGTCAGGACTTCTTGGTTTAATATTTCTAAAAATGTTTAAAATACATAGTCCTTATTTGTCATTTGTTACTTTTCTCTCCCTAGTACAAAAACAAATCAAGTCTAGACTTCAAATCAGGGAATATGCCACAAAATTTATATCAATTCTAATAAATAGATGTGGAGGTCTACATATATTAAATGTTATGGCTGACAAATAATATAAATTGAAGCAATAATAAATTACATAAAGAATTGACCTGGACAAAAACATTTATAAAGAATTCAGAGTGAAGAGAAGTTGTTTAGTTCATCAGTATAAAGAAAATACTTTATAGTGATAAAATCCTTGCAGGAGCACTATTTATAGTGAACTCTGATTGATTGTGGGATGTCCAGAGAGTTCTCATTCGGCCAATCTCAGAGGAAACATCTGTAGAATGATTCTTTAATAGCACATATGCTAGGAATGCACTTAATTAAAGAGGAATACCCAAAACTAGAAGACCAAAAAAGGAAAAGAAGAAAAAAAGGAAAAACAGAGTGTGAAGAATGGAAAGGAAAAGAAAGGGGTTCTATTCACAACAAACAAAACCAACAGAGCGAGTTTAGGAGAGATTGTGCATAGCAGCTACTATCTAAACCTAAAATCTTTTTTATCCCACACTGAAATGAATTACAATACTCTCTAAATTCCTATATATGTAGTTGTTATTAATAACATGAAAATTCATTTAGAAATACTGCTAAATTATTAGATCAGCATGTTATCATTTCACATCACTCTAACCAAAGGACAGTTAAAAGCAAAACTACAGTTGCTACCATGTGCAAATCCAAAAATACTTTTGAAATTTTTGAAGGGGATTCTTACAATCAAGAAAATCTTGAACCATGCTCCAGATGATAAGAAAAGACTACAAGAATCAAGAAAGGTACTATACGGGGCTTGCTAGAGATCTGAATTGTGACCTGAATTACTCATCTTTTTACATTTATGATTGAAAATAATTTGTTTTAAAAAATCCTTTAGCAGCAACGAAAGCATTTTATGTACCGGGGGAAAAATGTTAAAGCTTACTTAGAGTAAGAAGTATAAGACATTTCTGCCACAATCACTTTTATAGTTAAAGAAATAGCTAAAGACAAAGCCTACCTAAAATTCACAGAGGATGCTTTGATTTTTGTTAACAGTGAAGAATGTAAATCAAAAAAAGACAGGAAGAAAAATAAAACTAGAATACAAAACCAATCCTTTTTTAAAAAAGCAAAATGAATCTAGGGTAAATGATACATGTTTTTCTCCTAAATTTTTAAAAATATATGAGCCATCCTAGGAAAAGATTGGAAAATTAATTTTGTAATCTTTTGAAGCAATGTAGGGGAAAAAAATAGAGAAAGGAAATATACACTGGGTCAAAATAGCCATATTGACAGAATATCCTGAAATTTAATCTAAGTCAGTAACATGATTTCATTTTTCTTTTTGGGTAAAATTATTATGTGTGAGTCTAATATCAGAGCTTCAGAATACCTGAAGCATAATTCCATAATTAGAGTTTGAGATTTTAACAATACCCTCATCAATAACTATGACCCAGACAAAAGACAGGAAAGATTTTAAAAGTACTATCCACTAACTTGACTCCATTCTTATGTATGAATACTACACCAACAATGACAAACAGGCACTGCAAGTGTACATAGGATGATGCTAGGAAACATATGCTAGGCTGGGCCATTAAAAAAGGCTCAATAAACACAGAAGTATTGAAATCATAAAGTTTGTTCCCTGATAAAACAAATCATATTCAAGTACTTATGAAAATCCTAAATATTTGGAAACCAAACTACACATATCTAAAAAATCCATGGGCCCAGTAAGAAATCATAATGTAAATAAGAAAAAAATTTAATGAAAGAAGGTAAAACTATACCAACATTTATGAACTTCAGCTAAAGGAGGGCTTACAAAGGAAATTTGTAACTTTAAGTGCTCAAATTAAAAAAGAAAAAAGACCTAAAATGAACTGAGCTTCTACTTTAAGCATCAAAAAAAAGATCAAATAAAATCTATTAGAATCTAAAAGAGAGTAGGTATATGTTTCTGTATGGCTGATTCACTTTGCTGTACAGCAGATACTAACACAACATTATGAATCAACTATGCTCCAACAAAAATTATTACTCCTAACAAATTAATTTTAAAAAAATTAAAAATCTAAACTAAGTGAAAAGAAGGAATAAAGAGCTAAAATCAATGAAAAAGAAAAATAAATAGAAAAAAATGAATGAAATCAAAGCTGATGTTTTGAAAATACCAAGAAAATGGTATAAGCCTTTGCTAGAGCAGTGAAAAAAAAAATCACCAGTTAACAATATCAGGAATATATAGGAATGAACACATTGCTACAGCTAGACATTAAAAGGAAAAATCAATATTATGAACATATTTGTGCTAATAATTTTTTCCAACTCATCTATCATCTAGGAATCAATTGGTAAAATTCATCAAATAAAGGGAAACAACATAAACATTTAAACATACACAGGGAAAGCATCTGGCAAAATTCAACAGTCATGATCAGTTCAGTTCAGTTCAGTCACTCAGTCGTGTCTGACTCTTTGCAAGTCAGAATAGAGAGATGGTATTATATGCAACAGTGAATGCTTCAACTATTGTTACCCAGGGTCAGGAATAAACATCTCTCACAATTCTATTCAACATTGTACTAGAGGCACCATAAGAAGACACAAAAATTAAGTGTTTGGGGAGTATGTGACAGAGGAGTATATAAAACAAGCAAAACAGTATCATTACATTGGTAAACACTATTTTAGAAAAGTAAAACATACTTTCCCCATAAAATGCAGAAATCTCATTTCTAGGTGTTTATCCAAAAGTAATGAAAACATATGCCCACACAGAGGCTTGTACACAATTATTCGTAGCATCATTTGTAATCCTCCAAAACTGGAAACGACCCAAATCTCCAACTGTTTACTAGGAAAGCCTACCATTGAAGTGGAGCAGGACCCTATGGTCTCTGTCCCTCATGTCTTCTCTCTGCCTTCTGTTTGTGGAAAAACTTAAGCCAAGGAATATGTTTAATCAGAGAAGTGAGAAAATGCAGAAACAAAAGAAAACAAAGGACACCAAATAATAATAGTTTAGTCGTTCAGTCCAGTTCGGTTCAGTCGCTCAGTCGTGTCCGACTCTTTGTGACCCCATGAATCCCAGCACACCAGGCCTCCCTATCCATCACCAACTTCCGAGTTCACTCAGACTCACGTCCATCGAGTCGGTGATGCCATCCAGCCATCTCATCCTCGGTCGTCCCCTTCTCCTCCTGCCCCCAATCCCTCCAGCATCAGGGTCTTTTCCATTGAGTTAAGTCTTCGCATGAGGTGGCCAAAGTACTGGAGCTTCAGCTTTAGCATCATTCCTTCCAAAGAAATCCCAGGGCTGATCTCCTTCAGAATGGACTGCTTGGATCTCCTTGCAGTCCAAGGGACTCTGAAGAGTCTTCTCCAACACCACAGTTCAAAAGCATCAATTCTTCTGCGCTCAGCCTTCTTCACAGTCCAACTCTCACATCCATACATGACCACAGGAAAAACCATAGCCTTGACTAGATGGACCTTAGTCAGCAAAGTAATGTCTCTGCTTTTGAATATACTATCTAGGTTGGTCATAACTTTTCTTCCAAGGAGTAAGCGTCTTTTAATTTCATGGCCGCAGTCACCATCTGCAGTGATTTTGGAGCCCCCCAAAATAAAGTCTAACACTGTTTCCACTGTTTCCCCATCTATTTCCCATGGAGTGATGGGACCAGATGCCATGATCTTCGTTTTCTGAATGTTGAGCTTTAAGCCAACTTTTTCACTCTCCTCTTTCACTTTCAACAAGAGACTTTTTAGCTTCTCTTCACTTTCTGCCATAAGGGTGGTGTTATCTGCATATCTGAGGTTATTGATATTTCTCCAGGCAATCTTGATTCCAGCTTGTGTTTCTTTTTCTCCTCCTGCCCCCAATCCCTCCCAGCATCAGGGTCTTTTCCAATGAGTCAACTCTTCGCATAAGGTGCCCAAAGTACTGGAGCTTCAGTTTTAGCATCATTCCTTCCAAAGAAATCCCAGGGTTGATCTCCTTCAGAATGGACTGGTTGGATCTCCTTGCAGTCCAAGGGACTCTCAAGAGTCTTCTCCAACACCACAGTTCAAAAGCATCAATTCTTCTGCGCTCAGCCTTCTTCACAGTCCAACTCTCACATCCATACATGACCACAGGAAAAACCATAGCCTTGACTAGATGGACCTTAGTCAGCAAAGTAATGTCTCTGCTTTTGAATATACTATCTAGGTTGGTCATAACTTTTCTTCCAAGGAGTAAGCGTCTTTTAATTTCATGGCCGCAGTCACCATCTGCAGTGATTTTGGAGCCCCCCAAAATAAAGTCTAACACTGTTTCCACTGTTTCCCCATCTATTTCCCATGGAGTGATGGGACCAGATGCCATGATCTTCGTTTTCTGAATGTTGAGCTTTAAGCCAACTTTTTCACTCTCCTCTTTCACTTTCAACAAGAGACTTTTTAGCTTCTCTTCACTTTCTGCCATAAGGGTGGTGTTATCTGCATATCTGAGGTTATTGATATTTCTCCAGGCAATCTTGATTCCAGCTTGTGTTTCTTCCAGTCCAGCGTTTCTCATGATGTACTCTGAATAGAAGTTAAATAAGCAGAGTGACAATATACAGCCTTGACGTACTCCCTTTCCTATTTGGAACCAGTCTGTTGTTCCATGTCCAGTTCTAACTGTTGCTTCCTGACCTGCATACAGATTTCTCAAGAGGCAGGTTAGGTGGTCTGGTATTCCCATCTCTTTCAGAATTTTCCACAGTTTATTGTGATCCACCATTAAGCATAGTCAAAAACCTTTGGCTTTCCTAGTGGCTCAGTGGTAAAGAATCCTCCTGCAACACAAGAAACTCAGGAGATGCAGGTTCTATCCCTGAGTTGGGGAGATCCCTGGAGGAGGAATGGCAACTCATTCCAGTAGTCTTGCTGGGAAAATCCCATAAACAGAGGAGCCTGGTGGGCTACAGT
The DNA here is from genome assembly GCA_006408695.1 of Aepyceros melampus. Lineage (NCBI taxonomy): Eukaryota > Metazoa > Chordata > Mammalia > Artiodactyla > Bovidae > Aepyceros > Aepyceros melampus. Next base: position 322,773 of record SJXQ01006672.1, on the reverse strand, counting down.
CCATGTGGTCACAAAGAGTCAGACACGACTAAGCACGTGTGCATGCGTGCACAAGAACCTTTAGTTCCTTCTCAAAAGCTACAGATGATATTGAGCCATATCTTGTGAGTCATCATGTAGATACTGAAACCCCCACCAGGTGGAGAAGTTAACTACACGATTACCAGACTGTAACCATGACATGTGCACTTAGCTTAGTCCTGTCTGACTCTTTGTGACCCCATGGACTGCAGCCCGCCAGCTCCTCTATCCATAGGATTTTCCAGGCAAGAATACTGGAGTGGGTGGCCATTTCCTTCTCCAGGGAATCTTCCTGACCCAGGGATCGAACCCAGGTCTCCTGCAATGCAAGTGGATTCTTTACCATCTGAGCCACCAGGGAGGCCCAGCTATGACATATGCTGCCAACATATTGACTGATCCCACTTTAAATTTATGAGCATTGACCTCAAGAGGTCCAGGATCCTACCAGGTAGTCAGGGTGTATTTCCTCTGTTCCTTTACTACTTTCTCTGTCCCTTCAAACCCATAACATTCTCTCCCACCACACAACTCATGATATTTCTTACTACTTTATTAAGAAATCAAACTCAATGAGAAGCCCCACGACCACATTTGTCCACGTTCTCTGTCTGTGTCCACTTGCTCTGCATTCTCTCCTGACCCTACAGACCAGGGTCAGTCATCTCAATGCACAGGGCAAATATAACTCACCACCTATTTCTATAAATCAAGTTTTATTGGGATACATCTTCATTTCTCTAGCTATGTATTGTTTAAGTCTGCTTTAGCACTATGACAGAAGATTTGGGGGTTTCAAGAGAAACCTAAAATGTTTACTCTCCAGTCTGTTACAGAAAGAGTTTGCTGACCCTAGGGAAAAATTGACTTTGATCTAGCAAAGGCCAGTCTCTCCCTTCCCTACCACTCGTCTTCCCTCACTACTGCTGCACTTTTCTATTGCTAATTTTTCCTTTCCTACTGATTATTTTCCACCAAAAATAACCATGCACTGATAGTCTGCCTTAAAAAAAAAAACAAAACCAAGAAACCTTCTTGACTCCCATTCCCACTCCTACTATTTACCTATCCTCTTTTACTTTTGCCACCTAACAGCGTCCAACGAGTTGTTCACACTGCCCACCTCCAGGTGCCCCTGCTATGCTCTCCTGAAGTCACTCCCACCAGGCCTTCTCCTTCTCCTCACTCCATGGACACTTTGTCCTGCACGCCAGCGACTCACCAGGCTGCTAAAGCCAAGGGCAATCTTTAGCCCTGGCCTTGACCTACAGGCACTGACTGGTCACTCTCCTTCCGTGAAAACACATAATTATCCACTTGGCAGGATTCTAGGAAACTGCATCACATGGGTTGTTCCTCATCTTCTCAATCTCAAGGATTTAGCCCTGAGACTCCACTACCTCCATTCCATTCACCCCTCTAAATACCATCTAAATCCTGAGAAATCTCAAATTCAGATCTCCAATTTTGTTTTATCCAAGACACCCTAGACTTGTACAGCCTACTGCCTACCTGCTATCTCCACCTAACAGATATCTCAAACTCAGTGCATCCGGAACCTCCCCACATTCTCAAAACTACTCTACCTGAAGCTTTACTCACCTCTGTTAATGGCAATTTCATCTCTTAAGTTTATTCTACTTTCTTAAATCCCACATAGAACACATCTACAAATCTCTCTCTACCACATCCAACATCTAATATTCATAAGTACCTCCACTAACACTCCCTGGCTCACACCAGTGATTATTTCAGGCTTCCTACCTGCTTTCCTTGCTTCTATTTTTGCCGCTTGCTGCCTTTCAGCTATTCTAAACAAAGGAGTAAAGAGAAACAGTTACAGTTTCAATCAGATCATACTCAAAAGCCCTCAGGACCTTCACATTTCACTCTGAATAAAAGCCAAAGTCACCAGAATTCCTTAAGAAGTGTTCCATAGCCCATCTCTTGCCACTGTAATTTTCTGACCTCATCTACTGATTCCCCGTTCTCTCACTGGACTCCTTAGTGTCCTAGGCAGGCTTCTGCCTCAAGGATGCTGCCCTGATCACTGACCAGTCACACTCCCTTCCTAGAAATCCACAGTGGTCCATTCACTCCTCTCCTTCCTGCTCTTCTCAACATCACTTTCTCATTGAGGCAATTCTCCACAAGCAGGCTGCTGCCCTCAACTTTCCATCCTGTGTCTCCATCTTACATATTATATGTTGTACTTATTTGGTGTCTGTTTCTTCCCAAGAGAGCGTAAATTCACTGAGGCTGAGTTGTGCTTTTTAAAATCTATTTTATAAACTAATTATTCACTACTTACTCTTTAACCACATCCCCATCATTTTGCATAGTACTTAGCCCATAGTCAGTACTCCATAGGTATCTTCTGAATAAACTAGAATGTGTCTAAGTGCTTTGTAAAGTAATATGTAAATGAGGCACATTATGAACTCATGAATGGGCTTAACACTCACTTTTTTCCCAAACTTCCAAAAGTCCCTGCAATGCTTTTCCATCCCTGTTGATGTCCAAGAGTATGTTCATAGAGGCTGGATCTGATGGCTACTTGTTACAACTGGTAGGCACAGAGGAATTCAGACCAGGTTTGATTCTAGAGATTGATATTTAACCATTAACTTCTTTCTGAATAGTGGGTCTGCTGGATGCTAAGTGATAGCTCAAGAATTTTATAATCAGAAATCCTATAAGAGATGAGATTTTACAGAGTTTCCTCCAAAACAAGTCAGAGATTGGGATGTCTCCAGAGCATCCTTGGAAGGCTGATATTTCCATTTATATTACTGCATGAGAGTAAGATAACTCTTGGCAATTTAAGGGAAAAGCATGATATTTTTGACAAGCACAAGACTTTAAATCAAGTTTTGAGGTGTTTTAGTCCCAGTACAATTATCTACAAAGTTAATTCTACTTTCCTACAGGATTAATCTATCAATTGTATTGTCTTCATTAGAGATACACAATTCTTAGATGAAATTTCTCACTTTTTTTGCTTATTAAGATATAGATCTGGTCTCTGTGGTTTTTATTGGAGAAAAATCACCAAATTTCTTATCTGGATAAAATTGCCATTTTCATTGGCTCTTTCCCGATTTCTTATTCTTTAATATCTGTATTTCATTTAATTCCTCCAGTAAGTCAGGAGGGAGGCTTGCACAAGGCCTTTTTGATGATAGAAAAAAAAATAAAATGCTGAAACTAATCAGGTTGCTGAGAGGTCAGATATATCATAGACTTACCTATATAAGTTCCATGTGATGTTCAGAAAACACACATACATACACATGAGTGACAAATTTTAAAACTCTCCCAAGCAATCAAAATGTGTTGTTACGATGTTCTTACTTTGAAGTTTATTCACTTGACCCAGAATAAAGGCTCTCAATTATTTTCCCAACCAAAGACTCCATTCCGTTCTGTTCAGTCGCTCAGTCGTGTCCGACTCTTTGCGACCCCATGAATTGCAGCACGCCAGGCCTCCCTGTCCATCACCAACTCCCGGAGTTCACTCAGACTCACGTCCATTGAGTCCGTGATGCCATCCAGCCATCTCATCCTCGGTCGTCCCCTTCTCCTCCTGCCCCCAATCCCTCCCAGCATCAGGGTCTTTTCCAGTGAGTCAACTCTTCGCATGAGGTGGCCAAAGTACTGGAGCTTCAGCTTTAGCATCATTCCTTCCAAAGAAATCCCAGGGTTGATCTCCTTCAGAATGGACTGTTGGTCATAACTTTTCTTCCAAGGAATAAGCGCCTTTTAATTTCATGGCTGCAGTCACCATCTGCAGTGATTTTGGAGCCCCCCAAAATAAAGTCTGACACTGTTTCTGCTGTTTCCCCATCTATTTCCCATGAAGTGATGGGGCCAGATGCCATGATCTTCGTTTTCGAATGTTGAGCTTTAAGCCAACTTTTTCACTCTCCTCTCTCACTTTCATCAAGAGGCTTTTTAGCTCCTCTTCACTTTCTGCCAGAAGGGTGGTATCATCTGCATATCTGAGGTTATTGATATTTCTCCCGGCAATCTCGATTCCAGCTTGTGTTTCTTCCAGTCCAGCGTTTCTCATGATGTACTCTGGAGATTCCTTAAAAACCTGGAAATAGAACTCCCATATGACCCAGCAATCCCACTGCTGGACATACATACCAACGAAACCAAAATTGAAAGAAACACATGTACCCCAATGTTCATTGCAGCACTGTTTATAATAGCCAGGACATGGAAGCAACCTAGATGTCCATCTAGGAATGGATAAGAAAACTGTGGTACATATACACAATGGAGTATTACTCAGCCATTAAAAAGAATACATTTGAATCAGTTCTAATGAGGTGGATGAAACTGGAGCCTATTATACAGAGTGAAGTAAGCCAGAAATAAAAACACCAATACAGTATACTAATGCATATATATGGAATTTAGAAAGATGGTAACGATGACCCTACATGTGAGACAGTGAAAGAGACACAGATGTAAAGAACAGACTTTTGGACTCTGTGGGAGAGGGTGAGGGTGGGATGATTTGAGAGAATAGCTTTGAAACATGTATATTATCACATGTGAAATAGATTGCCGGTCCAGGTTCAAGGCATGAGACAGGGTGCTCAGAGCTGGTGCCCTGGGATGACCCTGAGGGATGGGATGGGGAGGGAGGTAAGAAGGGGGTTCAGGATGGGGAACACATGTACACTTATGGCTGACTCATGTCAATGTATGGAAGAAACCACCACAATACTGTAAAGTAATTAGCCTCCAATTAAAATAAATTAATTAATTTTTAAAAAGTTAAATCTTACTCATCTTTGCTACTAAGAAGCCATCTTAGTTTAGATGAGTCGGGCCACTAATATATTATAAGAAATAAATAGTCTGGGTGCTTTCTTTGCCTGCCGTCTCCTGTCAGGTTTTCAGTTCCTCCTCCAAGGTCTTCCAGCCTGTTTGCTTATTTTCTGTCCCCTGTTGTATCCTGGCAGCCAGATTTACTGAGTGCTGAGTCATCACTTCTTTCCCCTGATAACCAGACTCAGGCTAATGGTCTACTAGGGTAATTGGTTAGAATGTAGGGCCACCTCTATTCCTTCGACACCAGTCATCATGGATGAGAGGCCTTGTGTAGACCTTGTCCTTTCATGTGTTTTCTTATCACCTGGTATGGTACATGTGAAAGACAACTCAATTAGAAAACAGGAGGGAATTTTATGTCCTCTCTTTAGCAGTTATTACTAATGCTTGATTATGAAAAGTTTCTTTTTTAAAAAGTTGAGGTATAGTTGTTTTATGATGTCGTGTTATTTTCTGCTGAACAATGAAGTGAATCAGCAGTATGCATACATATATTCCCTCCCTGTTGGACCTACCCCTTGTTCCTACCCTTCCACCATCACAGTCATCTAGGTCATCACAGAACAAGAGCTGAGCTCCCTATGCTGTACAGCAACTTCCCACTAGTTATCTATTTCACACATGGCAGGGCACATACTTCCATCTCAGTCTCCCAGTTCGTCCCAACCCCCTCCCCTGTCTCTGTGTCCACTCCTCCATTCTCTCTGTCTGCATCTCTATTCCTGCCCTGCAAATAGATTCATCTGTACCAATTTTTCAGATTCCACATATATGTGTTTTAATATATGATATTTGTTTTTCTCTCTCTGACTTACTTTAGTCTGTGTGACAGTCTCTATGTTCATCCATGTCACTACACATGACCCAGTATCATTCCTTTTTATGGCCGAATAGCATTCCATTGTACCAAATCTTCTTCATCCATTCATCTTTCAGTGGACATTTAGGTTGCCTCCTTGAAAGTTTCTTAATTGCTGTCTCCCTGATCATTGAATTTCAGCATCTTCTAAATGAGCAGGATTGGAGGAGGAGGCACCAGTGTAGACGGCATGCAAACTGGGAGGTACTCCTCTCCAGTGAGACTCTATCTGCTTTCTTTAGTTTTGCTTTTCTCCTTCCCTTTCCTCCTTTTTTTGTACTCTCTCTCTCTTCCCTTCTTCTCTTCCTTTCCCCTTTCTTCCATCCTTTTTTCCTTCCCCTATTCTCTATGCTAAACTTCTCCCTCTTCTTGTAGCCCTCCTGTCTTTCTTACCCTCACTCTACTGCTACACTTCAATTCTCTAAGGATATGTAGTTTTCCACTCGAATCCTATACAATGAAATGTGTGTAATAGGGGAGCAGAATAAAGGGAAGCCTAAAACAAGCAGGATGGTAACAATTAGGAAAAGTTGATATGAGGTTGGGGACAAGGATGGAGAAAAAAGAGATTGTATAAAATATTCTCATTATCTTTGAAAAGTAAAACATATGTTCTTCAGAAAGGACAAATGTTCCTGGTAATTAGGCCCGAAGCAAATTCTTACTTGATGCTTATGGGAGATGCAGAAATTTTGTTCTCAATAAGATCCTTAAAATTAAAGCAGTGGTTTGTTTTAAGATGTTGTAGTACACCTTAAGTTATGCTGAGGGCATGAAGTAAGAATCTCTTCAGGGCCAAATCATGGCTTCTGGTGTCTTACCATCATGATGTAAATATTTTATCCAGGGATAAGGCCTAGAAAAGTGAAAGAAAGTGAAAGTCACTGAGTCATGTCCTATTCTTTGTGACCCCATAAACTGTAGCCCACTAGGCTTCTCTGTCCATTGGATTCTCCAGACAAGAATACTGGAGTGGGTAACCATCTTCTCCAGAGGACCTTCCAGACCAAGAATTCAGTTTAATCTTGGAGAATAATATGAAATTTTTCATTCAGTTGAATTCAATAATTGAATTGAATAAAATAATCTTGAAGAATAAAGGCAGCTATCAAATGATATTCCATACATATAATTTTTATACCATTAAAATATAGAGATTATTATTTACAGAGAAAACTTTAAGCTAGAGAAAACTTTGGCTGAGAATCAAAAGTACAGTGTCCTGGGGAATGTGGTGCTGGAATCAAAGATGTTTTGTCTGTGAGTAACAGATCCCTGGGTCAGGAAGATCTCTTGGATGAGGGCATGGCAACCTATTCCAGTATTCTTGCCTGGAAAATCCCATGGAGAGCAGAGCCTGGTGGGCTGCAGTCCATAGGGCTGCAAAGAGTCAGACATGACTAGGTGACTAAGCACACACAAACAGAAAATTCTGCTCCAGTTGCCCAAGTGAACAAGAATGCAAGGGACGGGTAGGGTTCCTTGTGTAATAGTTCTTTAGGGTTCTAGGTTTTTTCCTATGTGATTCTCTTGGATCTGACCTCTGCCATTGGTTGGCATCATTCTCAGGCAGGATCACAGCATCAGTTCCAGAAGTCTTATTCAGAGACTTGTTGGACTTTTCTGCAACATTGAATCAGGGTTGTCACTTGCTTTGTGGCTACGGAGAGCAATTGTAGTGACTGCACCAGCTTCATGATTCTGGATTACAGTTATGGTGGTGGATTCTTGACATTAGAATTACCAGGCAGTCTCCTGAGTTCCTATCATCTTTTTAGTGGCCCAGGTAGCAACTTCCCAGCTCAGTAGTATTTCTTTAGTAGCTGCTGCTGGAGGCAGAGCCTGGAATCCTCTTCTCTAGCGTTTCCAGTTATTTTGAAGCATTCAACTCCCTGTTTTAAATTTTTCTGCTTACATTAACTTGAGTGGTTTTTGGCTGAAACCTGACATTCTGTTCTCACGTCAAACTCAGTTTGTTTAAAACAAAACACCTTTCCTAATTAGCTCTTATTTCTGACATTCTTAAGTATTGTCACTCACAGTTATCTTTTTTCTCCTTTTTTTTTGTTCACGGCCAAACAAATCCCTCAAAGTACCTCTTTTTGTTTGTACCTTTTTTTCTAGTCTTCATGTTAGCATATGACAAAAGTAATCTTTGTAAAATACTGTTTGTATTGTATCATTGCTGTTCAGTGCACGAATCTTAGATTTTTTAAACTCTTAGCCTTGCATTCAATGTTCGTGAAAATCTAGTCTCAGCTAACCTTTTCAAATGATGTTTTTCTTGGGGGTGGGTGTGTATAGAGACTCTGCTGTATCAGAAGTACTGTGTCATATGTTTCTCTGGCAATTTCATTAAAACTTCCCTTCAAGGTCAGTACTATCATTCTTATTTTCCAGGTGAATAAGTTGCAACTTAGGTATGTTGAATAGCTTTTCCGATGTAATACAGCAAGCAAATGTTAGACCCAGAATACAAACTTACACTGAGTGCTTCCAACACTCAACGTATCATGTCTATGTATAAATTCTTCCCCAAGGTCACAATAGTCTATTGAATGCCTGTGGAACAGGCACATCCCCACTCTTGAACCTATGGTCTTACATTTCTTCCTTCTCTTCACAAATTCGCTTTCCTCCTGTTCATCTTACTAAATTTCAGATCTCAGTCTAGATCTTCTCCTATATATAAAGGATACTCTGAACTTTTTCAGATAATTCCTGCAATTCAAATTATTTATTATCTGGCAATAAATCTTAGGAAATCTCATATTGGAATGTGATATTCTTTGCTTTAACTTTTCATACGTCAGTCTTGGCTTTTATAGTAGCCATTATACTCTTAGGACAAGAATGATGTGTGACATCTGTACAACTCCTCTAGCCACTTAAGGTACAGCAGGAATTGCACTGAACTTGGAACTCGAGCTGGTCCTCAGTCCACTGCTTATTATCCTTGAGACTTTAGACAAGGAAATTAACTTTAAGGAGGGGATCTTTCTTCCTACTTTAAAATGGGCTAAAAAAGAGTTTCCTTCTCTTTCTCACAAGGCATTGATTCTCAGCCTTCAAGGTTCTGATGAAAGCTACAGGTCATTCTCTGGTAAACAAATGTACTTGTGTACAAATACACAAATAATTTGTTCAATTGAAAGAATTCTTGTGCTTCTTGAAGTTATTCATAGAGCTGGGTCAATAGTCCCTCTCATAGTGTTACTGTGAGGATCAGATAAAATATTGCATGTGAAAACTATATAAACATAGATTAGAGGAAGTAAGGGGCCACCAACAAAGTATATATGAATAAACAAATGAAACTTAGGCTTGATAGAGATAAGAATTTATCTAGTTTATTCCATCTGTTTTCAAAGTTTTCCTAGAACTTTTGAGATCATTATATTAAAGAATTCCAGAGAAAAGAATTCCTACAACTCAGACTTACTGTAGTATGCCACTTCCAAAGATTTCTTTTTTGAATATAAATTAGTGATTCATAGAAGAAGACTTACAAATGTTTAATGCACATGTGGAAAAGAATTTACACTAACTGATAGATAAACACATGCAAATTAAAACCACAGTGAAATATTCATCACGTATCACAATGTGATTAGTAAATAGAGTAATACCTTGTGTTGCAAAGGGCATGGTATGCTTCTGTGTTGCAAGTAGAGTAATTTGGTTTAAGCTTTCTGGAGAGCAATTTGACAGGAGGTAAAAAAGCTTATAATTGCATGCCAATTTAGTAATCAGTTCTGTATTTAGAAATTTCTCCAGTGATGTACTCTTACATGCCAGTTATCAAAAAGTTCAAAAATATGTGTACAAGGGTATTATTAAAGCATTATTTGTAAGTATCAAAAACTGGGGTCAGTATGAAACTGGCTAAATTTTAGCATACTCATGTAATGGAATACATTATAGCTTTTTAGATACTGTTATCAAATATTCAATAATATAGACAAATGGTCACATTGAATTGCTATTAAAAAGAAAACTTATAAAATTATATGTAGAATACCAAAAAAAGAATACATTTTTATGCATAGAAAGCAAAGCCAGAGAGGACCCATACCAACATTATCACGATCATTGGGGGTTGAAGACATCATGGGAAGTAATATGTTTTTGTTTTGTTTGCTTGTATTTTTAACTTTCAGAAGAGTAAACATGCATTAATTTTATAATAATAATAAGTTGTTAAAGTTATGTTTACATCTGATTTAAATTCTTCTTGTTTCTTCTTAAGTTTTAATGGAATGGAATAGTTGAGGAACGTCTTCCATGGGAAGGTCAACATAGTTTGTGATCTTTTCACATTCCTGCTTACACATGGCCAGTTAAAAGTAATGCAAATTTCTTATTTTTTCTCCTAATTTGAAATTTGCTTGTCTTTCATTGATTCTCTTTCAGTATTATACTGTAGTACACAGAAGTTATTTCCAAAGTCATTAACCTCTGTCCCTCATGTCTTGGATTTCTTTGACATGAATCTAGGAAGGAGAAAGATCCTTTTCTCTAAAATGAGGAATTCTTTTTCCTAAGAATTTCTATTGTGAGGTTGGGGTAGTCAGTGTGACATACTATGGAATAAAAAGACGTTGGGAATTTATAGTCTCCAAACCTGGTTTGAGATCTCCTCTCAGTGTTTCCCCAGCCACATAACTTTTTAGAAATCTTTGATCTCCTTCAAATTTACTTTTCTTATCTGTAAATGGTAATAATACATGAATACATATCCATACATACAGATCTAATTGAAGTCAAAGGGCTGTGTTAACAGCTAAATGTGATTACATACTTGAGAGTGCTCTACAGTTCTGAGTTGTATTTGTTCGCTTGTCAAAGTAGACTGGCAAAGGAATGGGGTGAAGGAAGCAGAGAAGCCTCAGTCTTCCTGAAGTATAAGAATAAGTGATGGTCGATGTTAGAATACACCAAATTTGGGTCAAATCATGGTTCCTTACTCACGTTTCTATCTTTGCTTTTCCTTCTATTTTTTCCCCCATTGAAAGCTCAATTAAATATACTAGGAGAAATTGCACCCTTTCAACAGCCTATATTGGCATGGTTTTCTATTTTACCATCTCTGAAAATTGAGATGTGACCAAATCATTCTACGTCTGGTAGCAGAGATAATATATGGGATCGTATGCTTCTGTAATGCCAGAAAAGCATAATCCAATTTAGTAGAGGCAAGGAAAAAAAAAAGAATGGTGATAAATTTCTACATAAATGGCTCATGTCGGCATGAGATCATCTAAAATCCTATTATTTGTCAAGTAAAAAAATGGAGATGAAAGGAATTGGAGTCACTTTCTATCACAAAGTTTGTGGCAGATCAAGACACAGCTAAAGCTCAGGGTATCATATCATAGTTGTTTCCTGGCTTCCCTTTCTGGGCTCTCCAAAAACTTCAAAGCCAGGGTATACAATTAGCATCTTATACTTTACTCAGAAAGTGTCGTCAGCCCTTCTGTGAGTATGATTGTGTATGAGGGTAAATGGGAATGCGAAACAATCTGAAATCATCACATTTCCCATATTCACACAGGCTAAGGTCATTATGATCCAGTCAGAGCCTTCCTTGGGTCCTATCAGTTGACTTTAAGGCTCTGTAATAAACTAAATATGCTGGTTATTTTTCTGTGTGTTGGGCAGGAGTATCTGATTTTGTTTATTCAGTGGTATTACTTTAGTTTGGGCTTCCCTGATGGTTCAATGGTTAAGACTCCACCAGCTGTGCAGAAGACTTGGGTTTGATCCCTGGATCACAAAGATTCCTTAAAGAAGGGACTGGCAACCTGTACTCTAGTGTTCTTGCCTAAGAAATCCCATGGAGCCTGGTGGGCTATAGTCCATGGGGTTGCAAGAGTCGGTCATGGCTTACTGACTCAGCAACAATAAATTATATATGCTGGTCATTTTGCTTTGTGGTGGGCAGAAATATCTATTTATTCAGTGGTCTTTCCTTAGTTTAGGAAGATGAATCTGGGGTTGTTGTCTTGAATTTTCCTTCTTGGTTATGCTCCAACTCTCACTCTAGATTTTATAGTAATTAATGCAAAGGGGGTTTCCTTTGCTTTTTTGGATTACAGATGTGAGTGTGTTAAAGTTTCTAGGGACAGAAAAGATAAGTGGCTGCTGATTTGTTTTCTCTTGCTTGCTCCATATATAAAACTATTCTGATAGATCTGCAAGAAGAGATTTAGTCACAGATGGCAGAGGTCAGTGTCTTGTGTATTCAATGTAGTCAATAATAAAGTCAGGACTTATGCTAACTGAATGTTAATAAGGAAGCACAAGGACCTTGGAAAGTCATTATGTCTGGTCATTTGCTTCATAATTTTACTCCAACAGGCTAGGAGGCTAATACAAGGCTAATACAAGTATCAAGAAAAGGCCAGAAAAATAAGGAGACAACTGAAATGCTGAGTTGATTGTTAGGTTCATGTGATATACGGTAGCTCAGCAGAAGGAGAGTTTTAAAATGTAGTTTCTGTTCAACAGAGGGAATAGTATGATTTCTTATTGAAGGAAATCTGGTCTTTACCCAAATCAAATGTTATGGTTCTTCTTTTCCTTAAATAGTATGCATGTGTGCTCATTTGCTTTAGTCATGTCCAATTCTTTGAGATCCTATGGACTATAGCCTGTCAGGCTCCTCTGTCCATGGAATTCTCCTAACAAGAATACTGGAGTGGGTTGCCATGCCCTCTTCCAGGGGATATTCCTGACCCAGGGATGGAACCTGTGTCTTCTGCATTGCAGGTGGATTCTTTACCACTGAGCCACGGGGGAAGCCCCTAAAATAGTATGATTCCTTCTAAATATAATGGTTTTCTATGGATACTAATTACAGGTCCTTTGTATGAAATTAGTCATATAATAGTATAAAACTGGTACTATTTTTCGTGAAAGAATATTTATGCATCGGGGCACTTGGATAAGTTGGGTGCAGAAGGGAAGAAGCTGGGTGATAAGTTGGAGACCGGTATAGGCAATGCATATACATGTAGACTAGCTCTCCTCTCCCATTCTCTGATTTTTCTTCTCATGCTTCATTTCTTTGTAGAATGAAGGTTAACACCACATCTATGCGTTCAGGCCACACTCAGGTTTCACCCTTTGTTTCCTTTCTAATTCTTCACTCTGTAGCCTAAGTAGATAGGTATGCCCAGGAGGTTGAAAAGGTAGGCACAATTGGTACAAGTCAGACACAAACATATAAAAAAGAGTAAACTTGTTGTTGTTGTTACACAATGGTGAGGTCAGAGGGAAGCATTGTCAGTTGCCCTATCCATAAAGAGAAAACATATCAGTTCCTCAGGGGAGGTAGGAGTACAATAAATTCTTTTCTTTAGGGAGTCATCTCATCTCAGGCCTGATCATCAACTAATGTTACAAGAGAATTATACAGTTTTGAAGCTTAAAGTCACTTTAGAATTCTTATTGTATGGTTTTATTATTTTACCTATCCATCTATCTCTTCAATTTAATGTTTGTAGAACTCAGGTTCAGTCCCTTTGGCATTGTGTTATTTTACCAATGTGAAAGTGTTAGTCACTCGGTCGTGTCCAACTCTTTGTGACACCATGGATTGCAGCCCACCAGACTCCTCTGTCTATGGAATTCTCCAGGCAAGAATACTGGAGTGGCTTGCCATTCCCTTCTCCAGGGGATCTTCCCAACCTAGGAATCGAACCTGGGTCTCCCACACTGTGGGCAGAGAAAATACATCAAATCTAGTTTTTATTCTTTTGTGATGTTCAGTTCAGTTCAGTGGCTCAGTCATGTCCGACTGTTTGCAACCCCATGAACTGCAGCACGCCAGATCTCCCTGTCTATCACCATCTCCCGGAGTTCACTCAGACTCACGTCCATCGAGTCAGTGATGCCATCCAGCCATCTCATCCTCTGTCGTCCCCTTCTCCTCCTGCCCCCAATCCCTCCCAGCATCAAAGTCTTTTCCAATGAGTCAACTCTTCACATGAGGTGGCCAAAGTACTGGAGTTTCAGCTTTAGCATCAGTCCTTCCAGAAGAAATCCCAGGGTTGATCTCCTTCAGAATGGAGTAGTTGGATCTCCTTGCAGTCCAAGGGACTCTCAAGAGTCTTCTCCAACACCACAGTTCAAAAGCATCAATTCTTTGGCACTCAGCTTTCTTCACAGTCCAACTCTCACATCCATACATGACCCCTGGAAAAACCACAGCCTTGACTAGACAGACCTTAGTCGGCAAAGTAATGTCTCTGCTTTTGAATATGCTATCTAGGTTGGTCATAACTTTTCTTCCAAGGAGTAAATGTCTTTTAATTTCATGGCTGCAGTCACCATCTGCAGTGATTTTGGAGCTCAAAAAAAAAAAAAAAAAAAAAAAAGGTCTGACACTGTTTCCCCATCTATTTCCATGAAGTGATGGGACCAGATGCCATGATCTTCGTTTTCTGAATGTTGAGCTTTCTATTCATTTGTTGAGTGATATAAAATGGTCTTTGTGTTTATCCAGTATTCAAGATAATTTGATTCTTAGGAAAACTCATGGGTTTCAAATATAATTTAAATATACTTGATTATTTTAAATCCATTGCAAGGCTTATCCTGTTGGAGTTAAACAATTTCACCTTTGGCCAGTGGTCCACTTTCCACTAAGTCACTCAGTTGTGTCCAACTCTTAGCAACCTAATGGAGTGTAGCCTGCCAGGCTCCTCTGTCCATAGGATTTTCCTGGCAGGAATCCTGGAGTGGGTTGCCATTTCCTCCTCTAGGGTATCTTCTCGACCCAGGGATTGACACTGCATCTCCTGCACTACAGGCAGATTCTTCACTTCTGGGCCACTGGAGGAAGCCTGGTGTTAGTCCCATTCTCCCCACATTTTCTAATGGTTTTACTGAATCTGTAATATCAGATCATGTAACCATCATGTACTAGAATCCCTCCTTTTAATCCTCACTAAATCTTAATTCTATAAGTAGCTATATATTTAATGCTTTCCATTAGTTTCTAGTCATCTTGCTTGTTTGAAGCTTGTTCTCTGACTACTCAAGAAGCATTTATGAAGACAATAGTAAATGAATTATTATTGTTTACTGTCTGTCTTTTTTATAATTTAAGGTCAGTTTTTGAAAACATGGACTTTCCTGGAGGCTCAGCTGGTAAAGAATCTGCCTGCAATGCAGGAGACCTGGGTGTGATCCCTGGGTTGGGAAGATCCCCTGGAGAAGGGTATGGCTACCTACTCTAGTTTTCTGGCCTGGAGAATTCCATGGACTGTATAGTCCATGGGGTCACAAAGAGTCGGACATGACTGAGCAACTTTCGCTTTCCTTTGACATAAAATGTTGTTGTTGAAATATCACATGATAGGTCAATTTTCAACAAATAGTTTCAAGCCTTTTTTATTTCAGGCAGGAACTCATTCTTAAATTTAGTCTTTAGAATTTGTTTTAATACTTACCAACGTTGGTTTTCTTCTTCAGATATTCCTGCGATTCGTATGTTGGGTATTTTTAGCCACTGTTCAGTAGCTGTTTTATTTTCCCAAGTTACTTTCCTCTGTTTATTCATTTCGTTTTGATTTAAATTGTTTTCTCCTTCTCATCTTCTATTTCTCTTTGCATATTATTTGTAGTGTTTATTTGCTCTTGTTTCTTAATTTAGCCTTCATTTCTAAAATAATTTTTCTTAGTTTCTATTTCTTAGTGTTATAATGCCAGCTTTGAGTTATTCCAATTTTTATTAATGTTACTTTTTCATATTACATGATTTTTATGAATGCCTTTAACTTACTTTGAGATATTTTGTTACAGTCTTGATCTGTTTTTGAGTAAGTCTTTTTGCATGCTTTCATTGTCTATAGTTGTGCTGTCCAATATGGTATTCACTAGCCACATGGAGCTATTTAAATTAATTAAATTTTAATAAAGTTAAACATCCAGATCTTCAGACTCACTAGTCAATAGCCACATATGTCTAGTGGCTACTTGTTGGACAGCATAGGTATATAACATTTCCATTATTGAACAAAGTTATTTGGACAGTCTGGACTGTAAGACTGTTATTCTGCTCCTTATTATCTATTCTCTTATGATAACTAATACAAAATATAGAGCTTAATACTTTTCTGCTGATCATTTTTATATAAATTTAGTTTTTCAGAAGCATTAAAATGAGACTTGACAGAACTTGATGTAACTTTACAGAACTCTCTCTTTCTGCTTTATTGTTTGCTTATTTTCATGTAGTATCAATGCAGGATGCAGGACGCTTGGGATTGATGCATGAGGATAATCCAGAGAGAGGGTGTGGGGCGGGAGGGGGAAGGTGGGGGTCGGGATTGGGAGTTCATGTACACTCGTGGCTGATTCATGTCAATATATAGCAAAACGAATACAGTATTGTAAAGCAAAACAAACTAAAAAGTAAAAATTAATTAAAAAAAAAAATAAAAGCATGGGCGCTTGATTACTGAGATTTGTTGGTATTTTCCCCTGGATCCACTATCTTCTGGACCATTTCATTTCTTTGTCCCTATCATGCTTAATATTAATTCCACTGCTCAGTAAGACATCCTGTTCTGGGAGGGATTTCCTGATGATGAGCTTCATGTGTGCACAGTAGCTCGAGCTTTTTTAGGTTGTTCCTTAACCCTTGTACATATGTACAACTGAAATGAGCCAAATCATCACAGTGTCAGTAACTACTTTTGAATTGGCCTGCCACAATTTCCAGTGATACTTACTAGCTGTTAGGAGAGACTCCTGTCTTCAGGCCATAAACCTCTGTTACTTCCCTCTGTTTCTTCTCGCACTGACATTGACAGCATGCACATCTTGTGACTGTGGGTAGCTTGTTCCTACTTGCTTGTATTTTGGATATTTTGGTGACATGGGGATAGCTTGTCACCTTGTTTTGTTGTAAGTGTGGCCTATGAGTTTTTAATCTGGCTAATAGTTGCTCTGGCTATTTTAGTGGGAGAGTTGGGAATAGTCTGAGCCTTTGCTGCTACTGCCATTGCTACCTCACTGATCCACTGCCACCCAATTCCTTTGAGAAATAAATTATTTGAAAATCCTTATAAATCTCTCTGCTAGAAGGCAGTGGCACCCCACTCCAGTACTCTTGCCTGGAAAATCCCATGGACGGAGGAGCCTGGTGGGCTGCAGTCCATGGGGTCGCTAAGAGTCGGACACGATTGAGCAACTTCACTTTCATGTTTCACTTTCATGCACTGGAGAAGGCAATGGCAACCCACTCCAGTTCTTGCCTGGAGAATCCCAGGGATAGGGGAGCCTGGTGGGCTGCCGTCTATGGGGTTGCACAGAGTCGGACAAGACTGAAGTGACTTAACAGTAACAGTAACAGAAGAACTAGCTTTTCACAACTGTCTTGCTTTAGTCTGAATTGAAGCCAAAGATTGTTGATCAAAGATCGATGGTCTTCTAGCAGTTCTCCAGTGAGGCTATTCTACACAGGTCTGCAATAACTGACTTTTTATTTCATTTGTAACTACACCTTAAGATCTTTTCCTGCTCAAGTGCTATAAGTTTACTGTGGATACTTAATACATATTGCTTAATTGGCTACTCGCTGAGTTATTGTGTTTGCTCCTCATTGTTTAGAACTTCAAAATTAATTTGAGATTTATTTACTTTAAAATTTTGGTTTTAATACAAGTCATATAGTGTGGATAATATACCTACTAAATTTGTTAAGTTCAAACTTGAGAGTATCTTTACAGATCCTCTAACATAAAGTTCCTCACCTAAGCACTATTGGTTTTTGTGTCAGATAATTCTTTGTTGTGGAGTTTGTCCTGGGCATTGTTTAGAAGCATCCCTGGCCTCTACCCACTAGATGTCAGTAGCACTCCCCAGTTGTTACAACCGAAAAAGTCTCTGGACTTTTCGAAATGTCCAAGTGAAGTGAAGTTGCTCAGTTGTGTCCGACTCTTTGCAACCCTGTGGACTGTAGTCCACCAAGCTCCTCTGTCTATGGGATTCTCCAGGCAAGAATACTGGAGTGGGTTGCCATTTCCTTCTCCAGGGGATCTTCCTGACCCAGGGATTGAACCCAGGTCTCTCGCATTGCAGGCAGAGGTTTTAACCTCTGAGCCACCAGGGAAGCCCCCTATGAAATGTCCAAAGGTAGGGAGAATGGAGGCGTGGGGTTGGGGTAGGAATTGTCTCCTGTGGAGAACCCATGGTCTACTGGTTTTCTCATGCTATAGTTGAAGAACAGGCAGAAAGACAAGCAGTGATGTATATATATGGTCACAGGGCTATGTCAAGATTGTTACTTACACTCTTTTGGGAACATCATCATGAAACCCAGGTAATTATATGTAATTATGTTTCATCTTTGAAACTGAATGTTGAAAAGACTTTGGAAATCAGGATAAAGACCTTTTTGGGACAAATGATTTAGATCATCTCTACTGTGGCTACTTATTGCAAGAAGAAAAAGTGCTCAATGCTGTCTCTTAAAGACTAAAAACTCAATAGGCTTGTTGTGGACTTTAGGGAAGTTTGGAAAAGTGTTGCTTGGATAATAAGATCCTATAGATTTGTTGGTTTATAGTATGGGGATTATTTTAAGACTGCCTTCTCTTTTGGAATTTTCTTTGATAGAATTAGCCAGGAAGAAGAAAATAAGAAGAAGAAGAAGGAGAGGGAGAGGGAGAGGGAGCGGGAGCGGGAGAGGGAGAGGGAGAGGAAGAGGAAGAAGAGGAAGAGGAAGAAGAAGAAGAAGAAGAAGAAGAAGAAGAAAAAATACTGGTAAATATTAAGCTGTTGTTAAAGACTGCTGGGAAGTAGCAAAACTGGTGAAGGAACAGTACTCCCAGCATCTTGGTAATTGGTGGGAGAATTCTAAGTCCAAAACCTAGAGAAAAGTAAAGCCTTTCTCTATCATCATCTGCTGTAGACTTTTTAATAATATATTGTTTCAAATCCTGTACTATCTTTGAGAAAGTTGGCAGAAATGAGACAGTAGAGAAAAATGAAAACACCATGTACATTAGTAAGTTCAGCATAGTTTTATTACTAAATATTTCTATACGGTTTCATCAATGACTCTTTTTGATGTCTTATCAAATATTGCTGTTTTCTTTCTTAGGCCTTTCTTAAAACTATAAGTTTTAGATATACTAGAAGAAGAATGTGGAGAAAATTTTCATAAAAGTTTGCTGCAACAAAGCTGGTCTGTAATTTCACTGTTTTTAAAATAGATAACAGAATGGTACAGATGCATACAGATCGGGCTTCCCTTGTGGCTCAGATCTGCCTGCAATGTGGAAGACCTCGGTTTGACCCCTGGGTTGGGAAGACCCCCTGGAGAAGGGCATGGCAACCCACTCCAGTATTCTGGCCTGGAGAATTCCATGGACTGTATAGGCCATGGGGTTGCAAAGAGTCGGACACGACTGAGCAGCTTTCACTTTCACTTTTCATAGATGCATAAAGTATTTTGTTAGATTCAATCTAGTTTCTCTCTAATGCTGTTCATGGATGCCAGAAATGGAATTGCATCATGGAAAAGATCTTTTTAAGAGACATCTTTTCATTACTTTAGAAATATATTACTCTCTCTTCATGGGAAGCCAAAATAAATGCTATTTGTATTGCATTTTATTTATTGGTAAGTGGTGTTTAAATAAATTCGAGGGAAAGGAAGTGTAATAGAAGGCGAATAATATTGGTTGAGCTTATAAATGTATATATGCTATCTCCTGTAACCTCAGAGGTAGAGTAAGTATTCTTACCTTCACCTTCCAGATAAGGAACATTCTATTATATTAATAATATCTGAAAGTGAAGCTCATATTCGCTTTAGAGTTGACAAAGCACTTCAAAAATGTTGAATGATATCAGGCTATTAGGGGTATCGAGTTACTGATTTGATAGCCTTTTATTAACATATAGGTATGAATGCTTTATAGATTTAAAGCCCTTTAAAATTATATGATTAAGTGAAGCTCAATAATGTAGGAGACATTATAGTCTAGTTTACCTGTAAACGATGTATAGTATGTAATAGATGCTCAAAAAATATTTGTTGATTCAGCTGACTCCTTTGTAAAGAGCATATAATACTGTTTACCTCAAGGAGTTGTTGTAAGAATTGAATGGTATAACGCAACAAAGCACCAGACCCCATGCAGACCCCACCAGACCCTTCCATTGGTGTTCATTCTCTTCTCTTCAATGTGGATTCCTTTCCTGAACAAGCTCCTGCTGTTCATGTACCAACCTTTGACACCCATCAATGGCTGACATTTGCTTTGAGACAGTCTTCAGTCGCTGTTCTTGCTATGCCTGGATCAATTCATTCCAGTCCAGGCATGGAAGTATCCACTGAAGGAATCAGTGACTTGAGGCATCTCCAACTCTCAAACCTTCCATATGAAATTAAGTTAGTAAGTATAATTCCAAGTTCAGGACACAAAACATGAGACATTTGCTTGAGTTGTTCAAGAGGCATTGAAAGGACCATTTGGTGGGAAAGAAGGAAAGGGGAAAGGAATGTTAGAGACTCATTGCAGCTTGGTGTGGTTACTCTTCATTCATATTTATAGAACTTCAGGATGTCAGTGCTTTGGGACTAAGAAACTAAGTCTTTCCAAATGTCCACAGCAAATGTTGTGTTCGGGTGCTCTTCTAGAACTCCCATTGAGTTATAAAAACTCATTTTATTTCACTGAATTTGTCATGCAGCTCTATCCTGATGAATATATGACAGAGTGAGAGACAGAACAATTTACTGCACTTTCCTTTTCAATCTTTAATTTCAAGCCTAGTTCCCCTATGCATTTGGGAGCCTGAAGAACCTAAGATTTTAATATGTATGGTGATATGCATTTTAACAAAGTTTAAACTTCACAGATTAAATATGCCTTCCTGCTCTGTAGGTGCTAGCTGCTGTGTGAATAGTAATGAAGAATTGAGAACAGGGGGAGAGAAAAGCTCCTATATGGCAATTATGCTTGGGAAAGAGAATTTAGCTTTCATCAAGTTTACTGATAATCCTGAATCTTCATACTGAAATGTGATTCATTTTTCTGAGATGCCTGCCATGTACCTTTCAGAATATTAAATAAGGAGGGAGGCATATATTTTCTCCCCTATATCCCCCATCTCCAATGGAAAGCAGTTAAACATGATGCTTTTGATATTGACAGTTTTGAGAAGAATGGGTTAATGAGCATTGTTTTTGTATGGAGAAGAAAAGTGAAGAAAGAATAGAATTTCTCTATCTCCCGTTTTGAAAGGGAATTTATCAATGCTTTTTGGTAAGTTATAGAATTTTTATGTGGAAGGGATATGTGTTCGAGGAAGTATTTGGGAAGTGAAAATATGCTGATCCAATGTTAGTATATATGATCAAAGATTGTTTTTAATACAACTTGAGTTTCACCCAGCTCCCATGTAATGTGCCTGTAGAGCACACAAAATTTACTTGCTTCAGCTCATTGAACTGTCAGTGTCGTCCCGCACTCCACACACATTAAAAAGAACAAGACATGGTAGTGACCATATGTTAGTGTTACTCCCTCAGGGAAGCACTGTGTAACATAGGGAGCTCAGCTCAGTGCTGTGATGACCAGAGGGATGGGATGGGGAGGGTGGGAAGGAAGCTCCAGAGGGAAGGGATGTATGTATTCTTTAAGCTTGCTTCTGTTGTTGTACTGCAGAAACTAACATAACACTGTAAATCAACTGTACTCCAATTAAAAACAAATATCCTATGAGAAAACATAATGGGGAAAAGAATATTAAAAAAAGAATTTATAGATATATGTAACTTGAATCACTTTGCTGTATAACAGTATTGTTAATCAACTGAAGTGTGTGTTAGTCCCTCAGTTGTGTCCAACTCTGTGACCTCATGGCCTGTAGCCCATCAAGCTTCTCTGTCCATGAAATTCTCCAGGCAAGAATGCTGGAGTGGGTTGCCATTTCCTTCTCCAGGGGATCTTCCAGATCCAGAGATTGAACCTGGGTCTCCTGCATTGCAAGCAGTTTCTTTACTGTCTGAGCCACCAGGGAAGTCCTGCATCAACTATATGTTAACAAAAAGAAGTTTAAAAAAGAAAAACAACAACCCATATAGGCTTTTACCCAGGGGCTCTCCTGTGCTGAGACACAAGTTGGTCAAGGATGATCCCCAGCTGTCCTTCAATGCCTTTGTCCTCTTCTGTGTCTCTTTCCCCTCTTATCTCTTGAGCTTCTCTGGGGCCAGGATATATTTGACTCTTGTTTTTATCTTCACAGTCACCTAGCATATTACCTGGCTTATCCTAGCTTAGCAGTAAATAATTATTAAACTTAATTAATGGGTTCTACTTTGTCATCCAATGTGCTGGTTATATCATCTGGAAATATCATCAACAACATGTCAATGCCCTCACTTTAGTTATTATTCATGCAAAGATTCTTCTATGTTATTTAGTCCTGCTTGAAATAGAGGGTTGTGAATATATGAGCTCTAATGTCCAACTGGACATGGAACAACAGACTGGTTCCAAATAGGAAAAGGAGTACGTCAAGGCTGTATATTGTCACCCTGCTTATTTAACTTCTATCAGAGTACATCATGAGAAATGCTAGGCTGAAAGAAGCACAAGCTGGAATCAAGATTGCTGGGAGAAATCTCAATAACCTGAGATATGCAGATGACACCACCCTTATGGCAGAAAGTGAAGAGGAACTAAAAAGCCTGTTGATGAAAGTGAAAGTGGAAAGTGAAAAAGTTGGCTTAAAGCTCAACATTCAGAAAATGAAGATCATGGCATCTGGTCCCATCACTTCATGGGAAATAGATGGGGAAACAGTGGAAACAGTGTCAGACTTTATTTTTATGGGCTCCAAAATCACTGCAGATGGTGACTGCAGCCATGAAATTAAAAGACGCTTACTCCTTGGAAGAAAGATTATGACCAACCTAGATAGCATATTGAAAAGCAGAGACATTACTGTGCCAACAAAGATTTGTCTAGTCAAGGCTATGGTTTTTCCAGTGGTCATGTATGGATGTGAGAGTTGGACTGTGAAGAAAGCTGAGCACCGAAGAATTGATGCTTTTGAAGTGTGGTGTTGGAGAAGACTCTTGAGAGTCCCTTGGACTGCAAGGAGATCCAACCAGTCCATTCTGAAGGAGATCAGCCCTGGGATTTCTTTGGAAGGAATGATGCTAAAGCTGAAGCTCCAGTACTTTGGCCACCTCATGCGAAGAGCTGACTCATTGGAAAAGACCCTGATGCTGGGAGGGATTGGGGGCAGGAGGAGAAGGGGACGACAGAGGATGAGATGGTTGAATGGCATCACCAATTCAATGGACATGAGTTTGAGTAAATCCCGGGAGTTGGTGATGGACAGGGAGGCCTGGTGTTCTGCAGTCCATGGGGTCGCAAAGAGTTGGACATGACTGAGTGACTGAATGAACTGAACTGAGCAAACTCAGGAAGGTAAAAAATTGTTCTGATGTCTTACAAACATGTTTTTGGATATTCATCTGTCATTTTTGTCTTGTTCTTCTACATACTTATAGTCTTCTGAATTATATCTGTATATATTTTTTAATTTCAGGGAAGAGTAACATATATTATGCATATTAATAAGATTCTCTATGTTTCTACTACATGTTGTTTAACATTTTACATTCATAGCAACTATCTGAAGGTATTAAAGTTGTTGTCTACCTTTTGCAGACCAGAAACCTGAGCCCCAGAAAGAATTTGATTTACCCAAATTTAAAGCAGTAACCAAGTTATGTCTAGAATCTAGATCTTCTGCCTTAAAATCTGGTAATTTGCCCTTTGCTCTAGTGCTTTCTCAGTGATCAGAATTTCTAAAATGAACCAAGCATTTATTTATCTCTGCATCCCAGGTCTTTTTTGATGGAACACAAAAGAAAGGAGACTTGGAGTCCCAGCTGATTGTGTGGCTTTTTTGCTAGTACATTTAAGGCACTTTTTGATCTCAGCAGTTTGTTTGTAGGTGGAATGAGGAAGAAGCGAACTGGAGAGAGAGTCCATTCTTACAGCTGTGTTTGTGTTTGCAGCTGTTGATGTGTGCACAAGGCTGTAGGGAGACCCAGTGCAAAGCAGAATAGCTACTCTCATGGTCACTGGATGGGTGTCAAGGACATCACAGCTTCCCTTGTGGATGCTGGGGGACTTGCTGGAGTATAAGAAAAGTTTAGCAAAAACAGGAAAGTCAATCTAGGATTTTCTCAACCTGATGCAAACCCTCTGTGCCTCCTCTTTTCATGTTAGACATATTCATTCTTAACAGACTCAAGTAAGCAGTTTAGCTGTGGTGGGGCTGAGGGAAGATGAGGTGGCAGAAACTGCCAATAATTTCAAAAAGTAAAGTAGAATATTGGTTAACATTGTGGATTCTGGAGCTTGTTAAGCACTTACTATGTGCAAGGTACTGGGGGTATAGTGGTGGGGAACAATCCTTGATCTCATGGAGCTTATATTTTAGGGGAAAGAAACAAAAAATAAAATGAGTAAGTGAGTGATATAGTACATGAGAAGATTATAAGTGCTGTTGAGATTATAAGTCAGGGGAACGGGACAGGGAGAGCTATTTATCCCTCATTTTTGGACAGTGGTAATGCTTTGAACTGTGGTGTTGGAGAAGACTCTTGAGAGTCCCTTGGACTGCAAGGAGATCCAACCAGTCCATTCTGAAGGAGATCAACCCTGGGGTTTCTTTGGAAGGAATGATGCTAAAGCTGAAACTCCAGTACTTTGGCCACCTCATGCGAAGAGTTGACTCATTGGAAAAGACCCTGATGTTGGGAGGGATTGGGGGCAGGAGGAGAAGGGGACGACCGAGGATGAGATGGCTGGATGGCATCACTGACTTGGATGTGAGTCTGAGTGAACTCCGGGAGTTGGTAATGGACAGAGAGGCCTGGTGTGCTGCGATTCATGGGGTCGCAAAGAGTCAGACATGACTGAGCGACTGAACTGAACTGAACTGAACTGAAGGTATTAAATATCTATATTAAAATTAAGATTGCTTTCTTTCTTTGCTTATGATGCTTTTGAACTGTGATGTTGGAGAAGACTCTTGAGAGTCCCTTGGACTGCAAGGAGATCCAACCAGTCCATCCTAAAGGAGATCAGCCCTGGGTGTTCTTTGGAAAGACTGATGCTAAAGCTGAAACTCCAAGACTTTGACCACCTCATGGGAAGAGTTGACTCATTAGAAAAGACTCTGATGCTGGGAGGGATTGGGGGCAGGAGGAGAAGGGGACAACAGAGGATGAAATGTCTGGATGGCATCACCAATTCGATGGACGTGAGTCTGAGTGAACTCCGGGAGTTGGTGATGGACAGAGAGGCCTGGCGTGCTGTGATTTATGGGGTTGCAAAGAGTCAGACACGACTGAGTGACTGAACTGAACTAGATATTATGAGTGAGACACTCTGAGTTTTAAAATTTTATTCAATTTTATTTTTGAATCACTACTTGTACCAATTTAAAAGTTTTAGTTCCCACAAATTGGTCACAACCTATAGTTTGAAAAATAATACTTTATTTAAAAATGTTTTTCTATGTAGTTCCTTAGGCTACCAAAAAGTTTGAAAAATAATACATTTTTGTGTTGAAAACAATATCAATTGTTTTCAATCAGGGAATGTTTCAAATTTTAATGCTTCTCTGTCCCTAGATGATCTGATGGATTTAGGAGGTGAAGTCTGTCTGAATGATTCTAATGTGTCCCCTCACCATCCTCTATCCTATCCAAAGTGAGAGATGTCAGGAAAAAACAAACAAACTAACTAACAAACAAAAAACAAAAGGATGAGAAAGGGAAGGGGCTTGGAGCAGATTTCCTATGCCCCTGGGAGTGTCACCTCTCCATAGAAGAAGTTCTGGGTTCCAATTAGGACATGAGCTATTGAACTACCCCAGCTTCCAAGAGACAAGCCACGCGCATTAACGCACTAGAGACAGTAAATGCAAGGAGAGCCCACCGCCACTGAACCCTGGGCTTTTAGTCCTGATAGGTTTAAGAGAAAAGCTTCTGTGGTTTCGGGGCCAAAGGCCCAGATGCAATAACACACATGTGTCTTGAGCGCAGTAATAGCCTCCATCCAAGCTATATTCTCATATCATCTTCATTAAAGTCTGGTGACCCACTGGGCCCCAAGTTTTCCTGGATGTTACCATCCCAGGGAGCATCATATCAGGGTGACCAGGAATTTACCAGGCAGCATCTTCCCATCTTGGGAAATACATGGGATTCAAGTACAGGGAGGCAGTCTCTCTGGGTGTGAGTCTTTGTCTTAACAGTCAACACTCAGGTAGTTTGTAGAGTACGTACCACATTTGATATCAAGAGAGAATAATTTTGTAATAACCTTTCCCTATATGACAAAAGTATTTTGATTAATCACTGGAAATGAAACAAAAATAACAAACCAGAAAAGAAATGTAGATATTGACATTTTAAAAGCTGAAGTTGATATAGTCATGCCAGTAAAAATATTTAAAAAATGAAATATTATAATACAAAATAAAAAAGCTATAGGTTAAACGTTAGTTATGTTAACATTTTTTGAAAAAAGAAACATGCATGTGTTGTGGTAATGAATAATAGCATTACAGTTTCTATAGGCTTTCAAGCCTTAACTTCCACATAATTGTCAATACATTGTTAAAATTGATCTTCTTTGCATATTCATGTTCAGGACTCAGTATAGTCAGATGTATCAGTCCACCTTTTCTCATAGTTTATTGAATGTTTTTTATTCATTGGAAATGTGTCTTTTGCATGAGCGACAAATATCTAAAATAGGGAAAAGTTTAAACAATACATTCATCAGAAGTTCCTAAACAATACTTTTTCACAAGAATATTCCAAAAATGTCATTTCTGTCCATTTTGTTGTCCCTTCAGGTTCAATTATAGAAGCTTGCAAATGTCTCTGCAGTCTAAAAATTTCCACTAAAATATCTTCAGCAAAAAAGTTTATCATAACTTTCAATTCTATTCTGTGAAAACTTCTGAAGTTTTCATCTTGTGCATTATAAATTGTCTAGAAGATAGTAAACATTGTCAGGATTTAATCCGATGCTTTGGAATGAATTATGTAATTAACTCGTTTTATTTCTTTGCCTTTACAATCACCGTGCTATTATTGTTTATTTAGAAACTACTGTTTCAAGACAGGGATATGTAATATCACAGGGGCAGAGACATATATTGTGGCCACAGCAAACTTGAACTGACTGTATAATTGCAGTTCTCTGAATTAACTTCCATGTAGAATGTACTATTTACCAATGGATAAAAAATACAAATGTAATTATTTGAAACTTACCAAAATATTAAAGCTCAATACCATCTGCAGAAATTATTTTAAATATAGAGCAACAAAAAGTTTTCTGGGAAGAGTATTTATTATATTTTTATATTATTACTGACTAGGATGGACTGTTGGTACTGTCCCACCCCTGGTATGCTGCTGAGAACAGGTCTTTAGTTGAAGCACTGATGGATTTGAGTTCTGGTGTGAACAAAATAGCATTTTGCTATAAGGGTAGCAAAAATCTTCATTTTCTATAAGGCTTTTGGTCTCAAAGTGATCTGAGCTGTCAGCAATTATGCTCATTGGGGATGTAGTAGATGTGGAAAGAAAACGTGAGCTGTGCCGAGGGTCCAGCCTTTTCAATGGGCAGCAGTGTGTTTAGAAGTGAGAAATGACTCTGTACCTAATCCCCAGTATTGGATTGCCAGATCCATCACTGATTTGTGGTACAACTGAGGGCAAGTTACTGAGTCTTTATGTGCAGAGTATACTCATCTGTCCAGTGGGGATAATTATATACTTGTCTCACAGAGATTTTGTAATGATTAAATGAGATAGTGCATGTAAAGTGCCTAAACATGCCTAGTACATGAAAAACACTTAAAAAAAGAATTTGAGTAGTAGTTTCACTCTTTGTCTAATGGTCATTAAAGGCATGATAGAAGCGTGCAAATCAACAAATGTAGTTATTTCATGGGTTTAAGCAAATGCTATAAAATACTTACTTCTGAGACTGATCTAATTCTAGTTTAAGTAAAAGTTGGATTTATGCTATTGGTGATATTTTTAAAAAGGGCCACACCATCTACACATCATTTTAACTCTAGATACACAGGAGATTGGAATTGGATCTAAATTCATGATAGGTATCTTTAATTGCGTAAGAGCTCAAATTCTCAAGAAAATCCATGAAAGCAGCCCTATTATAAGGGATGACTTGAGCCTAAGGGGAGCTGGTTCCCTTTAAAAACCTGTAATTATTCTTTGTCACCACCCAAGTTTAGTTTAAAAGATTTACATTATGTAAAATATTCTATTTCCCTGAGGTTTCTGACTAGCAATTCATCTTTACAGCTAATATTCCAATTATTTTCATCTTCTTCCCTGTTGAAGAACCTACATCATCCCTCTGCCCACATTGAAATTAACTAGTAGTGTTTAGCTGCTTAACTCTAGCTCAGTTTCTAGGAGAAACTGGCTTCACTACCACCTTAACCTTATTTTCCTTTACTTACCTATTAAGGCAGTCTCCTCACTGTACCAGCTCATTCTCTTCAGAGCATTTCTTTCTCTTTATCTCTAATACCTTTCCTCCTTAGTACACGGGAATATTGTCTCCAACTGTCCCCAGCATAAGACGAAGAAACACACTTGGAAAGTGAAAGACTTGTCCAAGTTGACATGTTTAGCTTGCACCATGCCAGAGCTGACTCTAGAATTCTGATTTCTAGTCTAGTGATTTTATTCCCACTAGCTGTTGTGGTTAAGTTTCAGAATGCAGATAAATTTCCTTCCTTCTTGCATTTTTCTATAACTAGGACTTGCTTTTCGCTTATCTCCCAACAGACATGAGACCCTAAAAGAGTCTTTGAAGTAATTACTGAGTTTCACAATGATGTGTGTCTCTGTGTCTGTGTGTGCAGCACACGGGGGAGGTAGAGTGGAGAATAAAAGTAAGGCATATGGCAATATTCAATTGACAAAGGCAAACTTGTTTTGAACGAGTATTGATAATACAACATTTCAGTAAGTCTTTTTCTTTTGACCTGGTTTCTTTCATCCACAGACTTGGACACCGCATGAGCATTCCTTTTGGCCAGGGGCCACATAGTTTGGTAATTTTACAGCTTCTTACTGGCATTTTAAAGAAGGGCTTTATCCTTCTTTCACCTGTTTTCGTTGACCAGAGGCAAGGATGGAAAGCTAATGTGTTCTCGCTTCCATTTTAAGGCCAAAATTAAATGTTTGTCTCTTGAATTTCATAGTATGAGACAATAAAAATGTAAATAAATATATTTCAATGGAATTTTGATGGCCATAGTATTTAGATAAAGTTCACACATGGGATGTGGTTATTTTAAAATAACTTGTATCAACATAGTTGAGTCTAAAGGACTTATTTAAATACTAAATATTATTTAAATATATAATTAAATATTTAATATTGAAACACAAATTCAAGGTTTCTGATCATTTAGACAAGAGACTTAAGAGACACGTCTGTAAGGAAAGATTCCACAGGAAATTGAAGTAAAATAAATCATTTTTTCGTGTAACCTTTCAAGAAACTGGAAAATTAAGATGTGTTTAAGACTTTGAGCATCTATATTAATCCCAGTCGTTGGGACAAATGCTTACATAGTAATGAAGGAAAATGTTCAAAATGACAGCTGATTTATGTCACTATAGACTCCAAACATAGAATTTCTAAAGACAAGTGTTTGGGTCTGTGATTTGGCTCACATTGTATTAGTTTGGTAAAATGTAGGAAAAATTGAGTTGATATAGATTCTCTTTGCCTCACACACATTCATTTCCCTCTTGCTATCATGGTGATCATTTAATTCAATGTAACTCTAGAAGCATTGACTGAGTGTCTACTAAGTACCAGATTATGTGCCAGGTGCTCTGGGTGACTCAGAATTAAATAAGATGCACTTGAAAGTGGGTAAGTGGGGCAAGACAGGCCCAGGACAGTTCAATACAATATTGTCTTTGTACTATAGCTCTGAATGGAGCAAGGAGATCTCTCTTCATTGAAGAGAGCTTCACAGAGAAGTGGATTTTGCTAGTGGTAAAGGAGGTGAAGTTCACTCCAGGAGGAGGCCTGTTGACCCTGGTACATCTTGGAAGGCTTAGCGTGTAGACAGGATATGAAGAAGATGAGGCCTGAAGGTAAGGTCAGGGCAGGTGACCAGAGGCCTTACCTGCTTCTTACAGGGTCTAGACTCTTCTGTGAGCAAGGGAGGAAGAACAATGCTAACTGAAGAGTGTTAGATGCATGGAAAGAACGCTAATGGTGTTGATTTCTGAAGACTTTCAGTCTTCTAGAGAAGTGAATGGCAAGATTTCTACTGAGTCTGAGTTTAGCAATGTAGTTGTGACACTTGGGACCATAAGTGTTGAATAGTCGCTGAAGGCAAACAGAAAGGAAGCTAATCAATAATGAGCAAGAACACTGGCAAACTGCATCCAGCTAAAGATAGAAAATCTCAAATTTGTCATAGGATGATTAGCACAGTTATACAGACTTCCTGGACAATACTGAACCATCAAGAGGAAGACAAAGGGGTTGATATTATTGATAATTGATCACTTCACAGACACCTGGTTTTTGATATTCGTCATTCCACCAAATGCTTGCAGTCACTCATTTTTCATCAAGATCTATGACGAAGGCCAAAAATGTGCTGGGTGTGTCCTGAGGGTGGGAGTGGAAATATTTTACCAAGAACAGACATTACGCCTTTTTGACAAGAGACAAATGTTTCATTCAAATGCTGCATTTCGCATATTGGAAACCGTAATGAATTCTTGTGCACCTTTCTGCCTAGTTCACAATGTCAGGCCCAGGCATTGAAACACCTCAGGCTTTCCTCACAAATTAAATGTAATGTTACACCCTCCAGTAGAATGGTGCATAAATCAAGCATTTGATTTGCATGGACTGTAGCAAGCAGCTCCCTGTTGGACAAATATAAACCCAACGCTGAATATTATGTCAGGGACAGGAACAAAGCAATCTAAGACTCCCAATAAAAGCCCAGTACCAAGTATAATTCTTGCTGGTATTACACTGCTCTGTGTCAAGCCTGTTATTAAAACTCTTGTTTTGACCTCCTTTTTTCATTTCAAAAGAAAATGTTTTTCTTGACCTTCCTGTATTCAGAAAACCAGTGCACAGTCAAACCAGTACTATTTATAAACTGGTGTCTACTAGTGACAGTCATGGGCATAGGTATTTTCTTTCTCCATCTACCCCCACCCAACAGAGAGTACAGGAAGGGGTCCATATGAGTAATCAAGTGGAAAGAAACAAAATAATGGGCATGAAATAAAATACACCACGGGAGATTAGGAAACATGGATATTCACTAATGTTCTACCTCTGGCCACAGTCCCAAGAGAATGCCAAGAACAGGTTCAGAGCAGACAAGTTTAAAAAATGGCTCAATAGCCAAAGTTAATGTACATTTGGATGCAGAACATGCATTCAATTCAGGAAAAGTGAGCCTAAATATGCATAGGTTGTCTCATATCTGGCCTCTAGCATATGCTGAGTTATATTTTCTTCACTCATATATTCCCCATCGCAGGGTATCTGTACTATTTTTTTTACTAAAAGTAAAATCAGTGTGATCTGAAATTGAGTGAGGGGCTAAGATAAGAAGCACTTTTACAAATGCAAAATGAGTCCACCCTGAGTCCATATATAAATAGATCACAGACTGTACCTATTCTATGCTCCATCAGGGCCCATCATGTTTATTCTGGAATGCTGGAGAGGTATTACAAGCAGAGCCTGCTCCTGGAGCCAAGTGCATTTCCAAGAAGGCACAGCTGTCTGGAACGCATCACCAGGTGAAGATGTGAACTTGAGAGCTATGCCGATGATTTCCTATCTGCGGTGTAATTTCTCCCAGCTGTCCATGAACAGCTGTTAGAATTTGGAATGCTTCAGAATCTGAACAGGTGAAAGCAGATGTCTGAAAAAGTAAATTTACAGTGATTTAAGGAGAGTAAATTAGGAATCACCCACTCATTTGTGAATGGAATACATCAATAAATATTTATTAAGTGGATACAATATGTCAGTCACTGATAGGTACTGTTGTTGTTGTTTTTTACTTGCTAAGCCTTTTGTGACCCCATGGACTGTAGCCCGCCAGGCTCCTTTGTCCATGGGATTTCCTAGGCAAGAATACTGGAGTGGGTTGCCCTTTTCCTCTCCAGGGGATCTTCCCCACCCAGGGACTGAACCCACGTCTCCTATATTGCAGGTGGATTCTTTACCACTGAGTCACCAGAAAAGCTCATTTAAAACAGAAATTTGAATTAAAAAAAGGGGAATGTAAAAATGAATTACACCTAGATTCTACTTGCAAGGAATTTAAACACACAAACACACATAAAGACATGTAAGATATACAGAGCTACTATAGGAAGTAAAAGTGTCATAAGCTATACAGGGACACTTCTGTGCAGCATAAGAAGCTCTTCTTCAGTTCCTAAGCTGTGTCTGACTCTTTGCGACTCCATGGACTGCAACACACCGGGTTTCCCTGTCCATCGCCAACTTCCAGAGCTTGCTCAAACTCATGTCCATCGAGTCAGTGATGCCATCCAACCATCTCATCCTCTGTCATCCCCTTCTCCTCCTGCTCCCAATCCTTCCCAGCATCAGGGTCTTTTTCAATAAGCTAACTCTTTGCATCAGGTGGCCAAAGTACTGAAGCTTCGGCTTCAGCTTCATCCTTTCAATGAATATTCAGGGTTGATTTCCTTTTTGATTTCCTTGCAGACCAAAGTATCCAGAGTCTTCTCCAGCACCACAGTTCAAAAGTATCAATATTTTAACACTCAGACTTTATTATGGTCCAACTCTCACATCTGTACATGACTACTGGAAAAAACCATAGCTTTGACTATACAGACTTTTGTAGGCAAAATGATGCCTACTTTTTAATACCCTGTGTAGATTTGTCATAGTTTTCCTTCCAAGGAGAAAGCATCTTTTAATTTCATGGCTGCAGTCACTGCAGTGATTTTGGAGCCCAAGGAAATAAAATCTGTCACTGCTTCCACTTTTCCCCCTTTTATTTGCCATGAAGTGATGGGACTGGATGACAGTTTCTTAGTTGTTTTTATAAGAAGAAGGATATATTATAATAAAGGATATATTATAAAATAAAATAAGGATGTATTCATAAGAAGAAGGATACATTATTTCCAATTGGAAGAAATTAAAGAAAGCTGAGCAGACAGGGTTTGGTTATGCAAAATATATTGAGGCAAGAATGGGAAATTCAATGAGGGTGGAGGAAGGGGGACGGCCAAACATATGGAAAGGGAAAATCCCATGTAGAGACAGTGAGTGATGAATAGTGACTAATTCCACATTGCTGAACCAGTGAGTGAATGGACAGGGAAGGGGAAATGAGGTTAAAGGTAGATGGGTTGGGGGATGGCCACTGAACACTGGACTAAGCAGTTTAGACTTTCAAAATTAAGCAATATGGCGCCATTGAAGTTTTTGAGCAAGAAAATGACATAATCTGATTTATGTTTTAGGAAGATGAATGTGGTCATAGCATGTAAAATAGACTAAAGAGCTGAAAGAGTGTTACTAAGGAGGCTGGATAACTTTGTGGAGAAGTGATGAAGGCTTAAACTAGTAGTGTGGCAGTGGGAATAGGCAAGAAGGGACAAACTATTATACAAATAGACTCTACAAGGTATCAACAGATTGGTGAGCAATAGGAGAAGGTTGATGGGTTCACGACAGGACACCCCGAAATATGGTACCTTTGCCTATTGAATATTTAAGCTGAAAGAGTCTGAGAAAATGAAAGAAGCAGGGAGGTCACTCTGACCCACTTCCACCCACCCTGCCTCACACTTCTCCCTGAAACTGGCCATAACACCCTCATATGAGGGGTGCTTTCCCTATACCTGGAGAAAAGAGCATCCTTATCTCAGAAGACAAAGGCACACCACAAAGAATCTTAATGAGTAGGCCTTGCTAAGTCTCTCCAGATTTACAGCAGTCACTTCCTACTCCATAATCTATCATATTCCTCCAAGACTGTCCATTCTTCATTAAGCCTACCATGAAATACTCAGGTCTGTTTCATTGGATCTTTATTTCCTTACAAAAGCTTCCATGTGATATAAAACTTATGTGACATAAAACTTACATTAAATAAATTTGAATAGAGTTTCTTTGCTGTATAATATGTTCCAATCAGTTGTCTATTTATATATAATATCAGTAGTGTATATGTGTCAATCCCAATCTCCCAATTCCTCCTACTTCACTCCTTTCCCCCTTGGTATCCATACATTTGTTCTCTATGTCTATATCTCAATCTGCTTTGCAAATAAGGTCATCTATACCATTTTCCTAGATTCTACACATATACATTAATGTACAATATTCACATTGTGCGACAATCTCTAGGTCCATCCATATCTCTGCAAATGACCCAGTTCCTAAATGGGAGGGAAATCCAAAAGGGAGAAGATAATTATATATGTATGATATTCATTCTGCAATGCAGTAGAAGCTAACACAACATTTTAAAGCAACTATGCTGCAATAATATGGGCTTCCCTGATAGCTCAGTTGGTAAAGCATCCACCTGCAATTCAGGAGACCCTGGTTTAACTCCTGGGTCAGGAAGATCATCTGGAGAAGGGATAGGCTACCCAGTCCGGTATTCTTGGGCTTCCCTTGTGGCTCAGCTGGTAAAGAATATGCCTGCAATACAGGAGACCTGGATTCGATCCAGGGGTTGGAAGATCCCCTGGAGAAGGGAAAGGCTACCCATTCAGGTATTCTGGCCTGGAGAATTCCATAGACTGTATATTCCATGGGGTCGCAAAGAGTTGGACACGACTGGTTCACTGGATGCTGCAGTAAAAGTTAATTTTAAAAAAATTGTATGCTTTTCTGCTGTTAATCTGTCTTTGTCAGGTCTTCTTTTCAGACCCCTCTAGTGGGCCCTATGAGGGTCAAGGAAAACTTTCTGAGGTTTTGACTAGGCGAATAGAAAAATCATAGACTTAACAATAAAAATGCAAACATCTTTTCAGTTTTTTCCTTTATCTTGAAAAGCTGGATGCTTTTGTAAAACAGAGTGCCATGTAGTTAGCTGCTGCCTGTTCAGTTCAGTTCAGTCACTCAGTCATGTCTGACTCTCTGCAATCCCGTGAACCGCAGCACGCCAGGCCTCCTTGTCCATTACCAACTCCTGGAGTCTACCCAAACCCATGT
This sequence comes from Aepyceros melampus, assembly GCA_006408695.1. Taxonomy (NCBI): domain Eukaryota; kingdom Metazoa; phylum Chordata; class Mammalia; order Artiodactyla; family Bovidae; genus Aepyceros; species Aepyceros melampus. The sequence goes on along the minus strand of SJXQ01006672.1, from coordinate 287,718 downwards.
CTGTTGAGTTGGTGATGCCATCCAACCACCTCATCCTCTGTCGTCCCCTTCTCCTCCCACCCTCAATCTTTCCCAGTGTCAGGGTCCTTTCAAATGAGTCAGCTCTTCACATCAGGTGGCCAAAATATTAGAGTTTCAGCTTCAACAACCTGAGCTCAAAATGTAACCCACAGACAACTTGTTTTTGTGTGTGTGTGTGTGTGTGTGTGTGTTCAGTTGCTAAGCTGTGTCCAACTCTTTGCTACCCCATGGACTGCAGCATTCCAGGCTTCCCTGTCCTTCACTGTCTCCTGGAATTCACTCAGATTCATGTCCATTGATTGAGTCAATGGAGAAGGAAATGGCAACCCACTCCAGTGTTCTTGCCTGGAGAATCCCAGGGATGGTGGAGCCTGGTGGGCTGCCATCTCTGAGGTCGCACAGAGTTGGACACGACCGAAGTGACTTAGCAGCAGCAACTGCTGCCCCTTTCTCCTTTTGCCCTCAATTTTCCCCAGCATCAGAGTCTTTCCCAGTGATGTCCATTTCACATAGTCATTTGGAAAAGTTGAGGGAATTGTCCTAAGTTGGAATAAAGTCAAGGAATAAAATGTTTCTAAATGGTTGCTATGGTTATAAAATCAGGATAAAAGTTGTTGGCATTTATCATACCAATTATTCCACTAATATTTTTAGAAACAGTCACATAGAGCCAAAATTTAGCATGTCCCAAATAGAACAAATGAATACTTGCAAGTACATTGACCTCGCTGATCATGACTTAAAGATTTGTATTGGAATAGAACAGCATCTAGTCCAATCCAAGTTTATTTTGAAAGTACAGTCAGTCTACTTCATGGATCAGGTGTTTTCTAATTGACTGAAACACCAGGCAGGCTGATCTCTAAGCCAGCCTGTCAATACTCATATAGAGAAAACTAGTGCCTCCCCCCAACCCCAAGCCATCTCTCAGGCCCAGTGATTAACTGTGCATTGCTCATTTAGCGTAATAAATGCAGAATCCTAGTGATGGAGAGCTGCCTCAGGCCTCCTGCTGTGGAAATAAAGGCCCTCCCACCCTGGCATGCTCATAGCAGACACAAAGAATTTGCCTTAAAAGTGTTAAGGAGCAACAAGTACTCTTTTTGCTTTTGAGTTAGAGTCTTGATGTAGTTAATCCTACCTGGCAGGCAGTGGGGAATGACTGCTTATTACCATTGCCCTCTGCATTTGAAATATGTCTACTCTAATGAGAAACAGAAAGTGATTCTTTAGTGATCATTGCCATCTTGTTTTCTAAAATTTGATATGTCCCACCTTTTAAAAGAGTGTGCTATGCTAAGTCGCTTCAGTCGTGTCCTACTCTGAGACCCTATGGACTGTAGCCTGCCTTGCTTCTCTGTCCACGGAGATTCTCCAAGCAAGCATATTGGAGTGGATTGCCATACCCTCCTCCAGGGGATCTTCCTGACCCAGGGATCAAACCTGCTTCTCTTACGTCTCCTGCTTTGGCATGTGGGTTCTTTACCATTAGCACTACCTGGGAAACCCCTTTAAAGAGTATTCAGTTCAGTTGCTCAGTCGTTCCGACTCCCCGTGACCCCATGGACTGCAGCATGCCAGACCTCCCTGTCCATCATCAACTCCCAGAGCCTACTCAAACTTTTGTCCATTGCATCAGTGATGCCATCCAACCATCACATTCTCTGCCATCCCCTTCTCCTTCTGTCTTCAATCTTTCCCAGCATCAGGGACTTTTCAGGTGATTTGGTTCTTTGCATCAGGTGGCCAAACTATTGGAGTTTCAGCTTCAGCATCAGTCCTTCCAATGAATATTCAGGACTGATTTTCTTTAGGATTGACTGGTTGGATCTCCTTGCAAAGTGTACCACCTTTTAAAGAGTGTTGCTTCTAGTTTGGGAAAAGTTGTATAAGCTTTGGAAATAGTGACTATGGAAGGAATGAAGGTGTTCCATTTTGAAAATTTCTTCTCTGCTCTTAGAATTCAAAGAAGAAAATAGATGATGCAATTGTAGATTTATTTATCACTAAGCAAAGCTGAAAGGCCCTTGCTTTCTCTGAAAATTCCTCAACCTATTAAGGGAATGAAAGTGAAGTGTCAGTCATGCAGTTGTGTCTGACTCTGTGCAACCCCATGGACTATAGCCCACCAGGCTCCTCTGTCCATGGGATTCTCCATGTAAGAATAATGGAGTGGGTTGCCATTTCCTCCTCCAATTAAGGGAATGAGCTACATTTAGTTTTTCTGTCAGGTTTCTGATTTTGTAACTTTATTAAACCAATAAAACAGTTAGTATAATCTGTTTACTAACTCCAGTTGATGCCTTTGCCTAGATTATGTGATCTAGGTTATTGCTACTGGATGCTTGGGACTGATGCACAGGGATAATCCAGAGAGATGGTGTGGGGCGGGAGGGGGGAGGTGGGGGTCGGGATTGGGAGTTCATGTACACTCGTGGCTGATTCATGCCAATGTATAGCAAAATGAATACAGTATTGTAAAGCAAAACAAACTAAAAAATAAAAATTAATTTAAAAAAAGAGACATGGCTTCGTATAAAATGAAGCAACTGTTTGATCAAATTAGTGATATCATGGTGGGGGTGCATACCGAAATCAGTGTTGTTACATCTCCAGTTGCCATTTCCAGAAATTTTTCTCTGACCTGCAATAAACAGTTGTGGTTCTTGAGCTATTTAAGCCTGATTGAGGTATTTGTTATGCATTTGACAGTACACAATAGCGCACAGTGTCAATTCTCAACTGTCATTATCATGATTAAAAAGGGTAGAAAAGAGTGACCCCCGTGTGGAGCAGGTTGTGATAAATAATAAAGATGCCAGGAACCTCTAGTCCAATCACAGAGTTTAACCAAAGTGAATAAAAATTCTAGCAAGATCTTTATCCAAAAAGTTGCTAAGCAAATGATGCTAGATTTTCTCATTAACAAACATTACTTCCTGTTGTCCGGCTATATAATATCCTCAGTTGTTACTGGATCCTGTTATGAATACAAATGAGAAGAACGCAATTTACTTCAGAGAAGCACCCCACATGACCTCCTTGTTAAAGGTTGGCTTATTGGAAGTTTTTTAATTTGAAAAATAATTTAAGTTGAGGGAGGCAGTCCAATCAAAATTCAGGCCAACAGAAGACTTCAGTATGAGAAGAAATGCCTAAACCAGTGGGCGCAGCTGGGTTACAACATCTTATGAGTATTTTTTTTTTTAACAGACCTGGCAAGTATTCATTACCTCTTTCCCTGCCAGTCTTAAGGAGCCAAGTGGCAGCAGTAATGCTGGCCTCTCGTCTTAGGAGCTTCAGAGAGTGTCAGTGTGATGTCAAACGTCCAGGCTGGCTGACTTAGTCACTGAATTGTCACTGAGAGACTCTTCCTTTGTTGAAACCCATTTTTAAACAATGATGAATCATAAGCAATGGCAACAACAACAAGGACCATAGGCCATAGACCATGGACCATCGAAGGACCAACTGATGCTGCAGTTAAAACAGCATCAATCCCAATGTTTTCAACAACGTCCCATGCCCCAGGCTCTGTGTGTACACTTTGCATGGGCGATCTCTCTACTCCTAACCTCAACAATGGAGTTGGTGCTCCTTAATACCTCTGTATTTCGAAAGAAGAAAAAGATTAAGTGACTTGTGCTGGTGTTAATGTGGTGATTTAAGCCTCAGACTCAGGCAATCTGACCTTCATTCTGTTCTCTGATCTGTTCTGCTTTAACTCCCTAAATGTAAATCCTATGGACAGGTTTTTTTTTTTTTTTAATTGAATCTTGCTTTAATTTTCAAAAGAGACTTTTTTTTACTTAAGAGATTCCTGAAGTTGTTCTGTTTATAAAATAATTGTCATCCATTCATTTAAAAGCTATTAAGTGTCTGCTGTGTGCCTAGTTCTGTTGATGATGAGAAGACCTTTTGTTGTTCAGTTGCTTAGTTCTGGCTGACTCTTCCCTGTCCTTCACCATCTCTGGGAGTTTGCTCAAACTCATTTCCATTTAGTCAGTGATGCCATCCAACAATCTCATCCTCTGTCGAAACCTTCTCCTTCTGCCTTCTATCTTTCCCAGAATCATGGTCTTTTCCAGTGAGTTGGTTCTTTGCATCAGGTGGCCAAAGTATTGGAGTTTCAGCTTCAGCATCAGTCCTGATGAATATTCAGGGTTGATTTCCTTTAGGATTGAATGGTTTGATCTCCTTACAGTCCAAGGGATTCTCAAGAGTCTTCTTAAGTACCACAGTTCAAAGGCATCAATTTTTTGGCACTCAGGCTTCCTTTTGGTTCAACTCTCACATCCCTACATGACTAGTGGAAAAATCATAGCTTTGACTAGACAGACCTTGGTTGGCAAAGGAATGTCTCTGCTTTTTAATTCTGATTGTCATTGTTTTCTTCCAAGGAGCAATTGTCTTTTAACTTCAGTCACTGTCCATAGTGATTCTGGAGCCCAAGAAAATAAAGTCTGTCACTGTTTCCATTGTTTCCCCATCTATTTGCCATGAAGTGATGGGACCAGATGCCATGATTTTTGTTTTCTGAATATTGAGTTTAAGCCAGTTTTTTCACTCTCCTCTTTCACTTTCTTCAAGAGGTCTTTAGTTCCTGTCTCTTTCTGCCATAAAGATGGTGTCATCTGCATATCTGAGGTTATTGATATCTCTCCCAGCAATTTTGATTCCAGTTTGTGCTTCAGCCAGGCTAGTGTTTCTCATGATGAACTCTGCATATAAGTTAAATAAACAGGTTGACAATATACAGCTTTGATGTACTCCTTTCCCAATTTTGAACCAGTCTGCTGTTTCATGTCCAGTTCTAACTGTTGCTTCTTGACCTGCATACAGGTTTCTCAGGAGGCAGGTAAGGTAGTCTGGTATTTCCATTTCTTTAAGAATTTTCCACAGTTTGTTATTCACACAGTCAAAGGCTTTATCATAGTCAATGAAGCAGGAGTAGATGTTTTCCTGGAATTCTCTTGCTTTTTCTATGATCCAACAGTTCAGTTCAGTCCCTAAGTCATGTCTGACTCTTGCGATCCCATGGACTACAGCATGCCAGGCTTCCTTCAAATCCTGGCACTTGCTTAAACTCATGTCCATCGAATTGGTGATGCCATCCAACCAACTCATCCTCTGTCATACCCATATCCTGCCTTCAATATTTCCTAGCATCAGGGTCTTTTCTATTGAGTCAATTCTTTACATCAGGTGGCCAAAGCATTGGAGCTTCAGCTTCAGTATCAGTCTTTCCAATGAATATTCAGGTCAGCGGATGTTGGCAATTTAATCTCTAGTTCCTCTGCCTTTTGTAAATCCAATTTGAACATCTGGAAGTTCATGCTTCACATACTGTTGAAGCCGAACTTGAAGGATTTGGGGCATTACTTTTCTAGCATGTGAAATGAATGCAATTGTGCAGTAGTTTGAACTTTCTTTGGCATTGCTGTTCTTTGGGATTGGAATGAAAACTGACCTTTTCCAGTCCTGTGGTCACTGCTGAGTTTTCCAAACTTGCTGGCATATTGAGTGCAGCACTTTCACGGCATCATCTTTTAGGATGAAATAGATCATCCTAAAAGATTCCATCACCTCCACTAGATTTGTTTGTAGTGATGCTTCCTAAGGCCCACTTGATTTGCACTCCAAGATGTTTGGCTCTAGGTGAGTTATCACACCATTGTGTTTATCCAGATTGTTAAGATCTTTTTTTGTATAGTTCTTCTGTGTATTGTTGCCACCTCTTCTTAGAAGAGAAAACTATAGAAAATCCTTTGTGTGTCTACTGGGTTAATTTAAAGGTATAACTGTATTTATCTATCTTTTAGGCATAATCATGGTCTTCTTGGTCAATATGCTGATAATGCCCATATTTATTTGGAGCAAATCATAATAAAATGCTTTCAGGTGTATTATTTCATCTACAGCTTACAATTTCCTATAAGGTAGGCAGGGTCAGTTGACTATCCATAATTTTCATCGAGGGAACTGAAATTCACAAGATGAAGCACCTTTCCCTTTCGTCTCCTGGATCTAATTCTCAGGAATGAGCTCCAACCCACGCCAATGACATCTGTAGAGGCCTCTTGCATTGTTTTTGATGTTACATATCAGGAGTGGTATGAACTTTCCTTTGTGTAAGTAATAGTCCTTGCCTTAAAGACCTTTTTATTATATTTATTTCTTTCAGATAGGCCTGATGGAAGTCAATCTGACTCTTAACTATGTTTAGCCCTAATAGCAGGCCCATTTCCACCCACGATACCGCTGCCTCCTGAACTGCAGTGTGAGCAAATGAGATAAGTACAAAATATTCCTACACCACTGGCTCCATGCTCTCCTCATATTCAATCATGAAGACTAATGAATCTGAGATGATTGCAGTGGTAAAAATCCCAATGCAGATTTTTGCTGTCCTTACTAATGAGAGAAAAATATAGTAGGCCATTGGCCTAAAGGCTCCAGATGCGATTCCTTTGTAACTTAGAGTGCATTAAAAAAGCTTCAGTCAGCAAGATAAGTTAATTTTTTTATGACCTTTATAAACTCTTTTAGCCTGTATCTCAGGAGCTTCTCTTAAAGATTAAATTTTTAAAATCCTTTTAGCTCAGGCCGACACAGCATCTGAGTCTTTTTTTTTTTTTTTTGCTTCAAAAGCTCATCCAAAATCTATAAAGAAATTCTGTTCGTGACAATTATTGTCAAAGTAATGATTAGGTAACATGTCATTTTTAGTTTTTACTGTTCTTGCCCCTAAGATGGTAATCCAATTGAGCGCACTTCTTCTTAATGTAAAAGTTGTGTAAAGAATGCATCATTTCCAGTTGACTTTGCCTACATTTGCAAATTCTTGAAAAAGCAAATTGAATTGTCACTGGTAGCACCTTTTTCACATGATGACCATTGGGTTTAGGTGGAGCTGTGGGGCATTGATATCAAGACTTCATTAAAAAAAAAATCCTCACCCTAAAAACTGTAAAATCATATTAATATATCATTGAGTCCATAGGCTTTCCTTGACTTCATGGCACAATTACAAAAATGTGATGCATGTAATTTTGTAGGGGGAGGAATATTAGAAGAATGTGAGGGCTCTTCATTACTGGCATCACAGATTGAATTTATTGCAAAAAACACAACTTTTCTTCTAACCTCTTTGGTTGTAGGGTATCTATTTCTTTTAAACACTGTATTTCTGACTGGCCTGATTGGTGACTACAGGAGTCATCGTCCTAGGCATCTATCATTACTTCTATTACATCCAACCTACTGACCCAGAAAATCTGTGGTTGACACAATTGATTTCTCTGTAAGATTCATTCAGCATTTATTTTATGTCTGACATCCACCTACAAGGTCCAACAAAAACTCAGTTCCTACATCTCTGTGTCAGAGAAACATGGCCGTATATAAAAAGGTATATATCCTGAAGTGAGGGGCTGGAAAAAAGCATGAGTCTTGCTTAGAACAATTCACTGAAGTAATTGGGCTTATTAAGATATATGTGAGCTTTAGTGACAAGGCTACTGGGAACACGAGTGCTAACCTCATGTGAGTTCTGCCTTTGGAGATAACACCGCTACTACCACAACCCTCACCACCACCTGCTGCTACTACCACTGCTACTACTAAAAGAGATGAGACTCAAATGACAAGACTTACCTGTGCCCTGTCAGACTTTCTCGGGATCAGTTCTTATTATTGGCCCCATGTTACTTTCTGTCTGTCCTTCTTGAAATCCCTTCTCCTTCACCCCAGACAGCATCTTGGTTTCAAACTAAGAAACACAAGCACACATGCTTTAAATAGATGCTTGCTGCTGCTGCTAAGTCGCTTCAGTCGTGTCCAACGCTGTGCGACCCGAGAGATGGCAGCCCACCAGGCTCCCCTGTCCCTGGGATTCTCCAGGCAAGAACACTGGAGTGGGTTGCCATGTCCTTCTCCAATGCATGAAAGGGAAAAGTGAAAGTGAAGTTGCTCAGTTGTGCCTGACTCTTAGCGACCCCAGGGACTGCAGCCCACCAGGCTCCTCCGTCCATGGGAGTTTCCAGGCAAGAGTACTGGAGTGGGGTGCCATTGCCTTCTCCGAATAGATGCTTGATCGATACCTATTACTTGCTATCTATATCTCTATACTACCTCATTATATAAAAAGTTTACATGATTTTTTTTAAGGCATAGAGATAATTAAGTGCCAGGTTTAGAAATTCAATCTCAATTGTTTATCTTACAAATACATTGACATCTTCCCATGTGTTCTAAAATCTAATGATCTGGCTTGATCATGCATCATCTTTTGAATTTCGTTAAGAAATGAGCAATGGGAAAGAACATGGAGGTCTGTATAAAATTACAATAGTGATCTTTGTTTACTGATTTCACATATATAAGCAGATTAAATTATTTTTTCTTTTTATCTCATTAGCTGAGACTTCTCAGCTTGGCTGAGCCTCAAGTCTAACCGGGTCTACTTAATATTTAAGACTTTTCATTGTTTTTCATTTTTCTAGTAATCAATATCAATGTTTTATTTTTAGTAGCTTAATGATAATATGCAGGGACCACATTTTCTAGTTTGGTTTGACATAGAGTAATATAAAATGTTTTGTTAACCATTTGCATGACTGGACAGAAAGCTCTTAAACTGAATATTCTTTTTAATTTCTTTTCATTCTATTAAATGTTGTTTCTATTCTACAACAAAAATGAATGAGTGTAATGATTTTGGAGAGAAAGCAGCCTCATTGGTTTTATCAAAGATGAAACACTTGCAAGGATCTTGGAGCTGACTTTTTCTATAGTGCCACCATGAAAGATCTGAAGATCATTATTTACTAGAAATAAAGGAACAAGGCAGAAATTGATGACTACAACACTAGATTTATGTTTCCATTGCTCTCTATATACATCTCTATTTGTCCTAACTTCATGGGGAAGATATTTAATACATAATGGAAGAAGGCTGTTGCTTTTGATTTATTTTTTGTTTATTATTTTTGGCATTCCATGGAGACAATTCTGGAAATCGATACTGTGTGTGTGTGTGTGTGTGTGTGTGTGTGTGTGTGTGTATCTGAGTATTCTGGGCACAGTGCAGGTTAAAAGGCTCTGAAGGGGTAAACAGACTTCTACTTGCTGTGTGCTCTTTTAACAAGTGAATTATATTGTGCATTCATATAATATTGTTGCTTTTCCATATTTATATGTCTTATAAGAGATTTTTGAGCACAGATGCAAAGGCTAAATTAGCCATAATCACAACAAAATAATTTGTTGTTCAGTCACTAAGTCATGTCTGATTCTTTGCAACCCATGGACTGCAAAACACCGGGCTTCCCTGTCCTTCCCTATCTCCCAGAGTTTGCTCAGATTCATGTACGTCTAACCATCTCATCCTCTGCTGCCCCTTCTCCTCCTGCCTTCAATCTTTCCTAACATCAGGGTCTTTTCAATGAATCTGCTCTTTGTATTGGGTGGCCAAAGTATTGGAGCTTCAGCTTCAGCATCAGTCCTTCCAATGAATATTCAGGACTGATTTCCTTTAGGATTGACTTGCTTGATCTCCTTGCAGTCCAAGGGACTCTCATCATCAGTTCTTTGGTGTTCAATTTTATATTCCAACTGTCACATCTGTACATGACTACTGGAAAAACCATAGCTTTGATAGACGGACCTTTGTCTGCAAAGTGATGTCTCTGCTTTTTAGTATGCTATCTAGGTTTGTCTAGCTTTCCTTCCAAGAAGCAAACATCTTTTAATTTCATGGCTGTAGTCACTGTATGCAGTGATTTTGAAGCCCAAGAAAATAAAAACAATCCTTTGTAGTATTTAAATTTATAGACTCCCCTTCTCTAGAGCCCATGATTGTTCTCAGTTATCCTAGCTAACTTTCTCTTAGTAATTTATTAGAGAGTGAAGGTATAGATTAGGTCTCTGTGAAAGGTGAAAACACAAATACAGAGCTGTATGAAATTTTTAAATTTATTTTGAGTGAATTAGAAAATGGTTGGTGATGTATAAAAGGTGAGATGGATCCCTTTAAAAATACTTTATAATTAAGCATTCGGCCTTTAAAAAAGACAAAAAGAGAGTCAATTGCATGAAATTTTCAAGACCATGTAAACAGAAAACTGTATTTAAAAGCAACAGTGTATTTTTCTGGTTAAAGAATTTATGATTATTAGAAACCCAGAACTGAATATATGCAAAGAGAATGAAAATAATGACTGTTCAATATTATATAATCATGGAAGAGAGGTGATAGAGCTAGAATACCCTTAGGGACCATTAAAAAACCTAATAATAATATATATTTGAACCAGACTGTTCTTAAAAACACTGAAGTGACATGGTTAAAAGAGCATAGATTAAGGCCTAACCTATATAGGGTAAATCCTGAGAAGCAGGTTGGTTATGTATTGGCATTGCAAGTTCACAAGATAGGATACAAATATAGAAAAGTCATATAACAGTATGGAGACATCAAACAGAGTTGGGAGATGGAACTTGATAACCAGCAGCAATAAGTAAGTTCCCTTTAATATTTGTTAAAATGTTAGATATAAAGGAACAGACTCCTTAATGAAACTCAAACCCATAACCCTCTGTGTCTTCAGCAGATACGAGAACTAAACAGAGAATTTCAGGTAAAGAGGGCTCCCGACCAACTGGCCCTGACTTGACCTTGTTTTACCTTCTCATGGAGTTGACTTCTCATGGACTTTTCTCATGCTGAACCCGTCTGCCGCTCTGGACCAAGAGCCCCTATAAAATCTACCACACAAGCATGAACACATCCTTACACTTGGTTACTTCTAACCAAGATAGAAAGTCTTGATTTTCAACGTTAAGGCCACTAAAGGCTAACGGAAAATAAAGAGAACTTAAGAATTTGATAATAAAAAGAGTGGGGTTTGACCACATCCTAACTAAGTTTTCCAAAGTTGTAGATTTTTCCTCAAGATATACTTGCAATCTAAGACAGCTACTTGCAGTCATAGTACACGCTTGCTAAGTTGCTTCAGTTGTGTCTGTTTGTTTGCCACCCTATGGACTGTAGCCTGTTGGCCTCCTCTATCCGTGAGATTCTCCATACAGGAGTGGGCTGCCATGCCCTGCTCCAGGGCATCTTCCCAACCCAGGGGGTCTCGTATGTTTCCTGCACTGGCAGAAGGGTTCTTTACCACTAGTGCCACCTGGGAAACATTCATAGACCCTCACTGAAGCTTTTCCTGACATCTTGCCTTCCAGCTCTAAGTTATTTTTAACCTGGTGGACCCCATTGTGATTTATACCCCTTCAGAACTGGTTCTTGATAATACCCTTCCCCACCCCTCCCTACACCCGTTAGTTCAAAGAGAAGGGAAGATTTCAAATGAAATTTCCCTCTGGAGTTCTGGTTTCTTGTCTGAGAGATTTGCCTCACTAATAGCTGATTGTTAGGACTATGGTGTTGATCCTCTTCCCTGAAAGTATGATAATTCTATATAGGAATTTCATAATTCCAGCATTATCCAATGTGCTGGATAGTAAGCTCATCATTAACAATGACAGGAGTATATTTTGTTTCTACTTAGTACCAGTGTGCTAGATGTAAGGTCCAGAAAAAGCTAGGAATAGGAATTTGGAGTTTAGGAAAAACAATTACATATGCAGGACTTGCCAGCATATAGATAGAAGTCAAAGTGATTTTGTGAAAACAGTTTGTTAAGGCTAGGTGATGACTTGAAGTTTGCTTGGAACTTTCTTTATCAACGTGACTCCTGTTTGAAATTAGTCAACATTTTTAGCAAATGTTTCCTATCCAACATTTTTTTGACATCCACCAAAGTTCAGTGTATTTTGAGGGGAGAGCAGTGGAGTCACTCTTCCCTTTAAGAGTGAGGGAAAGAATTGAATAAGAAACATTGCTATGCTCTATTTTGGCAATTATAACAAACACTTGCACTGAATTTTAAAAATGTTTGCTTGCCCATTAAAATCAAAGTGGCTTGAAGAGCTAAAGTTTGAAGCCTGAGTGTGGTCCTCCATGGACTGTTCATCTGTTCATCTGTTCTTTTTGACTCTCCACAGGTCAGATTTATATTCATTCCTTGTAGTCTGTCACTCCTCACTTCTGTAGCTTCTACTAATTCAGGATAAATTGTTTTATCACCATTAACTCTTGAAGTTTAATTTGTATGTTTAGAGACGTTCTTTCTATGCCATGTTTTTATCATGAATGTTATTTTTAAAATGATAACTACAACCTAGATGAGAGGGGAGTTTGGAGGAAAATGGACATATATATATATATGATAATGCTAAGTCACTTCAGTCATGTCCGACTCTATGTGACCCCATAGATGGCAGCCTACCAGGCTCCCCTGTCCCTGGGATTCTCCAGGCAAGAACACTGGAGTGGGTTGCCATTTCCCTCCCCAATGTAGGAAAGTGAGAAGTGAAAGTGAAGTCACTCAGTCGTGTCCGACTCTTAGCGACCCTATGGACTGCAGCCCACCAGGCTCCTCTGTCCATGGGATTTTCCAGGCAAGAGTACTAGAGTGGGGTGCCATTGCTATATATATATATATGAATGGCTGAGTCCCTTTGCTGTCCACCTGAAACTATCACAACATTGTTAATCAGCTATACCTCAATACAAAATAAAAAGCTTAAAAGCAAATAAATAAAAATGATAGCCACCAAATACTAAGTATTTGCTCTGTGCTATATACACTGTGGAGAGTTCTGACAAAACGTGGTCCACTGAAGAAGGGAATGGCAAACCACTTCAATATTCTTGCCTTGAGACCCCATGAACAGTCTGAAAAGGCAAAAATATAGGACACCGAAAGATAAACTCCCTGGGTAGGTAGGTGCCCAATATGCTACTGGAGATCAGTGGAGAAATAACTCCAGAAAGAATGAAGAGAGAGAGCCAAAGCAAAAATGACACTCAGTTGTGGATGTGACTGGTGATGGAAGTAAAGTCTGATGCTATAAAGAGCAATATTGCATAGGAACCTGGAATGTTAAGTCCATGAATCAAGGCAAATTGGAAGTGGTCAAACAGGAGATGGCAAGAGTCAACATCGACATTTTAGGAATCAGCGAATTAAATAGACTGGATTGGGTGATTTTAACTCAGATGACCATTATATCTACTACTGTGGGCAAGAGTCCCTTAGAAGAAATGGAGTAGCCATCATAGTCAACAAAAGATTCTGAAACATAGTACTTGGATGCAATCTCAAAAACAACCTAGAATGATCTCTGTTGGTTTCCAAGGCAAATCATTCACACTAATCCAAGTCTATTCCCTGACCAATAATGCCAAAGAAGCTGAAGTTTAATGGTTCTATTAAGACCTACAAGACCTTCTAGAACTACACCCAAAAAAGATGTCCTTTTCACTATAGGGGGCTGGAATGTATGAAGTATGAAGTACACATGTACACCCATGGCGGATTCATGTTGATGTATGGCAAAACCAAAACAGTGTTGTAAAGTAAAATAATAATAATAAAAAAGAGATGCCTGGAATAATGGGGAAATTTGGCTGTGGATTACAGAATAAAGCAGGACAAAGGCTAACAAAATTTTGCCAAGAAAATGCACTGGTCATAGCAAACACCCTCTTCCAACAACACAAGAGAAGATTCTACACATGGACATCACCAGATGGTCAACACCAAAATCAGATTGATTATATTCTTTGCAGCCAAAGTTGGAGAAGCTCTATACAGTTGGCAAAAACAAGAGGAGGAGCTTGTTTTTGCCAACTGTAGCATGATCTGACTGTGGCTCAGATCATGAACTCCTTATTGCCAAATTCAGACTTAAATTGAAGTAGGGACAACCACTAGACCATTCAGGTATGACCTAAATCAAAGTGGAAGTGAGAAATAAATTCAAAGGATTAGATCTGATAGACAGAGTGCCTGAAGAACTATGGACAGAGATTTGTGACATTGTACAGGAGTTCCAAATAGGAAAAGGAGTACATCAAGGTTGTATATTGTCACCTTGCTTATTTAACTTATATGCAGAATACATCATGAGAAACACTGGGCTGGAAGAAGCACAAGCTGGAATCAAGAATGCCGGGAGAAATATCAATAACCTCAGATATGCAGATGACACCACCCTTATGGCAGAAAGTGAAGAGGAGCTAAAAAGCCTCTTGTTGAAAGTGAAAGAGGAGAGTGAAAAAGTTGGCTTAAAGCTCAACATTCAGAAAACAAAGATCATGGCATCTGGTCCCATCACTTCATGGGAAATAGATGGGGAAACAGTAGAAACAGTGTCAGACTTTATTTTTTGGGGCTCCAAAATCACTGCAGATGGTGACTGCAGCCATGAAATTAAAAGGCGCTTACTCCTTGGAAGAAAAGTTATGACCAACCTAGATAGTATATTCAAAAGCAGAGACATTACTTTGCTGACTAAGGTCCGTCTAGTCAAGGCTATGGTTTTTCCTGTGGTCATGTATGGATGTGAGAGTTGGACTGTGAAGAAGGCTGAGCGTAGAAGAATTGATGCTTTTGAACTGTGGTGTTGGAGAAGACTCTTGAGAGTCCCTTGGACTGCAAGGAGATCCAACCAGTCCATTCTGAGGGAGATCAACCCTGGGATTTCTTTGGAAGGAATGATGCTAAAACTGAAGCTCCAGTACTTTGGCCACCTCATGCGAAGAGTTGACTCATTGGAAAAGACCCTGATGCTGGGAGGGATTAGGGGCAGGAGGAGAAGGGGACGACCAAGGATGAGATGGCTGGATGGCATCACGGACTCAATGAACGTGAGTCTGAGTGAACTCCAGGAGTTGGTGATGGACAGGGAGGCCTGGAGTGCTGCAATTCATGGGGTCGCAAAGAGTCGGACACGACTGAGCGACGGAATGGAACGGAACGGAACATTAAAGACAAGCATATTTTCAAATGCACAAAAGTATAAAGAACACCAAAAATTACCTAAAACTCAGTCATCATTTAACATTTTCATTAAATAATCCTACCATATCTCTTTATGTCTGCACCTACATATAAAACCAATATAAATGGAATTATACATTTTTGTAGTGTCTTTTTTCCATCCTACTCTTATCTCTCCACTCTGTCAACTGCCCAACCACCCATCAAAAGAATCTACATTATCAACCTGATATACATATGCTTATATACTTACCTGCATATACCGAATTTTATTTACACACTTTTCTGTCTCCTGACTCTCCACGTCAATACTTCAAAGGCAATACCACCAACTCAATCAGCAGAGATGCAAATCACTTTTAAAGGCTGATGAATAGTATACAGATAAAAACGTGTCCTGTTTTATTTAACCATTGCCAATTTCTGGGCATTCATACAATTGTCATTAATAATAATATGCTTTTGAACCGTGGTGTTGGAGAAGATTCTTGAGAGTCCCTTGGACTGCAAGGAGATCCAACCAGTCCATCCTAAAGGAAATCAGCCCTGAATATTCATTGGAAGGACTGACGCTGAAGCTCAAACTCCAATACTTTGACCACCTGATGCGAAGAACTGAGTCATTTCATGGCTGCAGTCATTGTTCACAGTGATTTTGGAGTCCAAGAAAATAAAATCTGTCACTGCTCCCATTTTCCCCCTTCTATTTGCCATGAAGTGGTGGGATTGGATGCCATGATCTTCATTTTCTGAATGTTGAGTTTCAAGCCAGCTTTTTCAGTCTCCTCTTTCACCTCCATCAAGAGGCTTTTTAGTTCCTTTTCATTTTCTGCTATTAGAGTCATATCATTTGTATGTCTGAGGTTGTTGATATCTCTCCCAGCAATCTTGATTCCAGCTTGCAATTCCTCCAGCCTAGCACTTCGTATCATGTATTCTGCATATAAGTTAAATAAGAAGGGTGACACTATACAGTGCTGACATACTCCTTTCCCAATTTTGAACCAGTTCATTGTTCCATGTCTAGCTCTAACTGTTGTTTCTTGACTCACATACAGGTTTCTCAGAAGACAGGTAATGTGGTCTGATACTCCCATCTCTTCAAGAATTTTCTACAGTTTGTTGTAATTCACACAGTCAAAGGCTTTGGCATAGTCAATGAAGCAGATTTATTTCTGGAACTACTTTGCTTTCTCCATGATCCAACAAATGTTGGCAATTTGATCTCGATTTCTCTGCCTCTTCAAAACCCATCTTGTACATCTTTAGTTCTCTGTTCCCATAGTGCTGAAGCCTAGCTTGAAGGATTTTGAACTCAGAGGAGGGCATCAATTTAGGGAGCGTTTTCAGAAAGGAATAGAAAATCACCTTAAAGCTTAAATTTGTACAGGTAGAACATTCTTTTTTATTTAGTCTACATTGTTTATTTTGGGTGGTTTTTGGAGGATTCACTAATGCAGCTTATGGATAGGTATCTGAAAGCTTTTGTCTTAGCCTGAAATCACTAGAAAACAGCCTAAGACAAAAGATTACATCACAGAATGGTACGATCCCAGGGAAGCAAGAGTGAGAAATAAAAGGAAGTAAATCATGCAAGGAGGGAGCACAAATGTAACAGGGTTTGTCATCAAGCTGGTTATGGCTTTGTTCAGTTAAATTTCATTCCACTTTTCTTTTTTCTGGTTTAAACATCTTATATTCTATTTCTGTTCTTTTAGTGGTAACCCTAAAGCATTTAACATGCATATGTTAAAGAAAAACCTAAAATAAGTCAATCTACACCATTTTTCCTAAAACATGCAAGAATCTCATAACATTCCCTCCTAAATAAGATGCTACTGCATTGTATATTGGGATTTATTTGTGCTTATATTTTTAACTGTATAAAATGTTATTATCATTGTCTTCTATATCCAATGACTGTTAGATTTTCCCCATGTATTTCTCACTTTCTTCTTTCTTCAATTCTTTTTGTATCTTCCATTTTCCACCTAGGATGGCTTTCCCTTTTCCTTCAGAATTGCTGGTGACAAACTACATTCCTGCTCTCTGTCTAAAAGAAAAGTCTAATTCACTTTTTCTCTTCAAGGATATTTTGACGTATGTATTTCTGGATTGACAGTCATCTTTTCTTAGCACATTGAAAACGTCATTCCTCTAAATGCCAGCTTCCATTATTACACTCAGAGGTCATTCCTCAGTCCAACTGTTGTCCTTTGAAGGCAGACTGTCTTCTCTGGCTAATATTAAATGGTTTTTTATTTTCATAATTCTGCAACTTCACTATAATGGTCTATACTGGCTTAGCTCTGGTTACAAAGTTTCAGAGGGTATGTCCACTCCTCCCCTACCACTAAAACTGAAAATAATCTTCCTTTCAGTTCTTTGGAGAGGACAATTTCTTCCTAGTTTACCTTATTGGAGGGAAAAGTATTTTGGAGTCTCAGGTTTATACCCGTTAATCTCCTAATAGATGCTTTAATTGAGCAGGCTCTGGCTTCTTTTATCCACACATGTTCATGAAGCAGTAAGTTTTCCAGGTGAAGCAAAAAAAGAAAAAATGCTCTCAAGTAAAAACCCAGCTTCAATGCTCAATTTACCTCCCAGGTTCTCAAACTGTTAACTTTCAGCCACTGAGTATTTGGAGAACATTAACAGACTTTAAAAGATTTTGCTTTTCTTTAATATTATATCTCACACTTTTAAGTTATTTTCAACAGAAGAGTTGGCTAAAACACACAGTTTGTCATATCACAGGAAACAGACGTCTTACCTCTCTATCCTTCAGAGCTCTGCCTCACACATAGTATGTGCTCACCAAATGTGGCTCATTTGATGTAAAATATGGCATTATAATAAAGATATTTAAATTGCTAAAGCTGAAAATCAGGGCAGTTCTTCATTAAATTGTAGCTTAAGTCAAGATCCTCAATTCAGCATTTTAAAGTAACTCTCAGTTGAAATACAGCTTTATGCTATATTACATTTTGGTCTAGACAGATTTTATTTGAAATAGGATTAGATTGGTTAAACTTTAAAAAATATATAATATAAGGCATTACAATCCAAGTTTCATACACACACACACACACACACACACACACACACATACTCTTAGACTCACTACATTGAGAAAGAATTAATTTTCAAGCTTAAATTGCCAAAAATAAACCTAATTTTTTTTTTTCTCATCTTAAGTAGAAAAGGGGATAAATTTAACAAATTCTTGAAAAAGTCATTGAGCTTTTTCAGGAACAGCATTTGGAGTCTCACTTCACTTTTTCTTTTTTCTACTACATGCTCAAATTTATCACTGTTGTTATTATTTCCAAAAAGAAGATGCATCTAATGCAGGGAGTTCTTGGAAGGCTTTCTAGGAAAGCTGATTTCTGAGTGAAAACCTGAAGACTGGAATAGAATTAGCAAAGAGGAAAAGGGGAAAATGGTACCTGTAGGGTATGCAAAAGGCTCAGAGGGAGAAGAGCAAAAGCAATTCAGTAAAGAGTCTGACTAATGTTCTCTACCATCAAAAGCTAACTAGATGTAAAAAGGGTATTATTGACAGCAAAGAGAATTTCACGTCAACTCTCAGCAAGAAAGTTGATAAAAGCCACTCTATCACGCTGGGTCATTCTTAACTTCTTAATGCTTTCCTATTTAGAATCAAAGGTGTTTTTGTTTTTGTCTTTTTCTATGAACACCAGGACATTACAAAGCCTTCACTGACAAAAACAGTACAACAAAAAACATTGGACAGTCCCTCACCATGCTAACAGGTAGGAGCGGCTAGACCAGAAGAGTAGACTAATTTTTTTTAATCATCCTAAAATATGAGCTTTTTAATTATTCAAAGCTGTGAGCCTCCTGACCCAGAATAAAGGCCAGTACTGATCTGAAGAAATTCAGAGGATAAATGCACATTTAGTGCAGCCATCATTTTAAGTTTTGCTTATAAAAGCTTTTTTTAGCATGGCATCTGCATTCCAGATTCAAGCACTGTAGCTAACCTAATTTGGGATTTGGGCATCAGCATGAAGACATCTGTACTTCTTAGTACACCATTATCATTAGCCCTTCTTAGATGAAAAGCTACTTTACTTGGACTACTGCCTGTAACTCATTGCCCTTGATGTAAGAAGAGGAAGATTCTTCTATACTTCAAACTCCTAGAATATATCCATTTGCCTTTGGATTCCTAATCTGAATTTCTTTACCATAAACATGTTAAATATTTATAGCCTACTAATGAGTATAATCTAGGATTAAAATGCCCTCTTTTCAAAATGGTACTCAATTTGGCATTTCTCTTCCATTTTTCACAATACTAAAAATTCTATATTCAAGACTGATGTAACAAACAAAATAAGCATGCTATCAAAGAATAGAGGGTAAAAGTAGTAACAAATACTGCTTATAACATGATTTCATAAAATTTCATTTTCAGCTCAAATTATAAAAATAATAAAATAAAAATAATCTCTTATGTTGTGATTTCTTACCAAAAAAAAAAAAAAAACAAGTTTCAATAACAGTTTTAACCACAATTTGAAAACACAGTATTTTTTCACCTAAAATATACATTTAACTGGTATACTTACACCAATGCCTAGTACAACTGGATTCAGAGTTCTCATAAAAGTGTTTATAAACTTTTTCAACAGGAATGCTCTTAAAGAAAGATATATATTAGCAGTTCTCAAACTAGGATATGCATGCCCTGGGGATACATAACAACTTTTAAGGGATGAGCATTCTTAACCCCTGGCAAATGTCACCTAAAACTGCAATTGGCTTCTTCTGACTGCCCTGCTCACCTCCAGGTATGAGCTCTACTAACTTCACTCCCTACAGTAAAGCCGTATCTGATGTGAAACATAAATCTGATCATGTCATTTTCCTTTTTGAAGTCTGCAGTGGTTCCTCATTACTGTTAAGATTTCAAATTCCTTAGTATGACATTCTGGAGAAGGCAATGGCAATCCACTCCAGTACTCTTGCCTGGAAAACCCCATGGATTGAGGAGCCTGGTAAGCTGCAGTCAGTCCATGGGGTCGCTAAGAGTCAGACACGACTGAGCAACTTCACTTTCACTTTTCACTTTCATGCACTGGAGAAGGAAATGGCAACCCACTCTTGTTCTTGCCTGGAGAATCCCAGGGACCGGGGAGCCTGGTGGGCTGCCGTCTATGGGGTCGCACAGAGTCGGACACGACTGAAATGACTTAGCAGCAGCAGCAGCAGCAGGCTTAGATAGTTTCAAAGAAATCAATTTTCAGATCATCAGCTTCTTAGAAAAGGAGAACACCTCTGGTCAAGCTTCTCCTAGCTCTTCACTAACTTTATAAATAAGGAGCACACTTCCCACCCATCCAGAATCTTATTACAGCAAGTTGTACCAGGGCATAGAAACCCCCCAAAGCACTCCAAACAAAGGCAGTTCAGCACACTAGTGCTTTGGCTGAGAAAGTGAATGAGTCTCCTAATTAGGCAACACAGTCTTTTAAAATTGGTCTCCAATCCTTTGTCTCCTTCAAAACCAAAAACTGACCTAGTGTTTACATAGGTTTACATAGTTCTTACATTGGTTTACATAGAGTATTTATATAGTAGATGACTAAAATAATGCTTAGTGAACAAGATCTATGTGATTAGGGTTATAATTCAGGAGTTTAAAGAACTAGTGAGATTACTATAACACAATTCTCACCATTTCATCTTTTCATCTCTGTGAACAGCATTTGCACTTACAAAAACAAAACTATCAAACAAAAACCAGATAGAATTGAGGCTGAACCCTGTCTCATCTAGCCATAAGTAATTTTCACCCAGGGAAATCTGAATAGTTTAAAAGTCGCATTGTCTCATTAAGAACAGAATTTGCAATGAATGCATTGCTTTTAACAAATATATATAAAAATGTATATTACATATATTTCATCCTTTTTGTACTACTAATGATAGCAATGATAAGTCATTTCAAAAGAACTTTTAAAATCTTTAGAATTGCACTATCCAATACTATACCCACTTGCTACATGAGGCTGTGAGCACTTGAAATGTGACTAATCCAAATTAAAATGTACCCTATGTGTAAAATGCATACCAATTTCAAAGACTGTAAGAAAGAGAATGCAAACATCTCACTAATAATTTCTATTTTGATTACATGTTCAAATAATATTTTGAATGTGTTAGGTTATAATGTATTATTAACTTTACTTGTTTCTTATATTAATGAGATTGCTCAAAAACATTAAATTATATATATACTTCATGTTATATTCTTATTGGACAGAACTCTCTTAGAACCTTATGGTTCAATAATACAAATACTGAGTTAAATGTGTATGTTTTTGTTGCATAAAAGTATGACCAGGACATCAATACAAGACTCTGAAGTGTAATAGCAACAATAAAACTTTAAAAATCTTTGTCATTAGCTCATCAGGTTTCATATTATCTGATAGATTTGTGTTCACAAAATGTTGTAGTTTTGTTGTAGTTTCCCAATTACCTGGTAAGGACTAAGTAGCTGGGGGGAATAAAGTTATTTACACTATTTCCTCAGTAGAACTTCCACTCTTCTCCACACTGTCTTGGTTTTTAGGCTTTTAAAGTCTGAAAATTCAATCTTACATTTCTCCTCACATATTCTAAAAGTATTCTGTAACATGTGGATATTTAAAAGCTGTCAGTTATGGAGAGAAAAGTACATTACCTGGATAAGCACACTGCAGCAGAGCTAGAGATTTGCCTCCAGGGGCAGCACACAGATCCAGAACCTTCTCCCCATCCCTCAATTCCAGAGCCAGTACTGGGAGAAGGGAGGCAGCATTCAGGAGATAGTATTTCTTTAGGTTTCCAATTTGGTGTCTTTCTGAGGGCATTCTGTGAGGAGTTCTGCTAAGGTAACATTTCATTGATTCAGGATAGTAGGGTAAAGATCCTTGAAAGAGTGAGTGATAGCCCTTCAAATGTAAATTCTTTTCCAGTTCAAATGGGTAATTGAATCTGTTAAGAAGAACAGCATATTGCCAACAAGATGGAGATGTAAGTATGTCCCTAGGGAGAAAAAGAAAAACAAAGGGGTATTAAGATAATACACGGTAATACAATTTTATACAAAGTCAGGGAACTAGGTCCTAGTCTTACGCTTTATTTACCTATGATTTTCAGAACCAGGAGAATTACTTTTTTCTTTTGCCTCAGGCTCCCAAATGGCTCAACACAGCACTGTTTTGATCCTGTTTTTAAAACTTTAATATTTTTTTCATCATGGGTTTTCTCTTTGGTATCAGTTTTGGTAATTAAAACAGTATTTATCTTGGTTCCTGAGTTTTAGGGGCCCCTTAAAATCTGCCCAAAGAGGAATGCCTCACTTGCCTCTCAATCTTGTCCCTCCCTGCACATTATCTTGCAAAAAAAAACATGACCTGTCTTTCAGTTCAGTTCAGTCACTCAGTCATATTCGACTCTTTGTGACCCCATGAATCGCAGCACGCCCAGCCTCTCTGTCCATCACCAACTCCCAGAGTCTACTCAAAACTCATGTCCATAGAGTCAGTAATGCCATCCAGCCATCTCATCCTCTGTCATCCGTTTCTCCTCCTGCCCCCAATCCCTCCCAGCATCAGGGTCTTTTCTAATGAGTCACCTCATTCGCATGAGGTGGCCAGAGTACTGGAGCTTCAGCTTCAGCATCAGTCCTTCCAATGAACACCCAGGACTGATCTCCTTTAGGATGGACTGGTTGGATCTCCTTGCAGTCCAAGGGACTCTCAAGAGTCTTCTCCAGCACCACAGTTCAAAAGCATCAATTTTTCGGTGCTCAGCTTTCTTCACAGTCCAACTCTCACATCCATACATGACCACTGGAAAAACCATAGCCTTGACTAGATGGACCTTTGTTGGCAAAGTAATATCTCTGCTTTCCAATATGCTATCTAGGTTGGTCATAACTTTCCTTCCAAGGAATAAGCATCTTTTAAATTCATGGCTGCAATCACCATCTGCAGTGACTTTGGAGCCCCCCAAAATAAAGTCTGACACTGTTTCCACTGTTTCTCCATCTATTTCCCATGAAGTGACGGGACCAGGTGCCACGATCTTAGTTTTCTGAATGTTGAGCTTTAAGCCAACTTTTTCACTCTCCTCTTTTACTTTTATCAAGAGGCTAGTTCCTCTTCACTTTCTGCCATAAGGGTGGTATCATCTGCATACCTGTGTTTAGCATACTTCAAAATCCATCAAAATAAGATTTTAGTCTATCACTCTTTACACAAGGAAGTGTTTTTCTTAAGAAAAAATTTAAAACCTGAGTCTTAATTTTAAAGGGAAAAGTACTATCATTAAAGGCTGTTCAAAAGAGTAAGTATTCAAGTTTCCTCTGATGAAGATAAAAGTATGGAAAGCTAACTACTGTGAACACTACAGTTAAAGAGTTAATGAGGCGATCAGTGGCTCAGAGGCTACAAAACCAAGGATGGTTTAAAAATCACTTATGGACTGATGGTGCAGGTTTTCCCTGCCCCCACCTCCCCAGCAGATGTACCATCCTAATTTTTTATTTGGTCCAACAGTTAGATCTCTTGACGATCACAAGC
This sequence comes from Aepyceros melampus, assembly GCA_006408695.1. Classification (NCBI taxonomy): domain Eukaryota; kingdom Metazoa; phylum Chordata; class Mammalia; order Artiodactyla; family Bovidae; genus Aepyceros; species Aepyceros melampus. The sequence continues at coordinate 264,185 of SJXQ01006672.1, read as the reverse complement.
TCACATCAACTGACAAATGATACAGCAGGAAATATTTATTTACGAGCTGACCTTTCTAGCTGAGTTATTTAGGAGCCTCATTAACCATGGTCAATTAAATAAATTCCAGCTGCTACTCACCCTGGTGTTGCCTATGTGAGGAATGGCTGGATTGAAATGTAACACCTGCGACTTTTAGAGTGCCATGTGAATTTCAATTGAGGCCAATATGTGAAATTGCTTTCTCTTATCACTTCCTCTTACTATGACAGTGCATCACAGAACTCCAGCATTTCAGCTCTACTGGAGGATGACAATCTCTTTCTTTAAAAACATGCTTCATAAACTTTAACATGCATCAAGTGACTGTAAGAGATTGCTGGGCCCCACCTGGGGTTTTCTGTTGTAGGTCTAGTAAGTCTTCAGGTGATACTAATGATGCTGATCCACAGACTACACTTTGGGAACCACTGAATTAAAATGGACCCTAAAAGGAAATCTATTGTCATAACCTTATGTCAGTCCATCCTAATTATACTCTCCAAACTGGCTGAATGTTGATCCAGAGTTTTGAGTCATGTAGTAACAGGGAAATAATGCTCAGAAGTACAATTTTATTAATACAGACTGGAGAGGCTTGGTTTACCTCATGTGTCCATCCCTTAGCCAACAAACGGCTTTACACACTTCCAGTTGGTTAACATCTGGCAGGGCACTTTTAATTGGCTTTATATACTTTCAACTGGCTTTAAACACTTCCAATTGGTTAACATCTGGCAGGGAAAAATCTAATTTTTTTCTTCATAATTTCCAAAGCTCTTTAGAAAGTTTATTATTTCAGATGAACATGAAAAGCAGTTGGTTAAAAAAATTTCATAAAATATTTGTAAAGATATATTTAGCAGATTTCCTTTAGGATGGACTGGTTAGATCTCTGGCATCAAGGAGACCAAACCAGTCCATCCTAAAGGAAATCAGTCCTGAATATTCATTGGAAGGACTGATGCTGAAGCTGAAACTCCAATATTTTGGACACCTGAGGCAAAGAACTGACTCATTTGAAAAGACACTGATGCTGGGAAAGATTCAAGGCAGGAGAAGGACATGACAGAGGATGAGATGGTTGATGGTAACACCAACTCGATGAATGAGTTTGAGTAAACTCCGGGAGTAGGTGATGGACAGGGAGGCTTGGCATGCTACAGTCCATGGGATCGCAAAGAGGTGGACACGACTGAGCGACTGAAGTGAAGTGATTTAGACAGATAAAAACTTTGACTAGGATTATATTAAATATACTAAATTTGGGGAGAACTAACATTTTTATTGTATTCACTCTTTCTAACTTTCATCACAATATGTTTCTCCATTTATTCACATTTTCTTTCAGATCCCTTAGCAAAGGTTATTAATCTTGCATATTTTACTTAACCTTATTGTATGCAAGGATTTTAGTTCAGGAACATTATAGATTCTTGTACACTATCCAATATGCTAAATCTTGAAGGATAAGAAATAAGCCGTAGGATGAAAAGAGAACACAAGTTCCAAGGCAAACACCACAGTGTATGTACAGGTACTAAGGTATGATGGAGAACAGTGCAGTGGGGAATTAAAAGTAGCCCAGTGTAGCAGAAGACTACATGAGACAAGTCTAAGATTATCAAGTTTTAAAATTTTATCTTATAAATCTTAAATTCCTATAGATGAGAAGTCATTGAAAGACTCTAAGAGGGGATAATCTCATTAGATTTTAAAACATGTACTTACAGGAGGATGTGGCAGGAATCTTCAGAAATTAATCCTATCTCATTCTCTAATAACTAGATAAAATAAGCCCTTGTCAGAACAAACCAATTTTCTGATCCCTCCTAATCTATACCCAGCCAACTGAACTACCTGAATTTCCTGGGGAGCAAGTTTTCTTTAGTCTTTAACAATCTTAGCATTAACTGGCCCTTCTGCACTAAAATGACCTTTCCTCTCTCACCAACCTGCAGCCTGGCTAACTCTCCTATTTGCTATTAGGCCTTCTCTCTCCAGAGAAGCCTTTCTACCTACCATCCAATCCACTGGCTCCACCTCACCCTGGCAATATTAACAATAATAAAGATTACTACCAGATGCTTACTACGTGCTTTTCTGTGACGGGCAACTATTATGCTTATTTTGGAGGGCAGGCTAACAGAGGTTTTCAGAAATTTTTCAACTTCCAAGATCACATCACTATTGAAGCAGAAGTCTTTGATTCAAAATCCTCTGGCTTTAAAGTCTAGTAGGAGTATAAGAAGGTAGTACAGTAGCACAAGTGGTACAGGACAGGAAGAGGAAGAGAAGTTCTTCTCCAAACCTCACCTAGTGCCAGAGGCCCTGCCTCTCGGAAGCAGCCTATTGTCCCTTAACAATGGGAACAGCTTGACTTAAGTGGCCCTTGAGGAGCAGCTACGACAGGATCAATTCAATGATGGGATCGCTAAGGTTGCTCAGGGTGGCACTTAGCAGCCGTGAGAAAGAAAAGCTGTGTATTAATGTGAATCTCAGCTCTCCCTGGCACTCCAGTGCCTGCTCTGGTGGGATGATGCCCCAGAGCCTACTCATTTTGAAAGCTCTGACGGACGGGCAAGTAGCCCAGCAGACAGTGGAGAGAGCATATACTAGAAGACTTAAGAAGACACTGGCCAGATGCCGTATTTCGGGCCTCCTCTCAAGATTCTAAAGCTGCTTCACTTACTGGTCTCCAAGCCAGAAGTTCAACTACACCAGCGATCAGCAGAACTGGGACATAGAAAATCAGTGACCTGCAAATGTTTTGCTAGCATATTCACTGATATCATTTGGGAAAAAAAACTCTGTACCCTCTGCAAAATTTAAGTTGATATCAAAATCTTCACTGTATGTTTAAGGATGTAACTTCCAGCATACTGTAAAAATTGACATTTTAAAATATAAATTACACTACTTTTTAAATCTATCCTGTGAAACCTAAATACCAGAGTGATTTTAAAACCCATCACTGTCCATTTAAAAATTCATGGACTGACTCTTCTTGAACAGGTGGACATTTTACACTGTTCCTTCCCCTTTTCTTTATATTTCCCCATATAACTTTTATAACTTTAAGTCCTAATATAATTTTGTGCTTTTAATCTTTATTACCCTATATTTCTCTCACACATATACACTCACCGACACACATGCATGCATATACTAAATTTGTTTTCATTGTAGTCTTAAAGTTCTAAGTGTTAAAATAGTAGCTTCCAGAGTAGTTATCAATAAAATTATTAGTACAAAATTGACCAAAATAACTTATACATTTGATAATTATCTATACATAAAAAAAGGGCTTCCTTGTGGCTCAACCAGTAAAGAATCTGCCTGCAATGAAGGAAACCTGGATTCAGTCCCTGGATTGGGAAGATTCCCTGGAGAAGAGAAAGGCTACCCACTCCAGTATTCTGGCCTGGAGAATTCCATAGACTATATAGCCCATGGGGTTGCAAAGAGTCGGCCACAACTGAGCGACTTTCACTTTCCTTCTAAGCATAAAAAGAAAAAATTCATAGGAAATGGCTCCCTTAATGAAATTAGATGCACCCAGGAATGAATATTACCTAGTGCTATAATGATCAGGGTTCAACATCAATTTCTGTGGTGGCTCAGTGGTAAAGAATCTGCCTGCAATACAGGAGATGTGGGTTCAATCCCTGGGTCAGGAAGATCCCCTGGAGAAGGAAATGCCAATCCACTCCAATATTCTGGACTGGAAAATCCCACGAACAGAGAAGCCTGGTGGCTGCAGTTTAGGGATCTCAAAAGAGTCAGGACACAACTGAATGACTAAATAACAACAAATGACCGGGGCTCAACATCAATTCCTATTTTATGTTTTAGAAGGACTAAGAAAAACCTTCACTTATATAAGTAGATGAGAATTAAATACATTTTGTTACAGCAATGTCTCCCTTTTGTTAAAATATTTTCTGTTATGGTCTCCAATCACTAAATTAAATATCTTCAGAAATATTTTAAATGACTTGTTAGCTAACAGCTCAATTGCAAGTCCTTTACTTTTGCTGAAAGCAAAACTTGAAGACCATCTGACCTGTCAAAGAATCCAGTAGTAGTCATTTACACTAGCAGTCCCATAGCTTCTTGCAGAGGGATTTTTGACACCCTGGAGGGAATGCAATGTGGAAGAGTCAGGAGAGTGAAAGTGAGACAAAGACAACTGTGGAAGGACAGGTTGGGAAAGAGGAATAAGCACCTCCTTAATCAAAGGAAGCAGAGTAATCTTCTGAAAGAGCATATATGAAACCTGAGCATCCAGAAGTCGATTACGATAACTTGCCTGTGCTCACATATCCCTTGAAAATTGCATATTATTTGGACAAAGTCTGTTACATAACATGATTTTCAACTTTTCTGTGATTTCTTTTCTTTACTATTCTATTCTCCATTCTTTCTATCTAATGATGAGGATAAAAAATTATCTTATCTAGACATTACCAAGTCCCATTGCTTAGTTCTGTGTAACTGCATAGATTATAGAACCCACAAAGAGTTCATAGTTAAAATAAAGAAATCCCTTTTGCTTTATTGCTATTATTGCCCACTAGAGAGCGCTCATACAATCATTTTAAAAGTCTGATTTAGAAATGCAGGAATAGTCAATTCACAGAAGTGCGTCAAGATACGTTCTTGAGCCACTTTCTCTTCAGTCTTCAGGGACTTTAACAATGAGCTCATGGTCTCCTACTCTTGCTTGACATTGTTTCCTGCTTTCCTCCCATGGAAGGGCTGCACCACAGGAGATGATGGCCTGCTGCTGCTGCTGCTAAGCCGCTTCAGTCGTGTCTGACTCTGTGTGACCCCATAGACGGCAGCCCACCAGGCTCCCCCATCCCTGGATTCTCCAGGCAAGAACGCTGGAGTGGGTTGCCATTTCCTTCTTCAATGCACGAAAGTGAAAAGTGAAAGGGAAGTCGCTCAGTCGTGTCCAACTCTTAGCGACCCCATGGACTGCAGCCTACCAGGCTCCTCCGTCCATGGGATTTTCCAGTCATGAGTACTGGAGTGGGGGTGCCACTGCCTTCTCCGAGACAGCATACTGAGGGACCTTTAAAGATGTGACATGAATGGGCTCACCTGAAGAGCATGTAGGTCAAATCAGGGTAAATTCAACTTCAAAGGGCTGCTCAAAGGATGACGGCAAGAAAGATTTTTGCAGAGCAATAAAACTAAACACTAAATCTTCCTTAATCCTATAACTAAGAATACTGAGCAAAATATTAGCTTTCTAGATAGCACAAGAACCCACTTTCCCTTCCCTGGAAGTACATAGACTCTGCAAGCACAATATTATCTCTTGGAAATAAACAGTTAAAAAACAAAAACACTTCTGTTCTTATTTCCCCATGCCATGTTCCATGTTCAGGCTACTTTCTAAGCAGAGAAAGCCTTTATTTTGCTTACGGCAAATTTAGCACATGTTTATGCAAAACTTAAATTACCATGAAAACCCAACAAAAAGGTAGATGAAGCAGAAGGCATGGCTAATCAAATGGATTTGAGGTTCACTGCTCATTTTGGTTAGGGTCAAATAATAATTTATAAATCTGTCTGAGCACATTAAATATAAAAATAACTCATTACAGGGTGTGAGTAGCCAGATTACTGTTAAGTCTGAAGACAATACACCTCTTGAAATTTTTTTAAAATCATCCATTTATGCCTAATTACATCCGAGGGATGAGAGACATATAGGAGTGAGCAGGAGTTTGTGAACCAGAGAGGCACACAAACCCTTGTTCTGTCACTTAGTAGCTGAGTGAACCTGGACAAATTTTAATACTTAAACTATGTGCAGTTCCCTCATGTGAAAAGTAGGAAACCTGGGAGCTTTCTTCCAAGCATCAAATAAAGGCACTACGCCTGGCACATAATAAGCATACTGAAGATGTCTGGCTATCTGGTTATTATTCCATCTGAGTTAACTCTGCATACTGAAAACCTCATGAATTAATTACACACTTCACTATTTATCCCTCTTTTCTTCTCTGTGACAGAAGACACTCATTTAAAAACTCTAGTTTTGAAATAAATCTCCAACTATAAACTACATTTTCAAGCTACAGTATTTACAAGTTTCTAAAACAGTTTGTCTAAAATTACTTCAGAACCATCTCATACTTTGTCAAATTACCAAGACCTGGCTTCTCCTTAGGTCTTTGCTGTCACCATCAGGCCCTGTTACATGAGACTAGGTACTCCTGCCTACTTCTATTGGGATACTTATGGAATTAGCAGTTTATATAGTTTTAATCATGCTCCTCCTCTCCTATGAATACCAGACTGTCAGAAAACTGGACATGGGGACTGTCTTACTGCATTTCACAGGGTATGGTATAGTGCATCAGACAATCAATGTAAAGAACCCATAAGAGTTAAACATACTGACCAAATGCAAAACTCACTGACATACAAATCAAACTCTCATGTCTATGCATTAAATTATTTCTCATTTCTGTTTTCTATAAAACATTTAAATAATGTGTGTGTGTGTGCATGCATGGGCATGTATGTTCAAAACACATAAAGCTAAAGACATACAGAAGAAACATGATCACCCAACAGTGACTTTAGCCAAGATAAAGCAGTGATGGCTTTAAAGATCTGTCGCATTATCTCCTGAATTTTCAGAAAGTAGTCAAATATCCTCAGAAGTTTAAAAACTTTTCTGTTGCAGTATAATTAATTTTGTCAGACTGGTGGGCAGTCCTGTTTCAAAGGTTAAAGCAATCAGAGCAAGATATAACAATTTTTGCTTATAAGAAAATTATGACTACAAAGTTTTTTCTTTCTCCCCTTTCCATCTTTCTAATTCAAGCTATTTCCTCCTCCTCTTTCTCTTCTGAAGCTACAGCAAAAAATGGTAGCCAGGTTTAAACTCTTTATCTTCACAGTACCCCTATCCCAGAAGGGTATGTTTCTCGTTCTTTCATAAAGCATCAAAAGATGAATTATACTAACCTTACTGTATTCCATGCATCTCCAAGTTCTTTGGAATACTGCTTTTCAAAATGATCCAATACAACTTTGCAAATCTGTTTTGCAAGCTTCCTCTCTGGTTTTGCTTTCAGCTATGATGATAAGAAAAGTTTGCTGACATATTCTATTACAAATTTACTGAATTTCAACATTACTAGCACAGTCTTTTTTCTTAAGATAACACCTTTTTTCCCCCTGATAATTACCAGTTCTAAAGATAGGAGCTATACCTCACACGTAATAAAACTATATTATCATAATCTACTCATAAAAAACGGTTCTCCAAATTATTATTGCTCAAATGTAAGGCAAAAGGTGAAGTGGAATTGTGGTGCTAACATAGGAATGTGTGTCAAAGGAACAAAATTAATCTAAATAAGCCACTCTAGATGTTAACATCCGGGGAACTCAGGAAAAAAGCATGTATTATCTTAGCAATATTTTTGTAAATGTAAAATTATTCCAAAATAAAGTGCATTTAGAAGAAAAGTTACGTTCGTTTCCTGTGGAAACTTCGCTGCAGTTTTATTTCATTTACTAATCCAAAGAGTTTATCGAAGGCCAATTATGTAACAGACATTCTTCTAATCTCCCAGGATAACACGGGGACAAGGGCAGTTTCAGCCTTCCAAGAGCCTGCATTCCGCTCAAAGTTGAAAGGATATTAAAGCCTGCAGGCTAGAGTGCAGACTGGTTATTTGCGGCGGAGGTAAGTCGGGAGAAAACAGAAAACGCTCAAGAGCAAGCGTCAAAACACTCAGCATTATTCTACACCTTTTGACTGAAACCAAAGAAAGCCTGAGATCACCAAGTTCCCCGCATCCCAGCCCCCTCCCTCGCAACGTCATCGGTCGGTAATGCTTCCTGGCTCAGGCACATGGCTGGGTGCCAGCCCTCACCAAGGTCAACACCATCCCGTCAGGAGAATCAAACAAGAAATCAATTCCACCGGATATCTAAAGCTAGCAGGGAACAAATGAACAGCCCGTCTTACGATTTTCGCCGGAATTCTCTCCCATCCCTCACGTTTCCGGTTTAACTTCTCGCGAGATTCTGCTTTGCCCGAGTTACGAAATCTCGCCTTTTAAAAGATCCAGATCCCGCGAGGCTTTACCTGGTGGCTTAAAAGGTAAAGACTGCGAGCAGTGCGGAATGCGTGGGTTCAATCCCTGGGTCGGGAGGATCCCCTGGAAAAGGGAATGGCAAGCCACTCCAGTAATCTTGCCTGGTGAATTCCATGGACAGAGAAGCCTGGCAGGCTATAGTCCATGAGGGGTCACAAAGAGTCGCGCACGACTGAGCAACTAACACATGTCCCGCGAGAGGCTAGAGCAAGTGAACGTGAAGTCGCTCAGTCGTGTCCGACGCTTTGTGACCCCATGGACTGGAGCCTACCAGGCTCCTCCGTCCATGGAATTTCCAGGCAAGAGTACTGAAGTGGGTTGCCATTTCTTTCTCCACGGGATCTTCCTGACCCAGGGATCGAACCCTCGTGTCCCGCATTGCAGACAGACACTTTACCATCTGAGCCACCTGACAAGAGGAGGCAGTGCCTACCTACTCCGGGGGTCGTGGTTGGAGCCTTGGGCAGAGGGTCTTCAGAAACCATGCCTCACTCTGAAAATTTTCTTTCTGCGCTATATTTGAAGTTCAGAAAAAGAATGGAAGTGTTTGTCACTGCTGTTCTGTCGCTCAGTCGTGTCTGACTCTGCGACCCCATGGACTGCAGCTCGCCAGGCTTCCCTGTCCCATCACCAACTCCAGGAGTTTACTCAAACTCAAGGCCATTGAGTCGGTGATGCCATCTAAATTTCTTATCCTCTGTTGTCCACTTCTACTACTTTTAATCTTTTCCAGAATCAGGTGTCTTTTCTAATGAGTGAGCTTGTATGATGGTTGTTTTAAGATGTTCTCAGAGGCGAAGATAGCTACTGCTAATACACCAAATTGAAGATTCCCATTAGCCCAGATTCAGGACTCAAGATAAAAAGTCAGATATGATGAAAAAAATTGTCACGTGTTTCCTAGAGATGGCTCAGTGGAATAATCTCTCGGGGAGAGATAAAGGATTAAGTTGATTTAAATACACAGTTAAAACGTTTAGCAAAGAGATTAAGAAATAGTTAACACCCAAATGTTAGCTGCTACTGTGTATTATATTCACTATCTTGATCTTAGTGATTATCATCAAGTTCTGATACCAAATGGTGACTAACAAAATGACCTTACATTCTAACACCCTAAAAAATGAACCTCTTCACTCACTTTTACTAGGGAAAGTGTTACTGGTTCTCTGGAAAGGATCACACCCATTGTGATAGGAATAGCAATTTATTTGCTCCTTTAGTGTTACTCTTTAGTTGTTCCCTTGTAATATCAATTAGCAATTTATCAGAGAAAGTCAGTGCTAAGGTACTGCCTAATATTTAATGAGCATCATCATTTGAGACCCTTGATACTCAAAATATCAGCGTAAGTATATAAGTGCAAATCTTAAGACCATATAAAAAGATAAATTTCATTACCTCTATTGGGCTTCCCCGGAGAAGGCGATGGCACCCCACTCCAGTACTCTTGCCTGGAAAATCCCATGGACGGAGGATCCCGGTGGGCTGCAGTCCATGGGGTCGCTAACAGTCAGACACAACTGAGCGACTTCACTTTCACTTTTCACTCATGCATTGGAGAAGGAAATGGCAACCCACTCCAGTGTTCTTGCCTGGAGAATCCCAGGGACAGGGGAGCCTGGCGGGCTGCCGTCTATGGGGTCGCACAGAGTCGGACACGACTGACGTGACTTAGCAGCAGCAGCATTGGGCTTCCCTGGTGGCTCAGAGGTTAAAGTGTCTGCCTCCACTGCAGGAGGTTTGATTGACCCAAGTTCGATCCCTGGGTCGGGAAGATCCCCTGGAGAAGGAAATGGCAATCCACTCCAGTATTCTTGCCTGGAGAATCCCATGGACAGAGAAGCTAGTAGGTTACAGTCCACAGGGTCGCAAAGAGTCAGACACGACTGAGTGACTTCACCTTCATTGTGATCTGAAGCTTAATATATTTATTTAAACAAGTTATCCAATAATCTAAAAATGAATTTAGATTTGATGTAAAAAAAGTACAGTATTAACGAGTGAGATGATTAAATGCATCATTTTGTTGACGTTTAAGGGAAAGTCATTATCTTTAAGCCTCTAAGAGATTTCATATAATTTTTTTCTGTACTTCTTACATATGGTTGCATTTAATGAATCAATGTGGTAATAGTATAATTGCAATGTAGACATATAAAAAACTTAAGGTAAAAATCATATAAACTATTTTTCTTTAAGGGAAAGGGGATATGTTATGCTTGGAAAGAGGTCATATTATTGTTTTGTAACTTATCATAATTGTTTTCAGATTTTTATTGAAGAAAAAAACTTTTAAGCCTGTGAGAGTGAAAATCATGCATAATGCCAATAGTTCAGTTCAGTCACTCAGTCGTGTCCAACTCTTTGTGACCCCATGAATTGCAGCACGCCAGGCCTCCCTGTCCATCACCAACTCCCAGAGTTCACTCAAACTCACGTCCATGGAGTCAGTGATGCCATCCAGCCATCTCATCCTCTGTCGTCCCCTTCTCCTCCTGCCCCCAATCCCTCCCAGCATCAGAGTCTTTTCCAATGAGTCAACTTTTCACACAAGGTAGCCAAAGTACTGGAGTTTCAGCTTTAGCATCATTCCTTCCAAAGAACATCCAGGGCTGATCTTTAGAATGGACTGGTTGGATCTCCTTGCAGTCCAAGGGACTCTCAAGAGTCTTCTCCAACACCACACTTCAAAAGCATCAATTCTTCGGTGCTCAGCCTTCTTTACGGTCCAACTCTCACATCCATATGTGACCACAGGAAAAACCATAGCCTTGACTAGAAGGACTTTTGTTGGCAAAGTAATGTCTCTGCTTTTGTCTAGGTTGGTCTTAACTTTCCTTCCAAGGAATAAGTGTGGCTGTAATCCCATCTTTAGTGATTTTGGAGCCCCTCAAAATACAGTCTGACACTGTTTCCACTGTTTCCCCTTCTATTTTCCATGAAGTGATGGGACCAGATGCCATGATCTTCGTTTTCTGAATGTTGAGCTTTAAGCCAACTTTTCACACTCCTCTTCCACTTAATCACTATTAACATTTTGGTGTGTTTCTCTAATTTTATGCATTTTCAAGTTTGCTAAAACTATGTGAAATTGTATCTTTTTGTAAGCCTTTTATTAAAAATTCTTCACATACAGTACCTAATTTCTAGAAATTGCATAGTATTTGAAAGTATGTAGGTTAACATACTTATTGATAGACTTTTTTTTCATGATCTTTGCATGTCTGATAATCTTGTAATTTTCAATTATGTCCTTAGTCTGGTATATCTTCAAATCTTATTACTATATTTCTGTTGTAAATTACCTACTCACTCATATCCATTTATCTGGAGCTGTCTTAGTGCTATTTAGGTTTACCTTTATATTAGAGCTATTAACCATATCACATTTTCAAGTACTTTTCCAATTTTTCTTAAAATCATGATTTTAAACATGAAAATTTAAAAAATAAATAAACATGAAAATATTTTAAATTTATATGCAATTGTTTGTAACTGATACCACTGCCTGGAAATTTCTTCTCACAGAGGGGAGCTGCTTCAGTTTCTTTCTCTTTTTTCTTTAGTTTGACCTTTCTCATTTAACTTGCTAATCTATTAGAATCAATAAACAAAGTTCTACACTTAGTTTTAAGAACAGAAACTATTAGAGAAAGACTTGTTTTTGCAAACATGAGATAAGAAATTAAGCTGACACAAACACCAGAAATTGTACTAGGGTTTTAAAATTGTTATGATAAAGACTGAGGCAGCTTAAGAATATAAGGACTTACTGCTATACAGGAAAATAATTTCTACATACTTATGCAATTTTATTGTTTAGGTCATGTAATAAGTGTTGCTGAATAAACTATGAATTTTCATATTTATATAAAATACCTCTGAAATACTTCATGTTTAGGTTTATGCATCAAAAAGGTAAAGACGGGGTTTGTAAGTAAAACAATCTGATATCAAGAGAGTGTTAGCTTCTTAAATTGAATGGCAGAAAAACACAACAGAGAAACTTACCATCAAAGCAAGAGAACAAAGTATAGTTACAGGTGAGGCAATCTTGGATGTCACTTTAGTAGTCAGCTGAGGCTCTCATTTTAATAACAGCACTCCAAAATGGTGTCTACAAACTACAGATGACAATAATCCTCTGGAGCTGGGAAGTGAATGTAGTAACTGGTTTTAACTTTTTTCCTAATCTTTAAAAATAAGTTAGGAAGGCATATATACAAAATATGGGAGAATATGTATATTAATGAAAGGCTGAAACTTTTCCCCTAAAAATTCATTATGTTGAAGCCCTAACTCTCCCCTTCCCTGCCCTCTCCCATCCATTACCTCAGAATATGACTATTTGGAAATCGGGCCTTTGCAGAAGTGATTAAGTTAAAGGGAGTCCTTTAGGGTGGGTCCTAATTGAATTGATTGGGGTCCTTATAAAAGAGGAAATTTGGGCACACTGAGACACTAACAGCAAATGCACACAGAGAAAAGACGATGTGAAGACAACAGGAGGAGGCAGCCACCCGTAAGCCAAGGAGAAAGGTTTCAGACACGGTTGCCAGCATCTTGATCTTGGACTTCCAGTCTTCAGAGCTATGAGAAAATAAATATCTATTGTTTAAGTCACCCAGTCTGTGGTACTCTTTGTTCTGGCAGTCCTAGCAAACTAATACAGTAACTCTATATTTAATGTATACCAAGAGTGTTTACTGAAAAGGATGTATAAAATTTGGAGATCACTGTTTCATTTACCCAAGACATAAGTTGTTTACTCATCAGCAGGCAAAAGGAATTCACAACTCCTGCTGTAACCTGACAAGTGGTTTTCCCTTTAACATAAACTCCCATTCAATAAAGAAAATTCGTTTCTGATTCACTATTTAAAAAAAAAAGACTTCTATTGTGTTTCCACAAGACAATGGATGATTACTATTTTGATAATTTAAAGCATTTTTAATGTAAGCTTTGAAATATATGAATTTATTTTTTGGATACACTGGAATGTGTTTCTTGATAAACTAGAGGGTATTAGCAGAATCTCAACTGCAAAGTATACTTCAGTTAGAGAAAAATTGAAGTGGCAGAGCCAAGGATAACAAAATATATAACCTACAGCTTTATTTACATAGGCAGTGTCATTTTTTATAAGCTTTTGCCATCTGCAGGAATAGTATTTCTTTAATGGGAGAAACTGAGTAATACAAAAAGCATAGCAAATAGAACCAAGTAGCAAATAAAATAAAATACTGCCACAGTAAAAGAATACTAAGTAAGAGATCAGCCTCAAACATAGTGGCATATTCTAATGCTGAATGAGTCTCAATTATTCACAGATGTTTTACAAATTCAGTTCAGTTGCTCAGTTTTGCGACCCCATGGACTGCAGCATGCCAGGCTTCCCTATCCATCACTAACTCCTGGAACTTGTCAAACTCATGTCCATTGAGTCACTAATGTCATCCAGCCATCTCATCCTGTGTTGCTCCTTCTCTTCCTGACTTCAACCATTCCCAGCATCAGGGTCTTTTCTAATGAGTCAGCTCTTCACATCAGGTGGCCAAAATACTGGAGCTTCAGCTTCATCATCAGTCCTTCCAATAAATATTCAGGACTGATTTCCTTTAGGATGGACTGGTTGGATCTCCTTGCAGTCCAAGAGACTCAAGAGTCTTTGCCAACACCACAGTTCAAAAGCATAAATCTTTTGGCGCTCAGCTTTCTTAATAGTTCAAATTTCACATCCATAAGTGACTACTGGAAAAACCATAGCTTTGACTGGATGGACCTTTGTTGGCAAAGTAATGTCTCTACTTTTTAATGTGCTGTCTAGGTTTGTCATAGCTTTTCTCCCAAGGAGCATCTTTTAATTAAAAGCATCTTTTAATTTCATGGCTGCATGCAATGTTTACAAATTAGGTGAATTCTATTCCATAACTGGCACTTAAAAAGCATTTAATCTTAAACCTGCAGAAAACATGACATTTAATTTTTACAAAATTATGAATTTGCTTCCTCCATTATAAGAGACAAGTTAAAAAAACCTAGTTTGGGGGAAAAAAAAAACAAGCCTAGTTTGAAAAGCTGAGGAGAAAACAAACAATAGCTAAACCATTTTAGCATTTTTCAACATTTCTTTCTACTGTTATTTCTAGAAATAGTATAAAAAACTTTTATACTCATAGCGATGACATACAAAATTGTATATATGTTATATATTTTACACACAAAGGTATACAGAATTATCCTCCAAATAAGTGAAGCTGTATCTTTTGATAATAGTTTTATCTCAAGAGACAGATCTTGAGTCATCTAGAATCATAAGGCAATACAATCTTGTTTTTCAGTCTTTAAAATAATGTTTGTTTCATATATGTAAAAATGTATGCAGAGGAAAAAGTTTTTAACAAAAAACAACAAAAATGTATTAACTTCTCAACTGGAAATATCAACAATCATATTTTTTTAAATCCTTTATTTTATTACCAAAAAGAAATCTTTAAGTTTCTCAAATGAAAAACAAAACAACATACTGATACAAGCTATTTTTATTGTGTGAAAATGTCATAATTCATAGTGATTAAGAATGAAAAGGCAGCATATAACAAAATAGGCATTTTACTTGTTAAAAGCCATGTGTATTTACAAAACTAAAAATATTTTTAGAATGTGTTAAGAACACAAATTAATTTTTGAGATATATAAAACATTCTATTTTACCATATATTTAATTTCAAAATCTTAAAAATGATTTTATTTTTATTAAGTGAATTCAGTAATTATTGTACACTAATCACTGGTAGGATACAAAAATTTTAAAGATATATGTATTCCCAAACAAGATGAAGAGTAAAAATGCAAAAGTATGAGTTTAGGTTTTAAAAAATGAACTAATGTAAATTTTACAAAAAGGAACCAAGAAGATATACAAGCCAGTTTTTTCTCTAATGACAATAGAAAGTTACATTCTGACTTCTTGTGTTACTTTTCCTTCACTTCAGTCACCTATCACATTTGTTATGAATTTTGTATCTGAAATAGAATGCTTTCTACTCAGTGTGCTAGCTAAGTTCCATGTACAAAACTCCAAAAAACTGTATATGATGCTCAAAACAAAAATTTTGAAAGTAAATAATTGTATTAAACTGCCTTAGACATGCTTAATCATGTTATTGTCAGATATCAGTATATATACACATATATCTGTTATCAGTACAAGTTGCCAAACTGACTTACCAGTTTTAACAAGGTGATTTCTGTTTACAGTATTTTCACCTTGATGTATATGGATGCTTTTAATTAAACATTTTAATCTATTATTCAAAATATATATCTAAAAGTTTGTCTAAATGCCAGTTGGAAGACAATATATAGATGCCATTCTTCAGTGCAAGAGAAGTACTATTATTTTAAAATAATTATTTGGAATTGTTTCTTTATAAATGTAATTTAAACTAACATTTTATTCTTATTTTGGTAGTACCCAAGCGTTTCCCATTTATAAAATAAAGTTTGGACTATAGTAGCTTTCTCAGTCTTTTTGCCTTTAATTTCAAGGCACAAAAGAGGTAAAATAAACCTACAAGAGTTACTGAAACTTCTGACAGAACAAGGGAGTGAGAAGGAGCACCCTGATTTCTGAAAAGATCTAATCTTTGAAAGAGAGGCTTACTGAGACTTTTAATAGTATCTCATAAAACATTTCTACTAACTTAAAAAGCATTTAAGTCAAAAGGAATTGCAAGTGTCTTTCATTTATTGGAATGTCATCAAAGAAAACAAACAGCAACAAACATTCAATTAATTAGTGCTTTCAAATATTATAATTTGGTAAAATAAAAATGTGAGAATCTATTTTAAAAATATCTTAAGGTCAAATTAAGATGTATACTTAAAGAACAATACTATTATAAAACATACTTCAAACCATATAAATATATCTCATTTGTATAGTTCATGTCTGTCAAGTAAATCAATTCCATTTCCAGACACAGTTGAAACAAAGTATCTATAGAAAAGTGCACAGTCAATATCATAGTAATTAAAATCCTTAAACAAAACTTTTAGAAAAATATAAAAAGTTAAAAATTGAGGTTATAAATTCCCAAGAATCCCCTTTCCGTGCACATATATCTTACAAGCATTTAAAATAAAGAAATAAAGACTATTAAATAGTAAAGGAAGTGTACAGAGTCCATTGGCTCTTTTTCTGAACAGGCTTTCCTTCAGGAATACACCCATAAGTGGGGATGTATAAACCAGAGTCAATACTAACTCTTGCTAACTTGTTCCAAATGCTCATCCCATTTGCTGGTTTTTTTTTTTAAACCATGAAGACCATGGATAAGCAATTAATTATCTGAACAGTCAGGTCTTTGGCTCACTGATATTGCTATGGTTATCTTGCCCCAGTCATCGATGCTCAAGGTTTTCCTCTGCTGAGAAAGAAGGCCCTCCAGCTTATCTTGCTGATGTAAGGAGAGCACATCCATGTGACTTGGCTATGAGATGACATCGTGAGCATCACTGTTAGGTCTCTGTCGCACGGCCACGGGAGGCAGTGGCTTTCCATAGAAATCTACATAAGGAAGGGATACCAACAATGTGTAATTGTCATGGTAAATCAAGATTTCTGACACAATTCATTTATTTCCAACCAACACCTTTAAAAGAGTAAGAAACTCTGACCTTGTAAGTGAAGCATTGCACAGAGCAGATTGGGGAAAAAAGTCTGAATTGGAAAAAAGTTGAATAAATTCAAAAAACAACCACTACAGTAAATTTTTAACTTGAGGTTATAACTTAATCTCTACTGATTTAATATAAAACTGCACCTAATATATATATTATTATTTCCAAGTAAGTGTTCACATCAGAACAAAACAAATAACAAACATCCAAAACTAATGGAATCTGTTGCCAAAGCCCTGATAAAATCAGTATTTATATAATCCAAGTTCTTATCCAATGTCTATTACTTCTAAGAATTTGGTAAGAAAAATTATTATCTTAGTGTTCTGGTATTAGGAATATTTTACAATGATACTTCAGTATAGTTCATTGATATAGGGTATATTTGAGACAAAAACAGTCTTAATTTTTACTTCATAATAAGTTCCCAGCCCTTAATTATCATAAATTGGTTTATAAATTTATTAGCATATAGAAACTTCAGTTTTCCTGGCCTATTAACTCAAAAATTATTCTAGAAGCAAAGGTGTTCAAGGTCACTTGAAATAAATATATTAAAAATGTATTTAGGGACCCATTTCCAGTTTTGCACGTGCCAGAGTTCAGCTAAGGGGCTCCATGATATTGCTGCCTCAGCATCCATTTTGTCTGGCCAAGGGGCCTAAGGGGGTCTTAAACAGATACTAGCACCTCATGCAAGAACATGCCCTAGAAAACAGCCTGCAAAATTAGATTAGTCGTAAATGTATATTGCAAACTCTAAGGCTGCCATTAACAAAAGTCTATGACAAAGGAGGCAAGAATATACAGTGGAGAAAACACAGCTTCCTCAATAAATGGTATTGGGAAAACTGGAGAGTCACGTGCAAAATAATCAGACTGGATTATTTTCTCACACCATATACGAAAACAAACTTTAAATGACTAAACATAAAATCCAAAACCATAAAATTCCTATAAGAAAACATAGGCAGTACACACTTTGACATTAGTCTTAATATTTTTTAGGTATGTCTCCTCAATCAAGAGAAACAAAGTAAAAATCAAAAAGTGGGGCTATATCAAATTAAAACGCTTTCACACAACAAGGAAACTATCAACAAAAGAGCCTACTGGGAGGAGATACTTGCAAATAATACATCCAATAAGGAGTTAATATCAAACCACACAAAGAACTCATACAACTCAATATCCAAAAACAAAAAAAAAATTTTTTAAGTGGGCGAGAAGATCTGAAAAGACTTTATTCCAAAGAAAACAGACAGATGGCCAACAGACACATGAAAAGATGTTCAACATCACTAATCATCAAAGAAATGCAAATCAAAACCACATGAGATTATCACCTCACATCTGTTAGAAGAGCTATCATCAAAGACAACACAACTAACAAATGTTGGCGAAGATGTAAAGAAAAGGAAACCTCATACATTGTTGGTAGAAATGTAAACAGCACAGCAGCCACTATGCAAAACTGCATGGCGATTCCTCAAAAAATTAAAAATAGAACTACTGTACAATCCAGCAATTCCACTTCTGAGTATTTTTCCGAAGAAAACAAAAATACTAATTCAAAAAGATATATGCACCTCTATATTCATTACAGCATTATTCACAGTAGCCAAGATATGGAAGCAAACTAAGTGCCATTCAACAGATGAATGGATAAAGATGTGATACACACATACACACAATAGCTAAGTCATAAAAAAAAAAGGAAATCTTACTATTTTTGACAACATGAATGGACTTAGAGAATATTATGCTAAGTGAAATAAGTCAAAGAAAGACAAATAGCGTATAATTTTACTTATGTGTGGAATCTAAAAAACAAACAAAAAAACGAAGGAACAAACAAAACAGAAACAGAGTCATGGATACAGAGAACAAACGGATGGTTGCTGGACAAGGGAGATGGACGGCAAGGCAGCAGATGGGGTGCAGGAAGGAGGGAAACAGGTGAGGAAAATTAAGAGGTACAAACTTCCAGTTACAAAATAAATAAGTCACAGGGATGAAATGTACAGAGTGGGGAATACAGTCAGTAATAACGTAGTATCTTTGTATAGTGATTAAGGTGGTCAAAAGGTACAAACTTCCAGTTATAAAATAAGTACTAGGAATATAATGTAAAACATTATTAATATAATTATAAAATTAACACTGCTGTATGTTATATATGAAAGTTGTTAAAAGAATATATCCTAAGAGTTCTCAACACAAGGAAAAAAGGTTTTTTTTCTTTTTTTTTCCTTTTTAATCTGTATGAGATGATGCATATTCACTAAATTTACTGTGGCAACCATTCCATGATGTATGTAAGTCAAAATATTATGCAATACACTTTAAACTTATAAGTGCTTTAGATTAATTATATTTGAATAAAACTGGAAGGAAAAAATTTAAAAAAATAATGAAATTGAATAAATTTCAAGGAAAGAAAGAGTAATAGAAAATTACAATTAGGCCAATACCACAGAAAAAATTATTGCACACACATTCCAATGACAGATGCTAAAACAGAAGCTAAAGTTTGTGGAGAAAAGAATATTTGCATATCCCAAAGTATCACTTCTATGATATTTACTAATTACAAGTAACATTTTACAATGTGGCAAATATCATCTTATTCAAATGATGAAGGATAGCACCACCAATAATGAGACTTATCAACATCATGTACACCCCTATTTCAAACATTTTGAGCATCAATTTGGTTCAACAATGAGAGGTGCTCTTGTGTCATCAGTTTGCAGCCTCTACCAGAGTGTACCATAGACAATACTATATTTGCCACAATTGTCATTACTTCAAAAAATTTTTAAATAAACTGTATATTCTCTCCTTAAAAAAAATTGGGAGAAAATGATTGCTCAAGCAACTATAAATTTAAAGCAAATACTAAGCTGCCACGATGCTCTAACAAATCTTGATATAACAATGTTAATAAAATGAATTAAAAGTAGGGATTTCAAAGCTGGACAGACCTACCTTCAAATTCTGTGTCATTTACAGCTGTGTGAGCTTGGGTGTACGTTTCTCACACACAAACTGCCCATCTTACAAGGCTATTAGAGGAATTAAAATGAGATAATGTACTTAAAAGTGCTTAGCAATATGCCAGGGACATAGTATACAGTTATTAGTATTGCTATTAATAAAATTACAAGATACAATTATTTTGATAAATTTAAAGTATGCCTTTTCTAATTTCTTGCTTACAAAATTAGTGAGAATTTTAACATATCACAGAACTCATGATTAAACCAGAATGAATAGTTTCTATTATGTTTTACTTCTAGAATTGAAAAGTACCCAATTCACATACACATGACAAGTATCAATTGCAGCTGATTCTGTATTATTTCATTGCCATAAACTATATCATTCTATACAAAACAGGTTTCTTATCGCCTTAACTGTAGGGGATATAAGTTGACCATACTGACCAACTGATATGACCAAATTAATTGATACTCATTTTAATAAAGGGCTTCAAACTTAACATACAAAATATAATCTTCATTCATATTTTAAGATTTGAAAATATTCTTTAGTTTTATACTTGGCACTTTTGGCTAACAAAGTCTATTTCTTATAATGCGTAACATTTATGAAGTATGGATTAAGAGTATTTACAAAGTGAATATAGATTCAGCTTTTAAGTCTATTCTCTGAATGTACGTCTTAACATATTACCCAGAGTGAGGTTTAGAGAAAATAAAGCAATTAGAAAAGTAAAACTGAATTGCCATCAAGGAATCAATGTCTATAATCAAAGACTAAATAAGAATCTGCCTTAATTCCTAATTTGACTATAAAAAATTATTTTTCATCTCAATAAATTTTAAGTGCCAAACCCAAATGCAGTTAACTTAATTATTTCCCTTTGCTCATTATATGTCTATTGTCTATTTCCCATCAACCACATTCAAATAAATATATATTAATACAGTTAGGAAAGAGAAGAGGATGCAATGATAAGATTGGCAACTATCAGCATCTCAAACAAAAATCTCGCAATAAATACTAAAAATTAATTTAAACTTTTAAATTAAAATTTTAAATTTATTATACCTACTTTCTTCTCCATAATGAAAACAGAGTTGATTATACTTTTTTATAGCTATACAAGGTATACTTTGACTTAAAATTTATGGAAAAAAAATAATGAAGATTTTTAAAACTTGTAAAGTTAGAATGTTTAATTTTCTGCTTTAAGAAGTTAAATTTATTGATCTACTTAAAATTAACTAATATATTAGAACAACAGTGGTCTTAAATTTAACTAATTCATTATAATTCTTTTCTAGGAGTTCTAATTTAAAAATATAGGAAAGCAAAGAAAAACAAAAACAACTAAAAACAACCTTCTTATTAGCCCATTTTCAACCTCTTTTTAGTTGCTTTTAACTAATGTTCCCCCAGATGCTACGATTCTTTTCTCCTTATTCTACATACTTTCCCTCAGAAACAGGAAACTATCATTCCTTCAACTGCATTCATTCAGTAAACAAATATACAACATCTATTAGGGACAAAGCATTTCTATTACGTGATGACAACTGAAAAACAAAACAAAAACTACCTACATACCCTTCCACCCACCTGAGTCCCCTTTCTCCAGAGTTCCAGAATCTTATTTGCACTGATTTATAGACATTTCCAAATAGAAAAGCCTACAGACACCTCCAAAGCAAGTTTCCTTTCTCCTCATGTATTGTCAGTATTAGAGATAGCACCAACCTTGTAGCCCCTCCAACCAAATAACATTCTGTTCCTCTCTTCTTTCATCCCATACATTCATTCTTCATATAGAGCTTATGACAATTCAAATATTCTCTCAACACATTTTTTATTCTCCATTCCCATTCCCAGTCTTCACTTCTCACTCTGACTACTGCAACAGCTTCTAACTGGGATCCTAACCTTAGTGTGGGCACAATCTAGTCTATGCTGCTGCTGCTGCTAAGTCACTTCAGTCATGTCCGACTCTGTGCGACCCCATAGACGGCAGCCCACCAGGCTCCCCTGTCCCTGGGATTCTCCAGGCAAGAACACTGGAGTGGGTTGCCATTTCCTTCTCCAATGCATGAAAGTGAAAAATAAAAGTGAAGTCGCTCGGTCGTGTCCGACTCTTTGCGACCCCATGAACTGCAGCCTACCAGGCTCCTCCGTTCATGGGATTTTCCAGGCAAGAGTACTGGAGTGGGTTGTCATTGCCTTTTTCAATCTAGTCTATATATACATAGTGACAAAAATTACTTTCCTAAACAATAACTCTTTGGAGAAGGAAATGGCAACCCACTCCCATGTTCTTGCCTGGAGAATCCCAGGGACGGGGCAGCCTGGTGGGCTGCCATCTATGGGGTCGCATAGAGTCGGACACGACTGAGGCAACTTAGCAGCAGCAGCAAGAATACTCTTGTAATACTATTTCCCTGTTAAAAATGTATATTGTCTCTTGTAAAATTATAGCAAGTCTAGACATCTTAAATATATTTGTGAGGCCCTAAACAATCTGGCTATAAGCCATAATTCTAGTTTCAATATCCTTCTATTACTTTAAACTTCCTATTTCTTACCTGTTCCACCTACATGAACCTAAGCTCTAGTCACAAGTAACTTCATACTATTTTCCAAATTAAACAATGTGTTTTCCCACCTCTCCATCTTTGAACAGTTTATTTCTTCTGCTTATTAACTCTTCTCACACGTGTATGCATGTATATATATTTATATACACATACATTAGCTCTACCTGTTTCTAACAATGTATTGAATATTTAAGCTGATAATATATTCTAACACAATTTCAAAATATAAATAAAAAGGAACTAATCTATTATAGTCAACAAAAACATCGTGATGTAAAGTTAGCACCAAAAAGACATGTGACTTTCCTGTTATTCTGAAGTTGAAGGACAAACCTTCTGTCTTTAGATATAAAAAAAAAATTTAATTTTCACTGCAAAGCGATCAAACCAGTCAATCCTAAAAGAAATCAGTTCTGAGTATTCATTGGAAGGACTGATGCTAAAGTTGACTATCCAATACTTTGGCTACCTGATGTGAAGAACTGACTCATTGGAAAAGACCCTGATGCTAGGAATGATTGAAGGCAGGAGAAGGGGACGACCTAGGATGAGATGGTTGGATAGCCTCACCAACCTGACAGACATAAACTTGAGCAAGCTCCAGGAATTAGCAACGGACAGGGAAGCCTGGCGTGCTGCAGGCCATGAGATAGCAAAGAGTCGGACATGACTGAGCGACTGAACTGAACTGAACTGAATGATTATGAAGAAATATTTCATTATTGATACAGTATTCAGAAAAAGAAAGCAACCAGCACATTTAAATTTAAATACTTTTTGAATGAAATGTTTTATATAGTTTGATATAATTTCAAATTATATATAATGTTTTTTGCAAGATTAAACTCTGAATTTTTCTTTTCCAATAAATGCATCTTCTTAGGAAACCAAGTTCGAGATTAGGTAAACAGAGTTATCAAAAAGGAAATGAGATGTTCTTGATGAATTTTATTGAGCTACAATTCTATATGTATAAATCATCCTTTTGCATGTTAGAAATCAGAACTTCTGCCTGTTGTAAAGGGCAGTTCTGTATTCCCCACTGTCCTTTTTCAAGTTTCCAGGTGGAGCTTTTATACCCTATACTGGCTGTACTATACCTTATGTTAATTTCATCCAAAAAAGTGTTTTCTTGATTCAATGAAGACTTTAGTAATTTTCTTTCTAGTAAGCTGAATTTCCCTGGTGGCTCAGATGGTAAAGCATCTGCCTCCAATGTGGAAGACGTGGGTTCAATCCTTGGGTCAGGAAGATCTCCTGGAGAAGGAAACAGCAACCCACTACAGTATTCTTGCCTGGAAAATCCCACTGGACGGAGGAACCTGGTAGGCTACAGTCCATGGGGTCACAAAGAGTTGGACACGACTGAGTGCTTCACTTTTACTAAGCTGAACTTTATTTAGTTTACTGATTTGGTTTCTGATCTTACAAACTGCATTACTCTTTATTGTAATTTCAGCAGCTGAATATCATTAGAAGCAGAGAAAGAGTAATTACATGGCATTATCATCATTGGGGCCTCCCAGGTGGCGCCAGTGGTAAAGAACACTCCTGTCAATGCAGGAGACATAAGAGATGTGGGTTTAATCCCTGGGTTGGGAAGATTCCTCTGGAGAAGGAAATGGCAGTCCACTCCAGTATACTTGCCTGGAGAATTTCATGGACAGAGAAGCCTCACAGGCTACAGTCCATGGGTCACAAAGAGTTGGACATGATTGAAGTGACTTAGCATGCATGCATCACTGAGTATACTGAGCATATATAGGACAATGAAGTTTTTAACACCATAATTGTACTGTCTCATATTTAAAATCTCTTTTACAACTATTTACATTAATATATAATGGATAAACATAAGCTATGATGGTCTTACCTCTGTTTTCTAAGATAAATGCTAAATCAAATTATACTGAGGCAAAGGACACTTAAGAATAAAAAATTAAATAAATGAAAGTGAAGTATGATGAAAAAGGATGGTTGTCGATTTGAAAGGCTCCCCAAAGTAAAAGTTCATTGAAGTAATGAGGTAAAGAAAAATGAATGTGATATGTATAGATATTTGAAAACTGATCCTTTTGCATTACCATTATGACGTGTTTCACCAAGAGGCTCAAGTTTTGGAAGTCTAGTGACTTTGGGGGTTCCCCAGCCAACTGAAGGAAAAGAAAGACATTTAAAAACACTGTTAAACAATATCTCTTTAGGTTTGTTAAGAGGATCCCCCTCTTGACAGCAAGGTATACAACTTCAATGTTAATTCATACATATTGAATGACATAGTACCAAATAACTATAAACCCATTTTAAATGGTTTCTGTTTTAAAATGTAATTTTAGGTTGGTAATATTTACTTTAAGTTTTGTTTCCCTTTAGTAAAAAATATAAGCATCCTCACCACCATCATAAATAACCTTAGGCTACTAATGTAAGTCCCAATAAAAGCTGAAAGAAATATACACTTATTAAATGGAATATCAGAAATGAGTCCTAAAATAGGGCTCAAAGGAAAATGCTACCATCTTACACCTTCTAGCAAGACTAAAAGGAAACTACAAACACATACATTGTAAGGTATTTACTGAATATGTGAGGTACAATGCTTAGTGATGAAAAATTTCTGAAAATTACCATGCGCCAGTGTTTTATATACAGTATTTCATTTAATCTCCACAACATTAGTTAGAAGGTCAGGATGTATGTTGGAAATATTATGGAAACATTCAAACATCTTGGCTTCAAATGTTAATTTTCAGGATGAAAGATCCAATTTTTTAAAAGGTCATACTAACCATCCATTCATTATAATTACATTCTTTTTAGCAATCTGGGTACTGATATTCCAAACAGGACCTGAATCCATTATAGGAGGTACTTAAGTAAAGATGTCTTATAATTTTTTACTCTTTTTTTACTTTCATAAAGCATTTTTTTCTGAATTTAAAAAAATCAATATTTATGTTGATAAATTCTGAACTAAGCAGACGGAACAAAGAATTCTACCTTTCTCACAAATTCACGAGATTATGAATATGCTGAATAAAAATTGCATAATTTTTAAAATTTTTCTTCATTGTTTAGGGCAGTATTTCTTAATTCAGTATCAATATCAATTTACTCACCAGGAGGAGGAGGTGGGGGTGGTGTTGGACTCTTAGGAACAGAATCATCTGTATTAACAGGTTCTACACGGTGGCTCCTTTTCATCCTTAGTTTCTTAGTTTTCTTTTTACTGTTATCTATAAGAATATAAACATGAAACTTTATGTCTTTTGGAAGAAGTTACTTCTATAATAAAATAAAAGAACAGAATTAGGATACTGACATTATTATTACATAGAAATATAACTTCAACTTAAAAATTGTTACCAATAATGAACTGTGAACTTGTCTTTTCTAAGAATAAATTTGTAAGTGCTTACTGAATCAATGATTAAAAAATATGATGCAAGTGGCAAAAAGTCATATTTTAAGTTCTATGAGAAGTGATTCAGAATATGAAAAAAAATCCATTATTTCCAAAGGTAATTTTTTTTTTCAAGTGTCATAATAAATAAATGGAATTATCCAATTACAGAGACTTCTACAAAGCTAGGGATGAGCTGGGGGGAAAAAAGAGGTATCAGTTTATCTCAGTAAGATATACAGAATGATTCCAGCTCTAAGCCCAAAAATAATCCTTTGAAATGTGAAAAAAGACCCTAATCAAACCAAAGCACATTATCTATGAAAATAATGCCCAAGATGCTCAATATAAATGTATGTAACCAAAACTCATATTAGATCTTACAGAATTTTTAATCTTAATCTTTCTAAAAATATTTACAAACTCTCACTTAAGCACATATAGACATTTTAAGTTAATCTATGTTGTTAACACGTAAACTTTAACAACATAAACCAGGATGGTATAGTATTAAATAATCAAACAGCAGAACCACTGAAATATTTTAATTGATAATCCCAAATCACTAAATTTATACATATAATACATTTTCTAAAATGGAAATTATGTTATACAAGAAACAGCCAACATCTATGAAACCTATAAAGCAGTAAGAAATACAAGTATATGTAGAAACTCATTATTTTTCTTTAAATTAGAGTCACTTGAGAATGTTTTACTCTGGACATAAACAGAGACATCCTTTTACAACTAAAGCTATAAGTTTTGCAGCTGGGAGAAAGGAAAAAGAGCTTCCAGAATCAAACGGTACTTTAGCATGGGCAATAAGTCAGGGTCATGGAAGAGCACAGGCTATGCAACAGAGGATCAAAAGTTGAGGGAAGTGTATCTCAGCACAGCCACAGATGAGACGTGTGATCTCAAATTACTCAACCTTTCCAAGTCCCTGGTGTCCTACTCTAAATAATGGGGACAATATACCCCAGGGTTGCTACGTGAAATAACAATTTTGTATTAAAAATATTTTCAAATCATCTACCAAGCCATTTTGTTCCTTAACAATGTGCTAATGTTATTAGAGTTCTTCCAATATATTTAGAGGCCACTTTAGGTCTACATTTTGTTTTACTCTGTTAACAGAGTGATACAGGTACAAATGTGGATACCCTAACTTCCCAAATTACAAAAAGTATAACTTTCAAATCTATGTATTTTATATAGCAAAACATCCATGTTGGGTACTCTGCATCTCAGGGACTGAGATCTTGTTTTCATAAACTCTTTGAAAGTGAAAGTGAAATCACTCAGTCGTGTCCGACTCTTTGCGACCCTGTGGGCTGTAGCCCATCAGGCTCCTCCATCTGTGGGATTCTCTAGGCAAGAATACTGGAGTAGGTTGCCATTTCTTTCTCCAGGGGATCTTCCGCACCCAGGGATTGAACCCTGGTCTCCCACATTGCAGGCAGACGCTTTAACCTCTGAGCCACCAGGGCAGACCCCATATTAAATTCTTTAATACTATACAAAAATTCTATATACCATCCTTATAAATACATCATATACCTAGTTATTGTATCACCAACTAAGAATGGCAAGGAAGCAATGGTTACTGGGTATCTCTCATGTATCAGGCCCTGTGCTAGGAACATTGCAGAGTTACTTTTATTATAAGGAAACCTAAAAGCCTGATGAAAAAAAAAAGATGAAAACTCCATTTCTGAGAGGAGAAAAACAAGGACTGAAGAACACCACATAACATAACATATATCTAGTAGATGAGAAAGTCTGGATGCTACCTCAGTTTGTGTGAGTCCAAAGGGTCTCTCTCTATGACACCAAAAGACCTAAATTTCCTGTTAAATCACATAACTAGTTTAAAAAAAGAAAAGTCAGTTCTAATGAGGTGGATGACGCTGGAGCCGATTATACAGAGTGAAGTAAGTCAGAAAGAAAAAAACCAATACAGTATACTTACACATATATATGGAATTTAGAATGATGGTAATGACAAACCTGTACGCAAGACAGCAAAAGAGACACAGATGTATAGAACGGCCTTTTGGACTATGTGGGAGAGGGAGAGGGTGGGATGGGTTGGCAGAGTGGCAGTGTAACATGTGTGATATCATAAGTGAAACGAATCGCCAGGCCAGGTTTGATGCAGGATGCAGGATGCTTGGGACTGATGCACGGGGATAATCCAGAGAGAGGGTGTGGGGCGGGAAGGGGGAGGTGGGGGTCGGGATTGGGAGTTCATGTACACTCGTGGCTGATTCATGTCGATGTGTAGCAAAACGAATACAGTATTGTAAAGCAAAACAAACTAAAAAATAAAAATAAAAAAAAGAAAAGTAACTATAAAGATTTCATATAAAACTAAAATAAGAGGAAAATGGGTATTTGATAATAAAATAGCTTTTAAATTATATTGTTTTAATTTATTTTAATTGAAGGATAATTGCTTTACAATATTGTGTTGGTTTCTGCCATAAAGCTTTCAAAATGTTCAATTATGTCTGCATCCCCTAAAAATCACAAATAAATAAAGAAAATGATGCTGACTATAACTTTATGAAGATTAAGAAAAACAAAACAAACCCTCCAAGAATTTTAAATGTTTTAAATACACTCTAAGGATTTCTGGGGCTATGCAATATTCCTAATTATTGAAAATGGAATTTTCAGCTGAAATTCTTTTCAGTTACAAAGGGCTAGGTTTTAAGAAATCATGAATAAAAACATAAATTAGCAAACTAATGAACTAAAATTCATGAAAAAAACATAATAAACATTGCATTTGGAAATGAAAAATCTTATGATACATTTCTTTGTGAAAATAACCATGACAAATGAAAGAATATTTTTAAGTTTTATATAATGTTATTTATGTCACATATAATACATAAAACTTAAAAATAAACACAATGACCATAAAAATAAATACTCTAATAACTAGATTTATCACCTGATTCTGATGATCTCCAGTCTGTCTCATCTTCATTTTCCAGCTGCTGTGTTAATGCCTCCTTATAATTTTCTACTACTCCAAACTCACTGTTTTTTTGGCTGCTGTCACTGATCTGGCTCTGTGTCTCTATCTGCTCATGCTCCATTTTATGTTTCAGGGGGCAGCCATCACTGTCTTCTGTATTTTGCCTCTTTTTCTCTCTCTCAAGTTTTTTTTCATTCTGACAAAAATGAAATGTATCATTCTTAATATAATGGTCATATCTAAGATAGCTTAAGGAGAAATCAAATAATTCATGAGCATTATGTAACTTCAGGGCACTGTGATATTTCCATTAAAAATTATTTGAATGTATCATTAAAACATGCTAATTGCCAAACACTCAGAAAACAGATAGTAAAAGAAAGAACACTTATATTACCAGTAATTCCACAGTCTAGAGATGATCACTATTTGATGTACAAATCACTGAGAGGTGCTTTTCTTTGTCTATCGCGCACATACAGACATACACATCCACACACATACACAAATGTGACTGTCTCTATATATATACATATTTATGTATATTTTTGGAGAAGGAAATGGCAACCCACTACAGTGTTCTTGCCAGGAAAATCCCATGGATCGAGGAGCCTGGAGGGCTGTAGTTCATGGGGTCACAAAGAGTCGGGCACAACTGAGCAACTAAGCACAAGCACATGTATATTTTTAAACAGAAAAGAATCAAAGATTTAAGAATACATATTTCTTTCTCTGTCAATCAGTTTATGAAGTGCTTATGATATTGCATGACACATACATAGTAGTGTTAGCTATGAAAGTATTATATTATGCTATGGTTTAGTCATATGCTACATCATATCTGATTCTTGCGACCCCGTGGACTGTAGCCCACCAGGCTCCTCTGTCCATGGGATTTCTCAAGCAAGAATATTGTAGTGGGTTGCCATTTCCTTCTCCAGGGAATCTTCCTGACCCAGGGATGGAACCAACATGTCCTGCACTGCAGGCGATCTACTGCATTGCAAGCGGATTCTTCACCACTGAGCCGCCAGGGATTCCCTATATTAGAATGTATATGTAAGCTATTACTACTTTCATCAATTACACTATTGTTTTGAATAATTCTATCATAACTTATTTTACCAACTCCCACTCAATGGACAAAGACGTGATTTTCAATTTTCATTATTACAAGAAACACAATTATTGAATTAGTTCTCCAGAATAAATTCCTAACAGTCATGCTGCTGGATCAATGGGTAAAGCACATTTTAAAGTGTGACTAATGTCAAATTTACCACTGGAAAAGGATTGAAAGAGTGATATTTTCCCACATCTTTTCTTGCTTTGATTGCACAGTGCAGCATATAGGATCTTACTTCCTCACCAGGGATAGAACCTGCATCGCCTATACTGGAAGTGTGCAGTCTTAACCATTGGACAGCCAGGGAAGTCCCCACCCCACATCTTTTTCAGTGCTTTTTTAATCATCGTGCTCAGTTATTCAGCTGTGTCCGACTCTTGGTGACCCTTCGGACTACAGCCTGCCAGGCTCCTCTGTCCATGGGATTTTTCAGGCAGGAATACTGGAGTGGGTTGCCATTTTCCCCTCCAGGTTTTAATCATTATCAATCTTTTATATCTCTACCAAACTAATAAATACTTTTTTACCTCAGTGTTATTATTTTTATTACTACCGAAGATAAGTTATAAAATATCCTTATTGCCATTTAAATTTTTTCTATAAGGGACTACCCATCATAACCCAATGACCTTTTTTCTATCATACTCTAATTATATACCCAGTAATTTTTTAAGGATTCTTTTTTTTCTTGGTCCCATATTTCTCAAATATTTTTCATTACCAGTAGTTTGGTTTGGTTTTTTGTCCTTAACTTTGTAGAATATCCCTTTAAAAACTGAATATAATAAGATCTACTTTATTTTTCCCATTTTATGATTTTTCACTCTGTGATTTGTGGCCTCATTGTCCTGCTTTGAAAGTTTCTCCTCCTCCAAGTTTACAAATATCTAACTGTATTATATCCAAGTGTTTTTAAGGACTCTTTTTTTTATATTTAAATCTTTTAAAATTTAATTTGGTATACAGTGTTCAATAAATTTGCTTTTTTTCCAAATGACTCTTCAGTTGTTTCAATATCTTTTTTCTCCCAGATTCGAAATGCCACCTTTCTCTTATACTAAATGCTTATATATAACTCTGTTACTATTGTTTCATTGTGTATTCTGGAACTAATATCTCACCATTTTCATTATCTGTGATAAAAATCAAAGGAAGAAAATGTCAAGTAACATTTAAA
Organism: Aepyceros melampus; assembly: GCA_006408695.1. Classification (NCBI taxonomy): domain Eukaryota; kingdom Metazoa; phylum Chordata; class Mammalia; order Artiodactyla; family Bovidae; genus Aepyceros; species Aepyceros melampus. The sequence goes on along the minus strand of SJXQ01006672.1, from coordinate 233,049 downwards.
GGAGAAGTTTTTTGGGGAAGAAAACTTGCTTGATAAAAAGGATAATTTGTTTCCATTTATTTCATTTCTTAAGTAACTTAAAACCAAATATCTCATATTAGCAACTATTTTGCAAAAATAAAGCAACCAAAAACCATACAATCATCTTCTTACCTATGGAGCTGCCTCCCTCCTCAGCAGCAGCCCCAAGGAAGAAATATCATCCACCTTTCCAGATGAATACCTGTGTGGAAGGAGGCAGTGATAGGGGAAGAGGGATGGAGAACATACAGGTGGGGCATGCGAGCCACCTGCCACATTAAGCTCTGAGTGAGTGGAGAGGTGGTTTAGGAAGCTCTGCCACTGAGGAAGCATAGCTGCTGGGAGTGATTAAAGCAGGACCAATGCAAACTCTGAACATCAGTAGAAAATAAAAACAAAGACACAGATACACAGACAGATATAGAAACATACACACATACACACACACACATTTTCTCACCCTTAATTTATGATCAAAATCTACAAATTAATTTTAAACTTCTGACATTTAAAGTTAAAATAAATGATATTCAGAAATAAAGGAATATATCATAGTTTCAAACACTAAGTATCCTGGGAAAATAGCTAGAAAGTCATTTACATACTCTACTGCTAAGTCGCCTCAGTCGTGTCCGACTCTGCACGACCCTATAGACGGCAGCCCACCAAGCTCCCCCGTCCCGTCCCTGGGATTCTCCAGGCAACAACACTGGAGTGGGTTGCCATTTCCTTCTCCAATGCATGAGTGAAAAGTGAAAGTGAAGTCGCTCAGTTGTGTCCGACTCTTCGTGACCCCATGGACTGCAGCCTACCAGGCTCTTCCGCCCATGGGATATTCCAGGCAAGAGTACTGGAGTGGGGTACCACTGCCTTCTCTGTTACATACTCTAATGCTTCATAAACATCTAAATATTACTGTAAAAGGACAGTAATAGCAGTATACAGGGATACAGACAACATAAGTAAGAGTAAACACTACTATTATAGGATATGTGACAAATAGATTTATCAGAACAATAAGATAGTTGTATATCCTATCTTCATTTTCATTCTTAGTGAATTCAGCAGCTATCCTTCCTTTTTATACTAGATCAGAAGGGAAGATTGAAGAGGAAGAAAAAACAGCAAACCTTTAGCCTGTCTCCCCCTTTTAATTTCTTTTACAAATGATTAATCCTTGGTGAAATACTTCTATCTCCCTGCCTCCTTTCCCTACTCCTCACCTCCTTTCTGAACTTCCAACTTTATAACATATAAAAATTAATTTGCCACTATCCATACCTCAATGATTACAGATGCTATTGGCTGGAAAGGATTAACAATAACTGGTTCTGGGTCCAATTCAGCCATACCACTGGTTCCATGGCATTCAGCCCGTTCTTGCTCTCTTTGTTCTCTATATTTTGAGGGAAAAAATTTGGAATTCCTTATGAGAAAATGATAAACCATGTTTAAGTACACTTGCAATAAGTTTATGGCTATTAAATTCAGTATTTAAACATATGGATATGGCTTTGAATTACTGATTTTCAGATATCCTTATGCAGGTAACAGGCCTCTATTCTCATGTAAAGATTAATTGTTTGAATTTTAAAAGAAAGAAATGCTGACAAAAATGACATTCTCTATGACTGACTTCTTAATGTTTGCAGTACAGATTATTTTTCTATGTAATAAAGATTTATATTTATCAATTTATTAATTACCCTCCCAAACCAATGCTATCCTCTTCTCTAATGGTAACTAGATACGTTCTACTATTAAACCTCTTAAGAGCTATGTACAGTTATATATCATAAATGAACTAGATAACAATTATTGCTTTGCATAAATAGAAAAGGCTATAAGTTGCCCTTTGTCATTCAAATCAAATAAATATTTCTATATTAGTTACCCTGAGACTTTTATTACCTCTGTGACTTAAAATTAATGTTGCCCCAGAGATAAAGGTAATAAATTATTAAAAGAAGCAGCTATAGACAGAAACATGACTATTTTAGATCTGCAACTAGACTGTAATATAGTAGAACAATGTCAATGTTCATTACTATGGCATTTATTAATTAAGTTCTATGATGGAAACATGTATTCTCTCATCCTAAACCTAGAAAGCCAAGATTTAGTGATCTGCAATTTACTAATTCTGTGACCTTGGTCATTTATCTGCATACTTGAGCCTCAGCTTTCCCATAAATGTGGACAAAATACCTATTTCATAAAGCCATTTCAGGTAAATTGATGTATGTGAAAGCTCTCTGTATATAAACATACTTACAGGACACTTATTCACTATTAATGTTATTCATTTATTAGCAAGCAATTTCAGGTATCTGGTTTTAACATACTATTTTCAGATACCAATAATAGCTGCTTTATTGTTTTTTTCAAAATTAGCTAAACCTATAAAAATCTAAAAACCTATTAAATTGTATTTAACAATCAAAAGTTGTTTTTTTAACATTCTCATCTAAATTTAATTATGGATTCTGTTAAACAGGAGAGGATTCAGACCACAAGTAGCATGGCTAAGAGAAAGGAGGAAAGGGGAGAGGGGTACCAGAAAAGCCAGCCATAACATGATCTGGAATATCTTTATGGAAAAAGGTAAAACTGAAAAAAAAAAAAAAAAACTACATTTCTTTTATTCAATCGTTTTTTTCTTTTTGCTTGTTTACTAAGTGGAGGAAAAGCAAAGAAGCCTTTAGAAAACTATGGCCATATATTTTGTTTTCATAAATACATAGAAGGTATATTTACATGAATGGTTGGGTGTACTTAGCTTTATATAATGAAAATATGCACTAGAATAGAAAATCAAAGATTCTCACAGGAACTAAAATCTCTTGTTGGTTAGAGAGACCTCTCATGTTATTGAGCACTTGAGGATAGAAAAGTTATCTCTCCAAGAGATAAGTCCTGACTCTGAATTAAATGAAAGATACCAATAATCAAAGGATTTCCTTGATAGTGTGAAGGAGCACCTCACAAAGGCATCACCAAGGCCAATATTACTTAGGTAGATGGAAGACAACTTTGGATGCACAAGGGCTCACTTGGAAATCTTTTTGTTTCTTCTCTCCCCTGACATGTAACAATCAAATGAAGAAAGAAAATCTTGGGATTAAGAATTAAATTCAACATCTAATCAAATCTGAGAAGCCAGTTCGAGCTCTCTGTCAGGAAGATCCCCTGGAAAAGGGCATGGCAGCCCACTCCAGTATTCTGACCTGGAGAATCCCATAGACAGAGGAGCCTGGCAGGCTATGGGCCATGGGATCGCACATAGTTGGACACAACTGAAGCAACTTAGCATACATGCATGTAGTCAAATCTGAGTATTATTTTACTCCAGCATGAATATTATTATAATTGATTCTGTGGTAGAATTTATGTAAACATTTTTTAAATTTAGAGTTTGCTAAACATTTCTAAAATTTCCATTTAGGCAACACATTTTAAAAATAGTTTTAAAAACATGTTTTTAAAACCTGAGATAATGCAATTCATTCTCCTTTCAGACAAAAACTAGTGTTGAAGATCTGATTTTGCTTCAGCCGGTTGATCCACTAACAGCTTACCCTCTGTTTTCACTAGAAGGTAAGATATGAGGAGTATCTCAGTCTACAACACATTCTTTCCTATGGGAGACTGTCCTGTGCATCACAGAATGTTTAGCAGCAACCCTGGCCTCCAACCTCTAGATGCCAACTGCACGCCACCTCTCAGCCATGACAAGCAAAAATGTTCCTAGACATTGCCAAATGTCTTCTGAGGAGCAAAATCACCCTGTGGATTGAGAACCACTGCACTAACGGTTGTCATAAGAAATTAAGAAAAAAAATTGTTAAACTGTGAGAGATAAATACCTCATCAATAAATGTAACTACTATACCACCAGTAGGAAAATTAGAACTATATCAACCAAACCTGCTAAGTCTACAGAAATAAAAAATATTTACCAAGAAAAGCCTGAATAGGCAAACTAAAAAACTATTCATAAAAGTGAGGTGTTTCTGGCTTTTCATATGCACTGTGCTGTATAATTAATCTACTTACCTTTCTTTCGTAATTTCCGTACGCGTTCAGCCCTTTCTCGCTTCTCTTGCTCCTCCAGAGCCCGTTGTTCTGCTGTGTCTTTTTGGATGCGTTCATTTAAGGCATCAAAGTCCCTTGCAATGATATGTAGCAGCCAATAAAGGCCCTTTTTAATGGACTTGTCAATTTTCTTTCCATATCCCAAGACTGCTGAACAAGGTTCCTTAAAAATAGAAGTTTATTTGACTTAAAGATTAAAACTAAAAGTTCTCTATAAATATTTATTCATAAACCATTAGTATAATTACTGGAGAATCAAAATCAATTACCTCATTAAATTAATGACATAAAGCCCCTGCTTCTTTCACTTATAAAATACATCTTTGCATTTGTACTACATTAGTATGTACATATGAGTTGAAATATTATATGGATTATACCTGTAAGCTTTAAGAGTGATTATGACACAAGTAGTTGGCAGTGCTAGATAATTTTAAACAAAATCACTGACAGACAAAACTGAACTTAAAGAAGAAAACTACCTATTAAAAATACTATTAATACTACTACTACTATTTAACACTACATAATAAAAATAGCAGAAAAATTTAATTTCTTACACCAGAGAATTTATGGCACTAAGCATCTTTTAAGATTGATGGCCTAACAATCATTTTCTGAAACCAAGAATAAATGATTAAATCCTCAGTTCATCTTTAAGACTGTAGGATAACTCTAATATCATCTTTCAAATTCATTATAAATTTTCCTAAAATTTATGTGTATTTATACTTCTACCATTTTACAATATTTATAGAATAACATGTTTGTATAGCTTACATATTTGTCAGCAATGTTTAAACAAAATCAAATCTAAAGTCTTTGAAATGATGGAAGATATTTTAAAGAAGTCAGTAACAACTAAACAGAAAACAAGTATCACTGTATTAAGTAATTTCAAATGAACAGTGAGATCATGTATTTCCTGGGTAAAATATTTTAAAAAGAAACACTAATAAATTATTTTGTTAGCTGCCTACCCTCTAACTGTTATCACCTTTAAAAAAACTAAGTTATACCGAATATAATTTATAGGGCAAAAGAAGCCTCAAAACTTACTATCTGACACAAGCACTTGTGCTCATTGACCAGCTTTTCCAGAGAAAGACACTCAATCACATCAGCTTCTCCTAGAGCCCCTTCCTTATCCTGTTTATTTGCCAACCTAGAAGGACACAAGTGAAGTGGATTTACAGCAAATATACAATCAGACAGCTGCTTAAAAACATTCTCACCAAATTCCTACTCCAAAGTTTTAACCCTGCTGATTACAGAACATGCTGGTTTTACAGAGCAATGTACTATCTTTTATTCCATCATTTTTCCTTTATTAAGTTTGTAAACATTTTTTAAGATTTGGCCTATAAAAGGGAAATAAAGTAAAGAGAAATGTCAAGAAAACAAGCAATAGGTCAACAGGCCAACAACAAAGTACAAACAGAAAAAGAAGTGGACTAGTTTCCCCAGCACTCAGCCATCAGTTACACCTTCCACCTTAGAGCCTTATCTTCTTAAAATACGCTGCATCGTGATGCAAAGACCCTTATCCCAAGTCTTTTTTCTTCTTTAAAACACAAACTGCATCACGTTTCACATACCTAAATATTCATTCAAAGCTTGTATTATTTGAGCTTCTATTTCCAGGGTGTGGATGTGTTCACATAAAAGTGCAATTTACTGGAGAAATGAGGTCACTTTTATCTAACTTATTTAGCATAGCATTGGACATAGAAAACTTTATACTCAATTAGGAACAAACTGAGGAACAAGCAAAAAAAAAAAAAAAGTTCTAAAAAGAGTTAGAAATTACCACAAAATACTGTTTTCCTGGAAGCCTGGCGTGCTGCAGTCCTTGGGGTCGCAAAGAGGCACAACTGAGTGACTGAGCAACAGCGACTATTTTCCAATCAGATGGCAGAGGTCAAAAGGTAATAAAACACTGTCTTGGAAAGGGTTTGGTAGTATTTCAGGAAAATATATATTATATTATAAATATGTAGAATAATCAATCTATGAACCCTATCACCGATCTTTAAAAATTTATACCATTTTTGCTCATCTATATATCTTCCATGTTCCCATCAGTCATATCACTTCACCTTAAGATTTAAAAATATTCTAATACCACCATCACACTTAAGCTCTGAAAAAAAATTAATATTCTTCAATATCTTTTTTAAGTGTAATGTCCAAATTCAGATCCAAACCAAATACACATTACAATTTATTCTTTTAAGTGTTTTTGAATCAGTATCACCCCCAATGACAACACTGCCTACTTCTGCAACATCACTATCAATACCTCTGAAAAGACTGCATAAAAATGGCAGTATTGTCAATTTTAATTATAACATCTAACTATAAGAACAAGTCAGGGAGGGTACAGTGGAAGGATAAATGAACTTTCATTGGTTTTTTATTAATAACATAAACATGTACATGGAAAAAATGGTATTTTAAAGACCACAATTTGGGCACCTTGGCTATTCACTGGTAGTGATTGGTTAACAGGTGTTTATATGTGTGTTTCTATACCTTCCCTTTCTTCCTCAAAAGTTAGCATACTATATATACTCCTGTGAATTACTATGCTTTTTTGTTCAAACAGTAAATCCTAAAATTACTCTGAAGCAGGATAAAGAAATCATCTTTATTACTATATTCTTTATTAATGAACAAAATGTTCATTATATGCATGTTTCATCATTTACTCAGCCACTAAAGAACTACATGCAGTGTTTATGGGTACTTCTCAATGTTTTGCTTTTACAAAAAGGGCCATGAGGAATAAGTGTGTGAAGGTATTATTCCTTATTGTGGGAACAGACTTCAGGAAATGGGATTACTAAACCAAAGAATAAACACAAATGATATTTTGATAGATATTATAGCAATGTCTTGCCTCTCGTCCTCAAATCCTAACACCTTAGGCAGAGAAAAAGTTTAAGAAAAGTTGGTCATGCAAGAGAAATTTCATGTCTGATTTTTCCTACAAATATTTCATTCTGGTAAAACTTAATTTTGAATTTTTGATTAATAAACAGCATAACAGCACTGTACAATTTCAGTCTTTTCATGTGGAAAATTATGAAAGAAACTTAAAAATAGCAGGCATACGAAAAAGAAAAGTAAAGCTGCAAGTTTAAAGACACTATCTCTTTTCTGGTTGTTGTAGTTCTGAAATTTGGTAATTTTCTGAGTTAAGAAAATAAGATGGAATTTAACTATTTAATTCCCTAAGTGAAAGTTGCTCAGTCATATCTGACTTTGCGGCCCCATAGATTACACAGACCATGGAATTCTCCAGGCCAGAATACTGGAGTGGGTAGCTGTTCCCTTCGCCAGGGATTCTTTCCAACCCAGGGACTGAAGCCGGGTCTCCTGCATCCCAGGTGGATTATTTACCAGCTAAGCCACCAGTGAAGCAAATTACCTAAAATAAGATGGAATTCAATTATTTTAAAGTAAACTGAACAAAAAGCCTTCACCCAAGGTTCTTTTCACTCCTATTTATTCCAAATTCCAACAATTTAGCAAAGTTTCACACCTTTAGAAAACAAAGTAATCTTTGTTTAATTATAAAACGCCCTTTTCTGTGAGTAATGTATTTGATATATACTATAGGACAGGAATTTCAGAGTCTATGCCAAGTTTTCTACAGCAGACAGTTTAACAAGGACTTCCTGTTACCAACTAGCTCCAGTGAAAACAATCTTCCTTTAATCTAAAGAATAGGCAGCTAACAGGCAGAACCGGATTCTCCAGGTGTGAGGTAAGCAATTTGTTCTCACTTGATACGAACTGCAAAACAACTTTATATCTAACTTATTTGACTTCATTATGTGGCTTTCAATTAAGTTAACTAAATGAAAACCATACAGAGATTAGCCTGTGAACTATAAGACAGAGATTTAAATAAAATATGAATAAAATGTTACAGGTGATACTCAAGATTTTCTCTCACAGGCAAGACTCCAACTACGCAGGTGGAAAAGCAACAAAAACAAGCCAAGGGAACAAGACAAAGGTAAACAAACCACTCTTTTCTGTACTTTTATGTGAGACGTCCAGAGATTGAAATCTGTGACATTTAAAAAGAACTCAACAGATAATTGAAGCTACCTGTTTTGTTCAGATTTGGACCAGGTTACAGGCAGCTGATCCGTTCACATATACTATCGATAGGCTGAATGAGATAGGAGTTTAGAGTCCCTAGAAACAGACCACTACAAACAAAATCAACATTTCCTTTTAAGTCCTTTAAAAAATATCTTTCCATTTTGGAAACACTAGAAGGTCAGAACCTATAAAAACAAACTTCAAATTCTTTCCTCTATAAACAGACTATATAAATTGTACTGTGCTTGCTTTAGAGAACATTTTTCTACTTAATTCTGAAAAGAAGTTTATACCCAACTTGCCACATGTGTATAACGTTTAAAAATTCAAGAAAATTTTCTATAAGGCCTTAATTTCTTCATTGTTGTTTCCCAGAATCTTTAAAATTAATTTGAGGAAATTAAACAATAATTGTGTTGTAAAAGGACTACTATAAAATATCGACATACTCAATTTCTTTTTAAGTACTCAATTTTTAGATGTTTCAGTTAGTACTTAAACTATAAAATTTAATATCAATATTATATTTGATTTGATAATTTTAAAAACTTAAGTCACCATCACTTAAATGCAAACTACACCAGTAGTTTCAAATTTAAGTTTAGAGGCTTAATCAAAACATGTTTTATTTTTTGATATTTCTTCAAAGTTATTTTACAATTGTTATGTGAGATTTTAATATATAATATTTCAAATCAAAATAATATTTCCATTAGTAAATGCTTTAAGGGTAAACATGAAAGCTGACTATATAATACCCAGAACACATTACCTCTGTGACAATGCAGTTTTAAATTTAATATAAAAATGTTATATATGTACAGCTTACTTTAGTCAGATATGAGAGTTCAAAATTACATGAGTCTTAATATTTAAACAAAATAGTCTTACTGTTAAAGAGTTAATTTTACAGTTATTTACACTAAACAAAAAGTAGAATTTAAAAAGCACTCAAAGGTGCATTACCAAAAAATGTATAATAATTTTAACTGATGTAATTAACATAATTTGCAATATTCTTTTTAGTTTGTTTTCTTCCTGTAAGCAGCCAAACAGGTGAACATTGCAATAATAGCTGCTTTTACCTTGAACTAGGGAAATGCTACATGCTGTCTTCATACACAAAAGCAAAAAAAATTCCATTTTATGTTAAATAAACATTTGTTACATTTCTTGAAATGTTTATTCAATGTGAAAAGTTAGAGTGTAGTCACTCAGTTGTGTCCAACTCTCTGAGACCCCGTGGACAGTAGCTAACCAGGCTGCTCCGTCCATGAATTCTTTAGGCAAGAATACGGAGTGGATTGCCATTTCCTTCTCCAAAGGATATTCCCAATCCAGGAATCAAACCTGGGTCTTCCGCATTGCAGGCAGATAATAGTAACTATAAAAAGAAATGTCTTACTTTTAAAAACTCTATAAATTATATAAAGTATCCATCCAGGGCATATTTCCTAAAGCATTAGAAAAATTTTATTCATATTTCTGTTCCTAGAAATGTTCCCTATCTGCAATAGGGTGGAGAAACTTTTTAGTCATACAAGTTTGCTTTTGTATTTCAGAGAACAATTGTCAATTTAATTACTGTATTTATAAATCAGTGTTCTAACTTTCTTTTTGCAAATATTACATTTAAGCTCAAAGATACAATCAATTAACAGTAAAATTCAAAACTGTATAGCAAAGCAGTACATTAAACATGCTGAAAGATGAAATATTTGGCTAGAACTCTTCTGATATTAAAAAAATAAATTTAAGGTACAGAAAAGATTGCATAAAATGGTAGTATCGTCAATTTCACTTACCTAAACAATTAAATGATTTCACAACTATGTGCTTAATATTTTATGCCTTCATGAACTCTGTCTCTTCCAACTTTAAATTCTAATACACTTAGATATCTCACTTTGCTTATATTATAATTTATAAAGATAGAAGAAGATCGTAAGATAAATTGGAAATAGTTATACATATAGTTATGGTATGCAACTACTGGAAAACGCAATTTTACTATAGAATGAAAGTATACCCAAATACCTACATTAAGTTAGTTTCTACAGAGATGAATATAAGGATTTAACGAACATCTGAATTATGTAAACTCTTTAAAGTAATCACCTATGACTTTCAGTGAAGATGCACAGATAAAGAAATTCCTCCTCTTGCTAGAAACCTAGAGAAGTGCTTGATATAATCTTATTAGGAAAAAGAAAAGAAAAACAAATTTCTAAACTACATCATTATATCTGAAGTAAGAAAGGGAAATTTCCAGGTGCCAGAAATGAAGAGCAAAAACACTCAGAGCCAAAGTGGAGAGCAGGAATTAAAGCTAACTTCACTGGTTACTGGGCTTTCCTGGTGTATCAGTGGTAAAGAATCCACCTGTCAGTGCAGGAGACTCTGGTTCAATCCCTGGGTCAGTAAGATCCCCTGGAGAAGGGAATGGCAACCCACTCTAGCATTCTTGCCTGGGAAATCCTATGGACAAGGGAGCCTGGTGGGCTACAATCCATGAATCACAAAAGTCAGACATGACTTAGTGACTAAACAACCACCACCAACCACTGGCTACTAGGGGCAAACATTTTTATCTTAGAGGCTGGGGTTTAGAGTGTGCATAATTTGGAACTAAAGTCAAGTTTCCTGTATAAAGTATCAAACCAGAAAAAAATAGAACACAGTCTGCATACAGAAAAAGGAAAATCTCTGTTGGTTTGTCCCGGACTATAGCAAGGAGTGATGTATTCGCTCAGGCTACAAAATCACTACAGAAAAATCAGGTCCATACTTATACTACCTGAGCTATAGAGATCCCTAGAGAAAGGTCATGCCCACACACTCAGTATCTGCAGGTCCTATGTCCATGGATTCAACCAACATCAGATGGACAATATTTAGGAAAAAATCCAGAAAGTTCCCAAAAACAAAATTTGAAATTTCCATGCACCAGCAACTATTTACATAATATTAACATTTTATTTACAAACATTTATATATCAGTTAATTGTATAGGGTATTATAAGTAATCTATAAATGACTTGAAGTATATTTTTAAAGTAAAAATATACAAGAGGATATATATAAGTTGTGTGCAAATATTACATCATTTTATATAAGAGACCTAAGTATCCATGGAGTTTGGCATCTGTGGACGTCATGGAACCAATCTCCCACAATATGCAGGGACAACTGTATACTAACTGGGCTATGACAGTTTGCATATGTCAAACTCATAGTTGTGGCAATCATAAAAATGAGGTTAAGAACATATCCATAATGCAAGGCACTAGGGGCATTCCTATATAATTCCCTACTGAAGATAAACTGCTGAGGAAGTTTACTAAATACATTTGTCCATCACCAAGAAAAACAGTTGGTGACCACAATAAACAAAGGAACTATTTCTAAGTAATGGCAACCCACTCCAGTATTCTTGCCTGGAGAGACTCCCAGGGACAGAGGAGCCTGGTGGGCTGCCATCTATGGGGTCACACAAAGTCGGACACTACTGAAACGACTTAGCAGCAACAGCAGCGGCAGAAATAACCTAACAATGTAAAAGGATCCTGAACATAAATATATTTTAAATGTTCAAAAGAAATAAATGAAGACATACACAAGATGAACATAGTAAAACTTTAGTTGATTTTATATAAACATCATTTACTATAACATGCATGGACTGAAAGGAAATCTGTTTTTCCTTTAATATCAGTAACATATATAGCTTTACAGAAAAAGATTAAAAATACTTTCTTTTGCTAGTAAATTTACTATGATTAATGAATATGAAATACATATTGATATATTTTAAAGAGTTCTTTAAAGTATCTTTTATTCAAATATGAAACTGTGGTATTCATTCAGGAAACTGTTCTTCCAAAAACACAGAAACCCAAGATAAGATCACCTTTAGAAGGGTCAGAGTCAAATATCTTCATTTCCAAAATCAGTGACAGTAAAATTTACCTACTTAAAAGCACTTTGCAAAAGTATATGGTCCTGTGTAGCAAAACGAATACAGTTTGTAAAGCAAAACAAACTAAAAAAATAAAAATTAATTTAAAAAAAAAAGTATATTGTCCTACTATGATGCTTCAAAAAGAGGCTTTTGATGGCACAATGGCACTGTTCTTTCAATTCATCGATAACTAAAACAAAAAATAGAAGAACCTAACTCGCCATAAGTATATTAGAGTTTATTTTCGGATTTGTTTCAAGCCATGCAATCAAAGAGAAAATTATACGCACTGTAGTTCTTTACAGCTGTGAAATTAAAAAAATATTTTAGGCTACTTAGTACATGAATAAAAAATTAAAATCTGTTTTGGTTTGATTCCCACCCCTCTTATTTCTTGTCTAAACCTCAAATACTCTTTTCTTTTCCCCATATTATGAGGAACAGAAGTCAATTAAAAAAATAGTGCAACAAAAAATAGTGCAACAAACATCATACCTGCTATGTAAAACATAGTCATAAAAATTCATAGTAACAGGTTACATGTATGTACATACATGTATGTATGAATAAGATACATAAGCCTGTGTACATAAAAAGGAATGCAATACACCTCACTTCCTGTCTTGTCTTATACTACAACTACAGCAGAAGAAAATATAAGAATGCCAATTTCTTCATGGTGCCAAGGCTAGAATTCAAAAATTTTTAGTAGATTTCCCATGACACAGGTATATGAGATCAGAACAAATTATTTTTCTTTTTCTAAATTATAAAGTACTTAATTTGAAAAATTCTAATATGAAAAATCCTAACTAATGCAGATGCTAACATAATTATTTTAGATCTAATATGCTACACTACCTCCTGCAAGAGCTTTTTTCTTTTAAACAGAGCATTTATATTAAAAACATAATATCTGATACAATTCAACTTCACTTACAATGTTTCATTTAGGATAATCTATTTCTATTTACTATGAAATAAAGAAAAATAACAGATCTACAATCAAGGGAGGAAGGGAAGGCGAGAGGAAGAAAGAAAAGAGCTTATGACTGTTTCAAAGGCAACATGACATCCTAAACACTTGGGAAGGAATTAATTTTCAGCATCAATATGGTAATACCAGAGGAAGCATATAGATAAGTATGTGATAAACCCTAAAGTAAAGAACAGTATGAAACTATTCAAGATAATTCACTAAACTAACTGAAGTAATTTAGTAAATTACTTCCTTCTATACTGGAAAGATTAGTCTTTATCAGAGGCATATAATGAATCATGTGTGATAACTCTGTTTCCTCAAAGTTATTACATGATAAAAATTTCTACAATCACTTACCAATAGTTTTTAGTTCTTTTTAAAAATCTTCACCAGCATAATCATCAAATATTTATAAAATACTGAATATAAAAGAGCATACAGATGGTGCCAGCTTTATGTAACATATACATTCTAGGAAATTTACATTAAACATCTTATAATGTAAAAAAGCACTGGCCTAACATCCAGGAAGTTTGCATTTTTATACCAGTACTACTAACAAGCTCTGGGTAAGACATTTAACTTCTCTGATTTTCAATTTCCCCATAAGAAAAATCAATTAGTCAACTCTAAGGATTAGTTAGATATTGATTAGTTAACTCTAAGGGTTTATTTTGGAAATTACAATATTCAATAGATGTGGAAAAAACCAGGTTCATCACCTCTCTTCTGGAGAACAGGTGAGGACTATACATCACTACCATCGTCCTTCAGTTGGTTGAGGAGTTGCAAAGCAGAGTAACATGCTCTGTTTCATTTCAGGGCTATAGCATGTTAATGTCTATGAGAACCCTCCAGTACTTCCAACTGCCCTACCAACCTACCACATTCAGAAAGGTGGAGCTTAGGTCTCTGAAAGACCAAGATGGGAATGAGAGCCCCTGCTTACCCAACATGGACATGAAACATGAATGAGAAATACATCTTTGTGGTTGTAATACACCAAAATTTGGTGACTGGATATTACTGTGACATAATTATGCAAATCTTGACTGATAAAAATGGGACCACAAGAAAGTTCTCATAAACTGAATTATTTAAAATTCACAAGAAGTTCCAGCCTAAACAGTTTAGAAAGCTGAAAATCTTTACAATTTATCTTTTAAAACTGAACTTTTATATTAAGAATTATATTAGGTTAACTACAATTAATTATAATCATAAATAACTATGAAATTATATGTATAAATTTCAAACATGGATCTCCTGCATTGCAGGCAGATTCTTTACCCCCAAGCTACCAGAGAATCCCCAATACTGTCTAAAAGATGTGAAAAATATAAAAAATGATAACATCAAACTTTCTGCACATTTAATTGGCTGTTCTAGTACTGAAATCTTTCTCAATTAAAATCAGTTTGTTTTTACTTTAATAAAGGATTTAAAAAATAGTATGCTCACATACTATTAAATAAATTTCCTCTATTTTGTTTATTTCCTACTTGTAAGGGCAAAGGGCAGTAAATACATTCCTAGAAGACATGCTTAACACCATGGACAGATAACTGTTTTCTATTGATCTACTTTCCTAACACCCAAAGTCTGCAATCTATATTGCCACCTTCTCATCGTCTCCCTTAACTAATCTTTTCACAAATTTTCCAGGCTTAATGTTATAGCTTATTATTTTTTTCCCACAGATCTTAGTAAGCCACTAGATTGGGTTAGCTCTATTTCTAAAGTAGAGAAATTATTCCTTGCAAATAAGGTAGAATACAGACAATGGAAAGGTGGAGAGAGAGGGAGAATAAAATCCTTTCCCTACATAGAAGTCTCTTATTTGCATAAATTATACAGACTGAAACTTTTTTAACTTCTAATATAGCAAATCAGTGGTAAAATAAAAGACTTATAGCTATTTCAATTAAATATTTAGATAATTTAAAATATATAGCAGAAAATTATAAGTGCATTTCAGGAAATAAAAACTTGCTGTTAAATGTTTCCAACCAATACTTCAAATGCTCAGCAATTCAGGTACACAGAAATGTCTCTGAGCAAACAGTTAATATGTATAAAAGACTTTTTCTATCAAAAACAGATTTCAAGGTCTTATCCCTTATGATCTGCCTTCTTTCTCAACTACTTATTTAAATAGCTGCCTCTTCTGAAAACTTACCTGAACTATCTCTACAGAGCATCTGACACCATTGAAAAAGGCTTTATGTTATAGCAAAGAAGGAATCGTTCACACTAGACTGCTTGAATTTGAATCCCAACTCTACAAGCTGACATCTCAGTTAAGTTCACTAGGATCGGGTCCGAATGTTATTATCTGTAAAATAGAGACTATGGTAATACTTAATTCAGAGTTCTTAAACATGCAACACACTTAGAACAGTGCCTGTCAAATATTAAAAACTCAAGAAAACACGAGGTACAAAAAGCTCAATATGAGAACTTGAATAAACTTAAGACTTGTCAAGGCGCTAGAAATACAGAATGAATAAATATCCTTGCCCTCATGGAGCTTACACTCAGGGGATAGAGCAGCCAATAAAGTAAGATAAATAAGTAAAATATAGTGAAAAGTGCTAGGAAGAAAACTAAAGCTGGGGATGCTGGTTGCAGTTCCTGATAGGGTGCCCAAGGACAGCCTTACAGAGAGCAGTGTTATTTCAGTAAGATTGGAGAAGGAAATGGCAACTCCAGTATTCTTGCCTAGAGAATCCCGTGGACAGAAAGGCTTGGTGGGCTACAGTCCACGGGTCGCAAACAGTCGGATAAGACTGAGCGACTTTACTTTCACTTTCAGATAGTAAGTGCTAAAGCCCTAAGGCCAGGTTTGTGTAAAGAATAACAAAGAGAGCAACATGGCTGAAGCAGAGGAAGTGAAGAGTTGTGGAGGCAGGGTCAGAGAGGCAAAAAGAGGGGTGGAGAAGTCATACAGGACCTTGTGGTGGTGGTTCGGTCACCAAGCAAGTCTAACTCTTGTGACTCCATAGACTGTAGCCCGGCCTCTGTCCATGAGATTTCCCAGGCAAGAATACTGGAGTGGGCTGCCATTTCCTTTTCCAGGGGATCTTCCTGACCTAGGGATCAAACCTGGATCTCCTAAATTGCAGGCAGACTCTTTACAGACTGAGGGAAAGAGACCTCAAGGAAGCCTTCAGGACCTTGTAGGCTCTGGCTTTTCCTCTGAGAGATCATGTTAAAGGAGGACTTTAGATATAGGAATGATGTGATCCGACTTACATTTTAACTCTGATCTCTATATTAAGAAAAGACCAAAGGGGCAAAGGAGAAGGGGATACAAAGGAAGAAACAAAGAGACAATTGCCATAATCCAGGTAAGAAAGGATGGTGGTGACTTGAGTCAGGGAGGTAGTTCGCCATGTACCCTAAAAAGAGATTGGCAAGATTCGCTATTAGTTTAAATATAAGGTGTAGGGGGAGGGGGGATGAGGTGGGGGGGGGGAGGACACAAAACAGAATATTGAGAATGACTCCAAATTTTTTGGTCAAGTGACCTGGATGAAGACTGCAAGAAGAGACCAAAAGAGATGCCACTTACTGAATTGGAGCAGCAGTTTGGGAGTTGGGAGGAAGATCAGGGGCTTACTTTAGACACAGACATTCAAACGGAGCTGTTGAGTAGACAGGTAGATACTTGAGTAGACACTTGAGATATAATTTTGAGTCATCAGCTAACAGACAGTATTTAATGCTGTGAGGCTTGAAAACAATGGTGAATAAAAAGAGAACTGTGTGTGGAAGCATTCCAGTATTCAGAGGTGGGAAGACAAGGAGAAATCAGAGAGGAGAAAAAGATGAAGAAAGAGCCAAAGAGGCAAGAGGAAAGTCAGGAGAAACACTTGAAAGCATTTCAAGAAGCAATGGTGGTTACATGCTGCTGAAATGTTAAAATCACCAATAAGTCCTATTGCTTCCACCTCCAAAATACATCCCAAATGGTTCCCATTTATTCCATCTAGTTTCATCACCCAGATTGCTCCTGGAGGTCATCAGTATTTTCTATACAGTGATGGAATTCCAGTTGAGCAATTTTAAGTCCTAAAAGATGATGCTATGAAAGTGCTGCACTCAATAGGCCAGCAAATTTGGAAAACTCAGCAGTGGCCACAGGACTGGAAAAGGTCAGTTTTCATCCCAATCCAAAGAAAGGCAATGCAAAGAATGCTCAAACTACTGCACAATTGCACTCATCTCACAGGCTAGCAAAGCAATGCTCAAAATTCTCCAAGCCAGGCTTCCGCAATACGTGAACCGTGAACTTCCAGATGTTCAAGCTGGTTTTAGAAAAAGCAGACGAACCAGAGATCAAATTGCCAACATCTGCTGGATCATGGAAAAAGCAAGAGAGTTCCAGAAAAACATCTATTTCTGCTTTATTGACTATGCCAAAGCCTTTGACTGTGTGGATCACAATAAACTGTGGAAAATTCTGAGAGAGATGGGAATACCAGACCACCTGACCTGCTTCTGTCAGAACTAGACAGGGAACAACAGACTGCTTCCAAATAGGGAAAGGAGTACGTCAAGGCTGTATATTGTCACCCTGCTTATTTAACTTATATGCAGAGTACATCATAAGAAACGCTGGGCAGGATGAAGCACAAGCTGGAATCAAGACTGCCAGGAGACATATCATTAACCTCAGATATGCAGATGATACCACCCATATGGCAGAAAGTAAAGAAGAACTAAAAAGCATCTTGATGAAAGTGAAAGAGGACAGTGAAAAAGTTGGCTTAAAACTCAACATTCAGAAAACTAAGATCATGGAATCAGGTCCCATCACTTCATGGCAAATAGATGGGGAAACAGTGGCTGAGTTTATTTTGGGGGGCTCTAAAAATCACTGCAGATGGTGACTGCAGCCATGAAATTAAGAGATGCTTACTCCTTGGAAGGAAAGTTATGACCAACCTAGACAGCATTAAAAAGCAGAGACATTACTTTGTCAGCAAAGGTCCGTCTAGTCAAAGCTATGGTTTTTCCACTAGTCACGTATGCATATGAGAGTTGGACTATAAAGAAAGCTGAGCACTGAAGAATTGATGCTTTTGAACTGTGGTGTTGGAGAAGACTCTTGACAGTTCCTTGGACATCAAGGAGTTCCAGCCAGTACATCCTAAAGGAGATCATTCCTGGGTGTTCACTGGAAGGACTGATGTTGAAGCTGAAACTCCATACTTTGGCCACCTGATGCGAAGAACTGACTCATCTGAAAAAACCCTGAGGCTGAGAAAGATTGAAGGCGAGAGGAGAAGAGGATGACAGAGGATGAGATGGTTGAATGTCATCACAGACTCAATGGAAAAGAGTTTGGGTAAATTCTGGGAGTTGGTGATGGACAGGGAGGCCTGGCGTGCTGCAGTCCATGGGTTCACAAGGAGTCGGACACGACTGAGCAACTGAACTGAACTGAATACAGTCATCTATTAAAAACATAAACCTTAGGTCAATATCCTATTTCTCTTTTAATTGTCATCCCCTGTATCTAAAATAAAATCTAAACTCCTTACTTTGACCCACAAGGCCATTTGTGATCTGATCCCTGCCTACTGTCCTATTTCACTCCTTCAGTGTTACTGCTCATATGTGTCTGACTCTTTGCAACCCCATGGACTGTAACTCACAATGTTCCTGTTCCACAGGACTTTCCAGGCAAGAATACTGGAGTGGGTTGCCATGCCCTCCTCCAGGGGATCTACCCAGGCATCGAACCCAAGTCTCTTAAGTCTCCTGCATTGGTAGGCAAGTTCTTTACCACTAGTGCCACCTGTGAAGCCTGTTTTCTATTTACACAGGCATTAAAAAATTTTGTCCTTAAAACACAGCAGCCCAATTCACTGCTCTGGCACCATGTGTCTAATTCTCAGGATACACTTCCTTGGCTCTTCATCTTCTTGATATTCATGTCATACAGCTCAAATAGCTGTTTAGAGAGGCCTTGCCCAACTGATCTATCAAGATCTAAAGTTATCTCATTTATCTGTTTAATTGTATATTGTCCATCCCTCTTCAGAGAGTAATTACTCAAGGACAGGTATTATTGAATATACAATACAGCATTTAAAACTTTGCATAAAGTAAGCTTCAAAAATTATCTGACAGAATGTCAATTTCTTAAAAGCAAAGGAATATTAGTTTAACTTTTGTAATAAAGTTATCATTTCTACAATATCCTTTATTGAATCATCATTCAAGAAATCTTGAATATCTCTAGAGAAGGCAAGGTTTTTATGACATGAAGCAGTTAATTCCATGTTCAGACAGCTCTATTTATGTGAAACGCCTTCTTTATACTAAATCAAACCTCACTCCATGTAATTTCCACCCACTGCCTTTTGGAGTTATGCCAAGTAAAGTCTAATAAAGCCTAATCCCTCTTATATATGCAGACCTACACATTTTAGAAACAGCTGCAGATATTCCCTACACCTTTTTTTCAGAATAAAAATCTCTTTTTCTTTGAACAACTCTCCATATACTACAGCCTTCCAATATCATCCTTTCCATGACAGTTTGAAAATACCCATTTATGAATTTTCATCTCATACTTAACACAGTCCCTCTCCTATCTGCTTTAGCACAGAATCAGTGAAACAAATATCTTTCTTAGTCTAAACATAACACTATCACTCATGAAAGCACAATAATTATTCTGATACTTTTTATTAAAAGCTCAAAATTAACTAAATCTCTAGTGATTTTCATAGGCCCTGCTATGAACTCAAGGGTATTCCATTTTACAGATGTAAAGGTGTTTTCTAAACAACTAGGTGAAACATTTTACACCTATTCAGTTAAAAATATTTTTTATTTCAGTATAGTATTCTATGATATTTTAATTTTCAAATCCCAATTCTGTACTTCAACATACTAAAGAGCTCTCTAAATTTTGCACCATCAACAATTTTGAAAAGAACGCCTTCTGTGACATCCAAATAACTGATAAAAAATATTTGCCTAAATGTATCAAACACTGAGTGTGATAGTATAACAGCATAACACTAGAGACCTTTTCTCCTAGTTGATACTGATATCACGTGTGGTTCAATGAGCTACTTGTAACTCCCTAATGACTTCTTATCCACAAAAATATCATGAAAGGTATTCTGAATGCCTTTCTAAAGTCAAGATTAACTATCAAAATAAAGTATTTTATTAACAAGGATTTCCTTTTATTCACTTCATTCACATATGCATATTATTATACATGTATATGCATTCACTATATATAACTATGTACACCAACTGATTCCCTGAATAACTACCAACACAGGATATAGTAAATGTCAGTATCATCAGCATCTCTCAAATAAGATTTTTATATATCCTATAAAAAATACCACTTATTATGAATTTATGTAAACAAAGCTATGTCAAATAATGTGTTAGTCAATTCCAGAAGACTGAGAAATTTTAAGATAAATTCAATATTATCTATATTGCTTAAGGCTTTCATTTGGAATCTCCCGTCACTATACTGGTTTTAGTTGAATTACACATATGGGCTTCCCTTGTGGCTCAGACAGTAAGAATCCACCTGCAATAAGGGAGACCTGGGTTCAATCCCTGGGTCAGGAAGATCCCCTGGAGGAGGAAATGGCAACCCACTCCAGCATTCCTGCTTGGAGAATCCCCATGGACAGAGAAGTCTGATGGGCTACATTCCATGGGGTCGCAAAGAGTCAGACACGACTGAGTGACTAAACACAGCACAGCAAAATAAGAATGTTTTTAACATTACATAGACCAAATTAACTGGGAATCATATCTTCAGTAATAAGGACACATTCAGAGTGACCTTAAAGTCCTAAAAAGATCTAGTCAAATCATCCATTCTAAGATAAATCTTCCTAAATCAAGAAAAAACTATTCTGTGGCAGTATCATGATACTGAAGAACTTACTTTGGGGCAATTATTTCTCTGTCACTGCTTACTAAGCTACTTTACACAACTGAATAGGACTCACAGAAGCCCTGAATTATGTAAAGTAATTTATAAGACATTTTACATTACTTTTCCTAGTTGAGTAATCTTTATGAGAAAATTCTTATCAATTTTTTAAATTTTTAACCATCTTCTCAGAAAACCATGATGATTTTTCCTGTGAGATAGATGTAGCTATGTGAAACTAACTCCTACTGGGGGAAAACACCAATTTTTTCTTTGTTCAACACTATCATTTTTGCTTTTAGGAGAAAAGAGAAGATGAAAGACCGACTTCAAGAACTGAAGCAACGAACAAGGAAACTGAGCTCTCTAAAGACAAGGATGTGCTGACTACAGAAGCGGAGGAACAAGGGGTGTTTCTGCAGCAAGCTGTTATTTATGAAAGAGAGCCTGTAGCTGAAAGACACCTATATGAGATACAAAAACTACAGGAGAGTATTAACAATTTGACAGATAATGTTCAAAAATTTGGGCAGCAACAGAAAAGTCTAGTGGCTTCAATGAGAAGGTTTAGTCTACTTAAGAAAGAGTCTAGCATTGCAAAAGAGATAAAAATCCAAGCAGAACACATTAACAGAGGTTTGGATGATTTAGTAAAAGAAGTTAAAAAGTCAGAGGATGAAAGTGGTCCATCATCAGTGGTCACAAGGATACTTAAATTTCAGCATGCTGCAATGTTCCGCCATTTTCAGCAAACTATGTTTACATACAATGACACAATAGCAGCAAAACAAGAGAAGTGCAGGACATTTATTTTCCGTCAGCTTGAAGTTGCTGGAAAAGAACTACCTGAAGAAGAAGTAAATGATATGCTTCATCAAGGAAAATGGGAAGTTTTTAATGAAAGCTTACTTACAGAAATCAGTATCACTAAAGCACAACTCTCAGAGATAGAGCAGAGACACAAAGAACTGGTTAACCTGGAAAACCAAATAAAGGATTTAAGGGATCTTTTCGTTCAGATATCTCTTTTGGTAGAGGAACAGGGAGAAAGTGTCAACAGTATTGAAATGACAGTGAATGGCACAAAAGAGTATGTTAACACTACTAAAGAAAAATTTGGACTAGCTGTAAAATACAAAAAAAGAAATCCTTGCAAGATATTGTGTTGTTGGTGTTGTCCATGCTGTGGCCCAAAATAAAGAAGCTATTTTAGAAATTTTTCCAGTTTAGAATGAAGGATGTCCTATAATTTACTGTCTCATATCACTCTTCTTCACTTCATAGAGTCACTCATAAACTTTCATCACTACTGTCATAATTTTCCCCTTTCATTCTTACCTACTAGAATGCAAGAAATTTCTCAAGCTAGTAAATAAAACAAGTCTTCGATTATTAAACTAAATATAGTATATTAGCTTCAACTCATGGGTTAACTATTTAAAATGAGATGAATCATCTTAAGTTTCTAGACAGATAACAAGCTCTACCACATATTTTTTGTAACTTTCAATGCCTAAACAATATAAATGTCAATAAATGAACACTACTTAATCGTTCAGGTTCCTTTAAGAGCATTTTGGTAGTTAAGAATTGTATAAAACAAGACTTCAAGGAGTGCTATATTGAAGCAAAATCAAACCGGAAGCTGTATAAAATCTTTTATGTTCAGATAGGTCAGTTAACTCAGTGGTCAACAAATCCTAGGAAAATCCAACTATTAATATGTACTCAATGAAGAGCCTAGTTGGTAACTAGGAGCTGGTTCTAGCTTAAGGCCTAAAAAGCTAAGTGAAGGCACTGTTTTCCTGCACTTGGATCCATTCAGGACACTATTACAGATTAAGAAAACTGGCAAATAAAGTAAAAAATAAAAGATGACTGTATTATTCTTGGAAGTTTCTCCATCACTTTATTGTGAAGCCAGGCAGTAGACTAGGGACCAAGGATACACTCTGAACTAATGTGGGGATAGAGTTTTGGAACTAACATTCTAGTGGAGAAGGGATATAACAAATACAAATATCAGACAATGTTAAGCTCTTGGCAGAGATTTAAAATAAGGATGATAAGATGGACTGTCAGAGCAGCTTCTTTTAACTGGGTGGTCAATATAGGCCCCTCTAAAAGGTAATGGAAGTGAAGATCCACGTGGTGAAGACAAGGGAAACATTTACTGCAGGCACAGGAAACACACAGTGCAAAGACCCAGAGGAGACTATAGCTTACTCCATTCAAGGAACAATGAGCATGCAGCTGTCATCAGTGGGGAAAGAGCAGTAAGAGATGAGGTTAAGAAAGGTCAGCAGGGGCTAGACAGAAAGCTCTGGAAGTCAGAAGTTTCCAGCGAGTGTAATGAGTGCAAAGCCCTCAGGCTGTTTCTGGCCTGGGAATAATCTAATGTAATTTATGTTCGAGAAAAATCATCCTGTCTACTGTAGGACAATGGGTTAGAATGGAATTTAAGGCAGGTGAATAGAGGACTAGCACATATGTATAGAAAACAATTAACAGGCTAATGCAACAGTCCTAGTTAAGAGATGATGGAGGTTTGGGCTAGGATGGAGGGCAGGTGGTGATGGTGGAATCAGCAATACTAATACTCAAGACTGATAAACAACATACTTGCTATGTCCCAGCATTGTTCTAATGATTTTACAATTTTACTAATAAGAACACTGAAGCACAGCAAGGTTAAGTAACCTAACTTGGGCCATAGAAACTGGACAGAGAACTGAGACTTGAACCTAAGCAATATGATTCCAGGAAACAGTTCTTAATTACTATATACCATGTTGCAGTGATGGGGTCGGAGAAGGCAATGGCACCCCACTCCAGTACTTTTGCCTGGAAAATCCCATGGGTACAGGAGCCTGGTAGGCTGCAGTCCATGGGGTCGTGAAGAGTTGGACACAACTGAGCGACTGAGCGACTTTACTTTCACTTTCATGCACTGGAGAAGGAACTGGCAACCCACTCCAGTGTTCTTGCCTGGAGAATCCCAGGGACAGGGGAGCCTGGTGGGCTGCCACTTATGGGGTAGCACACAGTCAGACACGACTGAAGTGACTTAGCAGCAGCAGTGATGGGGTAAAAATTAGACTAAAATGTGATAGATTTAACAGCTATAATCCAATCTGATTGGATTATAATACCATTTATAATCAGAAAAGACAGAGATGAAGGTTTCAAAACTATGAGTGAGGAAGAAATCAAGAAATTCTATCTTGGCCAAGAGAGTCTGAAATGACCATAAAATGTCTTAAATGAAGGTTTCTAAGATACTAGTTACATCAGGAGGAACTTTTGGGAGATGTCAAAACTACAGATTTGGGTCATCTGAGTAAGTAAAATAAGGTCTCAAAAGTATCTAGATGCAAAAAACTGGAAGCCCAGAAAAGAGCCTGAAATATTCCAAATTTATATTTAAAGAAGAGGAGCTTATGAAGGAGACTAGGAAGAGACCATCAAAGAAGTAGAAGGAAAACCAAGAAAAGGATGCTGTAATGCAAAAGTATTTAAAGAAAAACAAAGTTATAGTACATGTACTTCTGCTCAATGTTATGTGGCAGCCTGGATGGAGGTGAGTTTGGTAGAGAATAGTTGTGTTAATTGCTCATTCATGTCCAACTCTTTGAGACCCTATCAACTATAGCCAACCAGGCTCCCCTGTCCATGGAGATCTTCCAGGCAAAAATACTAGAGTGGGTAGCCAGGCCCTCCTCCAGAGAATCTTCCTGACCCAGGATCAAATCCGGGTCTCCTACATTGCAGGCGGATTCTTTACCATCTGAGCCACCAGGCAAACCCTAGGGAAGAATGGATACATGTGTATGTATGGCTGAGTCCTTTCACTGTTCACCTGAAACTATCACAACATTGTTAATCAGTTATACCCCAATACAAAATAAAGAGTTTAAATTTTTAAAAAAAGGAAAAACAAAGTTGAGGAAATAAAATAAAAAGCTTAAAAAAAAAAACCAAAGTTGAGGAAATAGTCAATTTTAGGTAAAATAATAACAGCAAAGTAACAATGGATTTGGCAACATAAAGATAATTTGTTGACTCCAACAAGAGCAGTTTCAAGGAACTGTAGGGAAAGAAGCACAAATGCAATATGCTGAGGAAAGAATATGATATAAAAATGTACAGATTTACTACAGGCAATTCTTTCCAGAATTTTGAATAGAATCCTATAAAAATGAGAAAACAGGTAGACAGAGACATAGAGTCAAAAAATTCCACAATACACCACAAAACACCAGAACACATTTTGCTGACGGAAATGGTCCAGGGAGAGAAACTCAGTATAAGAAAGGGAAGGGATAACATACAGTAGTAGAAAGGGGTGGGATCTAGAGTGAAAATGGAGAAGCTAACCTTAGATAGGAGCAGCAACACATCTTCTATATTATAGGAGGGAAGGGAAGGTTAGGAATAAAGCAGATAACTGAGCAAATTTGGTGGTGGGAAAAATGAAACAGTTCTTATATGGTAGTTTTTATTTCATTAGAAAACCATGGGGCAAAAATTATAAACTAAAAGCCCCATGGAATTAAGGAAGAAGCGAAATATCGGTATGTATGTGTGTGTGTGTATATGTATCTCCTAACACTATAAAATGGAGAGGGCAATGGCACCCCACTCCAGTACTCTTCCCTGGAAAACTCCATGGACGGAGGAGCCTGGTAGGCTGCAGTCCACGGGGTCGCAAAGAGTAGGACACGACTGAGCGACTTAGCAGCAGCAACACTATAAAATAATTTCAATTTATAAAATATAAATAAATTGAAGAGTTTTATACGTTGCTGCTGCTGCTAAGTCGCTTCAATCGTGTCTATGGGGTCTATGGGGTCGCACAGAGTCAGACACGACTGAAGCGACTTAGCAGCAGCAGCAGCATTACAAAAGACAAAAATGTTTCCCATAGATCAGCTTCAAATGTTTCAGTTCAGTTCAGTCGTGTCCGACTCATTGTGACCACATGGATTACAGCATGCCAGGCCTCCGTGTCCATCACCAACTCCTGTAGCCTACTCAAACTCATGTCCATTGAGTCGGTGATGCCATCCAACCATCTCATCCTCTGTCGTCCCCTTCTCCTCCGGCCTTCAATCTTTCCCAGCATCAAGGTCTTTTCAAATGAGTCAGTTATTTGCATCAGGTAGCCAAAGTATTGGATTTCAGCTTCAACATCAGTCCTTCCAATGAATAAAGTAAATCAGGACTGATTTACTTTAGGATGTACTGGTTGGATCTCCTTGCAGTCCAAGGGCCTGTCCAAGAGCCTTCTCCAACACCACAGTTCAAAATCATCAATTCTTCGGCACTCAGCTTTCTTTATGGTCCAACTCTGACATCCATATATGACTACTGGAAAAACCGTAGCCTTGACTAGAAGCAACTTTGTCGACAAAATAATGTCTTTGCTTTTTAATATGTTGTCTAAGTTGGTCATAACTTTCTTCTAAGGAGTAAGCGTCTTTTAATTTCAAATGTTTAAGGAACATATAAAAAAGAAAAATTTAGGGCTTCCCTGGTGGCTCAGATGGTAAAAAAATAAATAAATAAATAAATAAATAAATTTAATGATAAACTCCCCAGCTAATCAGGTGGTGAGTTTTTCTTCTGTCCCTTCTAAAGCTGTGCTATATCCTTTTATGTAGTGCCTTACTGATACTTGTTTATAATTGTTCCTAAATTGTGTATCATGAAAACTAAGAAAATCAAGTACTGTTTATTATTCATTAGCTTAATTATATACTGGTGGTTTCAGAAAATAGCAATTTTCTAGAGTAATATTTATATCTCAACATACTCCTTTTAATATAAGACAACCACAGAAAGATTCACAGGACAGCGATATATCACATACATCACAGGCTTCAGCAATATGTGAACTATGAACTTCCAGATATTCAAGCTGGTTTTAGAAAAGGCAGAGGCACCAGAGATCAAATTGCCAACATCTGCTGGATCATCAAAAAAGCAACAGAGTTCCAGAAAAACATCTATTTCTGCTTTATTGACTATGCCAAAGCCTTTGACTGTGTGGATCACAATAAGCTGGGGAAAATTCTAAAAGAGATGGGACTACCAGACCACCTGATCTGCCTCCTGAGAAACCTATATGCAGGTAAGGAATCAACAGTTAGAACTGGACATGGAACAACAGACTGATTCCAAATAGGAAAAGGAGCACGTCAAGGCTGTATACTGTCACCCTGCTTATTTAACTTCTATGCAGAGTACATCATGATAAACTCTGGGCTGGAAGAAGTACAAGCTGGAATCAAGATTGCCAGGAAAAATATCAGTAACCTCAGATATGGAGATGACACCATCCTTATGGCAGAAAGTGAAGAACTAAAGAGTCTCTTGCTCAAAGTGAAAGAGGAGGGTGAAAAAGTTGGCTTAAAGCTCAACATTCAGAAAACGAAGATCATGGCATCCAGTCCCATCATTTCATGGCAAATAGATGGGGAACAGTGGCTGACTATTTTGGGGGGCTCCAAAATCACTGCAGATGGTGATTGCAGCCATGAAATTAAAAGACACTTGCTCCTTGGAAGCAGAGTTATGACTAACCTTGACAGCATATTAAAAAGCAGAGACATTACTTTGCCAACAAAGGTCCATCTAGTCAAGACTATGGTTTTTCCAGTAGTTATGTATGGATGTGAGAGTTGGACTATAAAGAAAGCTGAGTGCCGAAGAATTGATGCTTTTGAACTGTGGTGTTGGAGAAGACTCTTCAGAGTCCCTTGGCCTGCAAGGAGATCCAATCAGTCCATACTAAAGGAGATCAGTCCTGGGTGTTCATTGGAAGGACTGATGTTGAAGTTGAAAGTCCAGTATATTGTGTATATACCACACACCTGATGTGAAGAGGTAACTCATTTGAAAAGACCCTGAGGCTGGGAAAGATTGAGGGCAGGAGGAAAAGGGGATGACAGAGTATGAGATGGGTGGATTGCATCACGGACTCAATGGACATGAGTTTGTGTAAACTCTGGGAGCTGGTGATGGACAGGGAGGTCTGGCTTGCCGCAGTCCACGGATCGCAAAGAGTCAGACATGACTGAGCAACTGAACTGAACTGAAGTGATATACCACATACAATTTCATTGTTATACTTCAAAAGCATCCTATTAAGCAACAAAAACAACATATTTAACTAATTAGCTGCTGGATATATTGTTTATTCACACGTAACAATATATGTATTAAAAGTAGCCATTTTTTCCTTAAAAGAAAAAATTCTTAAGCATCAGAAGCATAATATTAGGAAGCTACTGGCTCAGAAAGTATGCAATAACAAAAACAGTGAAAACTACTTTGAGCACTTGGACTCATTCTTACTAAGCCTTGTCAGTTTCTGTAAATCAAAAGCTTCATATAGCCTGAAATCAAACAAGATACTTTAAAACTGGCTCTCCTAATTCAATCTACCTGGGCACCACATATCAGCAATCAACAGCAACTATTCATTTCCACAATCACATGCCAGAACACTAGAAAAGAACTACACTAGATGCTTTAAATACATTATTTCAGAATTCGTGTAATATAAATATTAAAATCCTTATTTACAAGTGGAAACATAGAAGCTCAGGATGATTACTCAAGGCCTGGCTGACTCCAGAGCCCGTGCTTTCCCCTATACCAGTAGACCCCAATTTCTGTTGTGTATCAGAGAGACCTGGAGAACTTGTGGCAAAAATGGAAGCATCCCTGGCCCCACTCTAACAAAATGTAGCTTGGTCTGATGCTGATACAAGTGATTCCTAGATAACATCTTGCTGCTCAACAACACAGTCAACAGGTTTTTCTTCGTTGTTTTGTTTTATAATAGTGTGTGTTAGGACAGGGGAGGGAAAGGATAGGAACTTTCACGGATTCTTGGAGCATAAATTACTTGAGAAGTCAACCAGCCAAGAAGCTTTACTATAAACTACAGCTGCTACTAGTGAAGCTGGATGCCATAAGAGACGAAAGGTGGCCCTCAGCAAGGTAATGCAGAGGTAAGTCTACAGTGTAACTAAATAAGGTTAATGAAGATGACAGCTTGGTTAAGTTTCCACTGACAGAAAAGAAATCTTAAGCCAATGGGCCCTATAAAGTGAGTAGAGGTTTCAGACAGTAAATTAAGGGATTCACCACTACAACTAAAGATCAAGTGATTAAATGATATAGGTTGTCCCCACTCCCACACTTAAGAGTTTCCAGAATTTGACAAAGGACCCAGGTTCTCCTATTTCTCATTGAAAGCTGTAACTCTGTAAAAGTACATTTGACTTAAATTCTAAGGACAGTGTTAGGATAACCCACAACCTAATTAACTTCTCTTGGGCACTTACAAGAAAAAAATATCACTCAAACTAACAGTTTTCCATAACACTGTCTAGAAGAAACCTGAGTCAAGTAGGTATATAGAAGCTGAAAAATCCCCTTATCAAAAAATGATAAAATCCTGGTTATTGTTTCTCCTGAGTCCCTTGGACTGCAAGGAGATCCAACCAGTCCATTTGAAGGAGATCAACCCTGGGATTTCTTTGGAAGGTATGATGCTAAAACTGAAGCTCCAGTACTTTGGGCACCTCATGCAAAGAGTTGACTCATTTGAAAAGACCCTGATGCTGGGAGGGATTGGGGGCAGGAGGAGAAGGGGACGACCGAGGATGAGATGGCTGGATGGCATCACGGACTCAATGGACATGAGTCTGAGTGAACTCCGGGAGTTGGTGATGGACAGGGAAGCCTGGCGTGCTGCGATTCATGGGGTCGCAAAGAGTCGGACACGACTGAGCGACTGAACTGAACTGAATATAAAAACTCACTGCCAGTTTTTTTTTTAACTTCTTTGGTCATGAAATCCTTTAGGAATTTGAAGAGAGCTAAAATCTGCTCTCAAGAAAAATGCACAAGCACTCAGTGTACATGATTACAGAGGATCTGGGATGCCATCCATGGAACAAAGACCTCTAGGTCAAAATATTCTTTTTCCCTGAAATGTTCATAACATCTAATCTGATTATAAAAGCGATATTATGTTTTCTTCCCTGAGTGAATCTCCTATACATTTAACACTTTTGGTGTGAAGTATCTAATTTATGAGGTTTGACTAAAAGTTAAGTTAGGTCATATAACTCCACAGAAAAGTAGACAGTATATAAGGAGAAAGTGGCACCATTCCAAGAGTTCAAGTGTGCTAACACAGGTAAGAGTTGTTATTATTCTGGGAGGAAATTTTAGGCAGTGGATCTCCAGAGTTATTTCAGTTGGCAGTATTAGGAGATTCAACCACAAAAAGCGAAGGGTAACTTACATTCACTCTAAGGGCAACATTTAAGACTATATTAGAAAGAAGAGATAAAGAAAGAACATGCGTCTTCTTATAACATTAGTGTAACCTTGGGTTGCTGAAAATTTCAACTTAAGATGTTTAAAATATCTGCCAGCTCAGTCGCAAGGAATCAACAAACAGTGCCTTATTTTATTGACAGAAAACTTCTATGGTGGATGTCGAGCTTAAATTTTGAAATTACTGCGATTTCAGTGCTACTTATACAACTGCATAAGTTGTTTACTTTTTCTCTTGGAAAGGTCTTCTTTATCTGACTATGTAGTATTAGGCTTTTAATAAAATAATTAAGTTATAAATGGTTAAAGCAAGCATGTGTATGTGGAGGGGAATGTGAGGGTAGAGAATATATTTCAATTTGAGTACATTGTTTTTGTTTAGTCCCTAAGTTGTGACTCTTTGTGACCCCATGGACTGTAGCTCCCCAGGCTTCTCTGTCTATGGGATTTCCTAGTCAAGAATACTGTTGTGGGTTGCCATTTCCTTCTCTGAGGGATCTTCCCAACCCAGAGATTAAACTCATGTCTCCTGCATTGGCAGGTAGATTCTTTACTGATGAGCCACAAAGGAAACCCAATCAGAGTGTAGGTTCAAATTAATCCCTATAATAGTAGATATGAGAGAAAAGAAGCTTTCTATTCTAGGTTAATACACAGCTTAACATGATAACATGGTAACATTTACTATCTTAGAGCAGATATTTACATCAAATCTGTTTTTAATTTCTTTAGAAGAAATACCTTTTCACCGAAATGGATTCTTCACATAGACTATACTATGGTTCACATTACAATATACAGCTAAATGCAATATTTTACACATACTTTCATTAAGGAAGAGGTGTTTACCCATTAGGGCTTCCCTGGTAGCTCAGCTGATAAAGAATCCACCTGCAGTGCAACAGACCTGGGTTCGGTCCCTGGAGGAGGGCATGAGAACCCACTACAGTATTCTTGCCTGGAGAATCTTCATGGAGAGAGGAGCCTGGTGGGCTACAGTCTATGAGGTCACAAAGAGTCGGACACAACAGAGTGACTAAGCACAGCACAGCATTTAACCACTAAGCCCAAAGAAGTAAAGTGACTTGCCAGGGTCATAAATTCACAATAGCTCTTAGAATCCAGGTTCTAGGTGCTCCATCTTCTCTCTAAACCCATGTTTTTTCAACTTTTCACCACTTATTTCAGAGATCTGACTAGAATATTATGCGATTAAGAAGTAAATACTACATAACTGCCAAACAGAACCTCCAAGCTAATAAAGCACAGAAGCCTAGTGATCTATGATTCTGACCTTTCCTGAGAACCCTCAAGTCTGTGACATGAAATGAAACATGACTGAGACTTTATGTGCAACAACACACGCTGTCAGACCAGTATGCAGAATCAAGTCAGGAGAGCTGGAGAAGTGTCCAGGACCTGCTGTCATTATCATCTACTCTGCTTCTCATAGCATGAATGAATACTGCTCTACCAATCTGTAATCTTGTTTTTACTGATAAGATAATTCTTCCGGTTTATTTCCTTCTGTTGAAGGACTGAATCTTCTTACAAGTCTGTTGTTCTCTGCTCATTATTAGAGGATGGGAAGAAAAAATAATCAAGGGGTTGAACTGAGTTCTGAGAGGCTTTGCAGATCCTAAATCCACTACTTGAGGCTTAGAAAAGTGGCAAGCAGAAGACATTAGATGCCATAACTGGATTTTTCAGCTAAGAAGTCCAGATGTCCATGGCAGGAAGGAAGCAGCTACGTGCAACAAGGAGCACTATAGCCAGCCTCTTAACTGGGTAGCCTTTCCTCCATCTCCATACCCGCTGGCCCGGAGCATGGACTTTAGTAGGGCTCTACTGGAGGCCCTTTCCACTTACTTTTCAATGCCATATCTATTATATGCTAAAATTATTATCAGTTAAAGCACAGACTTGCCTATCTGCAAGGAGCTACGAGTCCAGCAACCTGGACTCTAGGGAAAAGTAAAATGATCAAATCTGCATTTAAAAAGGAGCTCTTAAGTACTTTAGCCTTGCATTGTTTCACTTATGAAAGCATGTACCAGTTCAGTGATTTGAAAAATATCAAATAAAAGGGCTCCTGCCTTCTGTGTAGAGAAGAGCTTAGAGAACAGGCAAAATGCTAGCAGGGAGACTGGTCTGGAGAGCAATCAGTAACACAAGGGAGAAGTGAACAAAGGTTGAAAGGAGTTAACATCAAATGGAATAGAGAGGAGTAAAAGACTCAAATATTAAAACAGTAACATCAATAAGACAAACACTGTACGTCAGAGACAAAAAAGGTAAACAGGAGAACCTTCAAATATGAGACTTAGGTGGATAGTAAAGAGAGATTTATAAACAGAAAAAAGGGTGGGTTAGAAAATTGTATACATTAAATGAACACTACTTACATGTTTCACAAAAATATGCACAGAAATTCATCAAGATGACAGCAGCGGTTGGCTCTGCATGACGGGCCCACCATTTCTTATCCTCGTTCTTCCGTACATCTTCTAAATTTACTAAGCATGTGTACTTTCCGGTAAACTGTGCCCATTTTTGAAGCACACACACCTCAAAACTGTAGCCTAATTAACAAAAATTCTACAGTTGTAAAACTCCCTTAAGAAAACCCGTTCAGATGGTGAACCATTTTATGTTTCATAAACATATTATATGATCTATAATTAATTCTCATGTCTGTGAGATCTCACTGACAGTGAAATTATAACTATGAGCAATCATTCTAGTTGTGAATTCTTTCCTTTTTTCCAATTCTGCAAATTCACAAGCTAAGAGAAGTGACAGAGCTGAAAGCAGGTATCTTGGTGACAGGTATCAAACTTTACAGGAAGCACTGCACATGTTTACCAACCACGGGCTCTGCCTCAGGGCTCTGTCACGTACATCTGCATCACTGACTCTCACGTCCAGTGTCAGCTTCTCAGTAAGACCTCCTATGATTATTTTAAGTAACATGCCCGTCACCACCACCACTACAGGATTCCTGATCTTCTTTTACTTGTTTCGTTTTCAATGTACTATCACCTAATGTACAATACAATTTATTTATTACATTTATTGTGTGTCTCATCTCCAGGAATGTAAGCTCCTGAGATCACACATGGAGTTTTACTGTTGCTGTTCTCAAATGTATCCCTATAACTAAATGGATCCCTATACCAGAACAACGCCTAGCATACAGTGGATGCAACAAATATTTGCTGAATTAGTACTTGTATGAATGAATAAAGGCATGAAGAATACATGAAAAAAAAGAATAAATAAATGACTACTGGGTTAAAAAGCACACTCAATTATTTTACAAATGAACATCATTTGTTAGTACTGTTTATAAGTCACTGGTTCTCTGCTTCAACATTTGTAGAGACTAATTTAGCCTATGGGGGTCAACAAAGTTTAATCTTTGTATACACGTCTATTAAAGTTTCTTTCAGATTCAGTAAAATAATTAATTATATCAAATAACTTCTCTAATTAAAAGTATAAAAATTAAACAGTATAAGCTTAACAATAAATGGGAAAATAACGTTTTATTTTTTGTAATCAGAGTATTCAGACTGCCTCATTTAAAAATGTTCACTTATTACTGAGGACCACAGAGACAGTTTGCTTACACTTTACCATTTAACCATGTTGATAGGTTGCTTAATTTTTTTTTTCTTTTTCAATCATTAGTTATGAACTGCAAGAGAACGAGAGAAAAGGACAAGAAGGCAAGAGAACACATAGCACTTACTCCAATTTTAAGAGCAATTTCAACTACTTTTCACTTGACTATGTCTCAAACTCATAGCACCACCTTGTGTTTACTCTCCGGAAATGCTGTGAGGGCAGAGAGTGCAAAAAGGCTTTGTCCTTTAACTTTTTTTTTAAATGTTTAAGCAGCTGAAGAAAATGATGCTAAGCCTATGACTAAGCTGATAACAACACAGATCACATGCTCAGATTGGAAATACAAAAGTAAAAACTGAGAAATCAACGTGGCCTTAGAAAAATAAACCACCTAAGTTTCAAACAAGAATACTCAAGGAAAAAAAAAGGCAAAACCTAAATGTTACTAAAAGAGGAAAATAAGTTAAAAACATTTTAGAACCTCATTAACAGACCATCTGCAAAATCTGACAAATTATCAAATAAAACAAAGAGTTCACATTTGAAAATACAGGCGATCTAATGATAAGATTTTTTCATTACATAGCCTCTGCCCTTAATCCCTACAGACAGCATTATAACAAAGCCTTGGTATATTAACAACTCCAGTAAATTATATACATTTGATTATGTGAGAGTGTGACAACACTTTTTCAGTGTTTCGTAACTTAGGGAGATTTCTTTAATGACTAAATTAATGCTGCTGCTTCTATGTTTACAATAACATCAACATCGCGTGTAAGCTCAGTCACTCAGTTGTGTCAACGCTTTGCAACCACATGGACCCACCAGGCTCCCCTGTCCATGGGGATTCTCCAGGCAAGAATACTGGAGTGGATTGCCACGCCCTCCTCCATGAGATCTTCCCAACCCAGGGATCAAACCCAGGCTTCCCCCAACTGCGGGTGGATTCTTTACTGTCTGAGCCACCATGGAAGCCCAACACCAACATTACTTACACCAATATAGGCTTTCCAGATATCCTAGGGTGTCTCAGCACTTCTGACATTGTCTCTTTTGTTTCCTCCATTCTTTCTTCATCACTTGAATCCACAACAAATATTACCCCATAGGACTCAGCATAGTAATTCTTCCAGATTCCTCGAATTCTTTTTCCACCTCCTAAGTCAAAGATGGTGACTTCAAACTTTCCTTGTCTAAGGTCAATTTTGGAAAATCCAACAGTAGGAGCTACATCTTCAGGATATTCTGTTTCAAATGATATGAAGAAAAAAAATCTTGAGACTTCAAATTAATAACATTAATTTAACTTCACAATTTAAATAGCATAAGTGTATTATTCATCATATATTAGTACTAAATAGAATGTTTATTATTTGTTTACATAATAAGCATTACATCTAAGCAAATTGGTTTGGAGGAAAGGCAGATACTATACAACATCCAACTAGAATTTACACTCCTTGCAGACAGGGCTTTTTCTTTGCTTGTTTTTATTGCTATAACCCCAGGTCCTAAAATAATGCCTACAATATAACAGGTACTTAATAAGTACTTGTAGAATAAATAAACAAATGAACCTTTGCCTTTAAGGCTACAGATTCTCCAAGTTACAAACAATAAAAATTTCAACTTTCAACACCACGGCCATCCCCAGGGACTATAACACCCAGGCAGAGTTATAAAGAAAAACTAAACATTTAGAGAATAGTTTAAAACAACCAAACAATGGGAGAAGCTATGAAGAGCACGGCAGAAAGCAAAGAGCCTCTGGATCAAAGTGAGAGGAGCGTGAAAAAGCTGGCTTGAAACTCAACATTCAGAAAACTAAAATTATGGCATCTGGTCCCATCACTTCATGGCAAATAGATGGGAAAACAATGGAAACAGTGACAAACTTTATTTTGTTGGGCTCCAAAATCACTGCAGACGGTGACTGTAGACACGAAGTTGACGCTTGCTCCTTGGAAGGAAAGCTATGACAAACCTAGTATTTGTGTGTTAAGTCACTTCAGTCATGTCTGACTCTTTGCAATCCCATGGACTATAACTCACCAGGCTCCTCTGTCCATGACAAACTTAGACATCATATTAAAAAGCAGACATCACTTTGACCACAAAGGTCCATATAGTCAAAGCTATGATTTTTACAGTATTCATGTATGGAGGTAAGAGTTGGACCATAAAGAAAGCTGAGCAGCAAAGAACTGATGCTTTGGAACTGTGATGCAAGGAGACCAGACCAGTCCATCCTAAAGGAAATCAACCCTGAACATTCATAGGGAGGACTGATGCTGAAAAGCAGAAGCTCCAATACTTTGGCCACCTGATGCAAAGAGCCAACTCAGGGGAGAGCACCCTGATGCTGGAAAAGATTGAGGGCAGGAGGAGAAGGGGGCAACAGAAGATGAGATAGTTGGAGGGCATCACTGACTCAATGGACATTAGTTTGAGCAAACTGTGGGAGATAGTGAAGGAAAGGGAAGCCTGGCATGCTACAGTTGATGGGGTCACAAAGAGTTAGACACAACTTAGCAATTGACAACAATGAAGAGTATGGGACCATTCTTTTTTTTTTAATTAATTTTTATTTTTTAGTTTGTTTTGCTTTATAATACTGTATTCATTTTGCTATACATCAACATGAATCAGCCATGAGTGTACATGAACTCCCAATCCTGACCCCCACCCCCCCTTCCCGCCCCACACCATCTCTCTGGATTATCCCCGTGCATCAGTCCCCAGTATCCTGCATCCTGCATCAAACCTAGACCGGCAATTCGTTTCACTTATGATATCATACATGTTACACTGCTACTCTGCCAACTCATCCCACCCTCTCCCTCTCCCACAGAGTCCAAAAGGCTGTTCTATACATCTGTGTCTCTTTTGCTGTCTCGCATACAGGTTCATCATTACCATCTTTCTAAATTCCATATGTATGTGTAAGTATACTGTATTGGTGGTTTTTCTTTCTGGGTTACTTCACTCTGTATAATCGGCTACAGCTTCATCCACCTCATTAGAACTGACTCAAATGTATTCTTTTTAATGGCTGAGTAATACTCCATTGTGTATATGTACCACGGCTTTCTTATCCATTCATCTGCTGATGGACATCTAGGTTGCTTCCATGTCCTGGCTATTATAAACAGTGCTGCGATGAACATTGGGGTACACGTGTCTCTCAATTCTGGTTTCCTCGGTGTGTATGCCCAGCAGTGGGATCGCTGGATCATAAGGCAGTTCTATTTGCAGTTTTTTAAGGAATCTCCACACTGTTCTCCATAGTGGCTGTACTAATTTTCATTCCCACCAACAGTGTAAGAGGGTTCCCTTCTCTCCACACCCTCTCCAGCATTTATTGCTTGTTGACTTTTGGATCGCAGCCATTCTGACTGGTGTGAAATGGTACCTCATTGTGGTTTTGATTTGCATTTCTCTGATAATGAGTGATGTTGAGCATCTTTTCATGTGTTTGTTAGCCATCCGTATGTCCTCTTTGGAGAAATGTCTATTTAGTTCTTTGGCCTATTTTTTGATTGGGTCATTTATTTTTTTGGAGTTGAACTGCATAAGCTGCTTGTATATTTTTGAGATTAGTTGTTTGTCAGTTGCTTCATTTGCTATTATTTTCTCCCATTCAGAAGGCTGTCTTTTTAACTGAATAAAAGCTATAATTGGAATAAAGAAACTTTCAAGGACAGCTTATAATGTAGAGAGTAGATTTTATTTTTTTCTACAAGAAAACAATACTGGACATTTTCATAAATTATAACTGAATTGCTTTGTACATCTGCATATGACAGCACAAAGAAGTACAGGATATATACAATTATAACTGCTAAGGAATGGTAATGACAACAAGAGATTAAAAAGATCACTAAGGTTCAAGCCTTGACCTAAGAGCTGAAACCTAGACCTTAAAGCTGCTGTTGCTGCTGCTGCTAAGTCACTTCAGTCGTGTCTGACCTTAAAGCTAGGTTGAATTTAAACAGTCAGATCGGTGATCTAAGTAACGGAAATGGAAGAGGCAAGATATACAAACAAGTTGAACACTGTAGTTGGAGCAGATCTTTAATACTGAATGTACACTGAAGAGGGTTCTGAAGACAGAGAACTGGGAGCCACAGAAGGCATTTCAGCAGACCAATAATATAATTGAGATGACTAAAAAGAAAAAAGGAAAGAGAAGTCGCTCAGTCATGTCCAACTCTTTGCGACCCCATGGACTGTAGCCTAGCAGGCTCCTCCGTCCATGGGATTTTCCAGGCAAGAGTACCGGAGTGGGTTGCCATTTCCTTCTCCAGGGAATCTTCCGGACCCAGGGATCGAACCTGGGTTTTCTGCACTGCGGCAGACTTTTTACCCTCTAAGCCATGAGATGACTAAAGTAGTCCATTATTGAGATTCATCTTTGCAAAAGTCTCTAGAACTTACTGAAAGTGAGAGTAACAGTCCCTTTTTAGAGAGGCAGGAAAACAAAACAAAAATAGAAGCACGGCAAGAGAGAATGCATGAGCAATTAACAGATGCAAGTGACTCAATGGTTACAGAGAAGAGTTCAGACTTCATGTCTGTCTCCTCCATTCACTCACCACTGTGGTTGTTATTGTTTAGTTGCTAAGTTGTATCCAACTCTTTGTGACCCCATGGCCTATAGCCCACCAGGGCTCCACTGTCCATGAGATATCTCAGGCAAAAATACTGGAGTGGGCTGCTATTTCCTTCTCTCATCATCATGGAATCCACAACAAATATTACTCCCCTGAACTTTGTTTATAAAGTCAATACAGTGACCACTAACTACATGAAGATTTCAAAGTTAAATCAAACTTATATCAAAAGTTCAGTTCCTCAGTTGTACTAGCTA
Organism: Aepyceros melampus; assembly: GCA_006408695.1. Taxonomy (NCBI): domain Eukaryota; kingdom Metazoa; phylum Chordata; class Mammalia; order Artiodactyla; family Bovidae; genus Aepyceros; species Aepyceros melampus. Next base: position 194,078 of record SJXQ01006672.1, on the reverse strand, counting down.
CATTTAAAGTACTCAAGAGTCACATGTGACTGGTGGCCCACCCTACTGAACAAAGCCAATGTAGAACGTGTCCATTATTGCAAACAGCTCTACTGAACAAAACTGGTTTAGAGGGTATTATCATTCCCACATTCAGAAAACATTTGCTACTACAAAAATAAATTTGAAAGGCATTTGCTTTTAGGCTTAGGTATGACTGAGAAACAGACTTGCAATGTACTATTGCCTCTCAGCAAGCATCTTATTACAGTTTAGACAGCTTCCTAGAAAGTTAATAAAGACAACCACAAGTCACATTTTTAAAAGACCTGCCTTATCTAGAGGGAGAAAAAAGCAAGTTTAGAAACAATATAAGCAGACATATATTCCAAAAACAGAATTATACTAGACATTTAAAAATATGGATCTAGTCCAGACCAGAATTGGTTTCACAGTTAAAACTGACTGCTATCTTTAAGTACAAATTGAAAGGTACTCCCCCTCTCCCATGAAATTATCAGTGAAAATAAGTCAACTGTCCTGAGGAAATAAGAGAAATAATATATTCAGAATAACCTACTCAGTACCAGAACCTTCTAAGGTATTAAAATGTAAAGATGAATAAAATAGGGTTGCTACCCTCAAAGAATATCCAGTACACTTCAGAGAGACATAATATTAATGGAAATAATATAAGAACCTACATGTTCTGTGAATAAGCCTGGAGGGGACAGTGTAAAGGTGTAATAAACTACATGGTTATGTTCTAGCCAAATTCATCTGCTAAAACCCTAATTCCCAATGGTGATGGTATAAGGAGGTGGGGTCTTTGGGAGGTAATTAGGTTTCAGTTCAGTTCAGTTGCTAAGTTGTGTCCGACTCTTTGTGACTCCATGTACTACAGAGGCCAGGCGTCCCTGTCCATTACCAACTCCTGGAACCTACTCCAACTCATGTCCATCAAGTCAGTGATGCCACCCAACCATCTCATCCTCTGTTGTCTCCTCTCATTCTGCCTTCAACCTTTCCCAGCATAAGGGTCTTTTCCAATGAGTTAGTTCTTCACATTAGGTGCCCAAGTTTCAGCTTCAGCATCAGTCCTTCCAATGAATATTCAGGACTGACTTCCTTTAGGATTGACTGGTGAGATCTCCTCGTAGTCCAAGGGATTCTCAAGAGTCTTTTCCAACACCACAGTTCAAAAGCATCAATTCTTTGGTGCTCAGCTTTCTTTATGGTCCAGCTCTCACATCCATACATGACTACTGGAAAACCCATAGCCTTGACCAGATGGACCTGTGTGGGTAAAGTAATGTCTCTGCTTTTTAATATGCTATCTAAGTTGGTCATAGCTTTTCTTCCAAGGAGCAAGCATTTTTAATTTCATGGCTGCAGTCACCATCTGCAGTCATTATGAAACCCAAAAAAATATAAGTCTCTGTCACCATTGTTTCCCCATCTATTTACCATGAAGTAATGGGACTGGATGCCATGATGTTAGTTTTCTGAATATTGAGCTTTAAGCCAACTTTTTCACTGTCTTCTTTCATCAAGAGGCTCTTTAGTTCTTTACTTTCTGACATAAGGGTGGTGTCATCTGCATATCTGAAGTTATTGATATTTCTCCCAGCAATCTTGATTCCAGCTTGTGCTTCTTCCAGCCCAGCATTTCTCATGATGTACTCTGCATAGAAGTTAAATAACCAGGATGACAATATATAGCCTTGACAAACTCCTTTTCCTATTTGGAACCAGTCTGTTGTTCCCTTTCAAGTTCCAACTGTTGCTTCCTGACCTGCATATAGGTTTCTCAAGAGGCAGGTCAGGTGCTCTGGTATTCCCATCTCTTTCAGAATTTTCTACAGTTTATTGTGACCCACACAGTCAAAGGCTTTAGCATAAGCAGAAATAGATGTTTTTCTGGAATCGCTTGCTTTTTCGATGATCCAGTGGATATTGGCAATTTGATCTCTGGTTCCTCTGCCTTTTCTAAAACCAGCTTGAACATCAGGGAGTTCACGGTTCACGTATTGCTGAAGCATGGCTTGGAGAATTTTGAGCATTACTTTACTAGTATGTGAGATGAGTGCAACTGTGCAGTAGTTTGAGCATTCTTTGGCATTGCCTTTCTTTGGGATTGGAATGAAAACTGACCTTTTCCAGTCCTGTGGTCACTGCTGAGTTTTCCAAATTTGCTGACATATTGAGTGCCCCTGATTTAGACGGTGACAGTTCTTCTAGGATATAACCTAAGTGACCACATGAGTTGTACAAAAAGCCTTTAGAAGACTGCTTCAAACAATAATATATAGTTTGTTGGACTTCCCTGGTGGTCCAACGTTTAAGATCCTGTAGTTTCAATGTAGGGGGCACAGGCTCAATCCCTGGTTGGGGAACTAAATACCACACGTCACGAAGTGCAGCCAAAAAAAAAAAAAGAAATTAATATATAGTTTGTATCTAACAGTATAAAACAGAATTAGAGGTGACAAAACATTTTTTTTCCAACAACAAGTTTTGCAAGGTGTCAATTTTCTTTCATAAACTTCCCCAAGTTCCCTATTTGTCATGCATATCTTGTTGCAACATTTATTTTCAGAAACAAATATATGTTAGGTTTTTTCCCAATTCATACCCTTAAGATGCATGGCTCATGCTACATCTTCTGGGTATTCAACAAACTCACTAGTACAGCAACTTCTACATTATAGTTACAAAGCATTAAATTAAGACTAAATAAATACATTCGATGAGATGTAACATCAATGATATAAAACCCTTCAATGTATCTTTAACATAATTGCAAAAAACACACATCATATTGGAAAAAAAAATCAAGAGATGCAAATAGAGCTGTCCTGGCTACCTGTATTTCTACCTTTCTTTCACTGAGTTGGAGCTCTTTAACTAAATTCTGGCCAAAAGAATGTAGACCTTAATACAAAGAAGCATCCTTAATAGCAAGGGCATGTCCTTTTTACACTTTTTCGTTCCTACTAGCTAGAAAACAGCTATGATTCCTCCTAGCTGATCAAAGATCTCAAGGAGCCTCCATATCTTTGCATTCATTCAAATCTGAAACAGAACACGCTGGTACTATTAAGCCAGAGTCTATTCACCATATTAGAGACAAGTACACTAAGAATATAAAGTAATAGAGTACACAATATCTCTACCCAATGAATATGTAATAAAGCAATTTAAATAAATAAATCAGAATAATTTAATAATAATTTTTTTTCAGCTTACCTCCTTGGATTCCCTTCGCTGTCGCCGTTTTACCAGCATTATCAAGTCCCACCATCACAAGAGTCACCTTTCTTAAAATAATAAAAATTAAAAATAAGAATCACCTTCTGAGTGAATTAAATATGGGGGAGGGAGGGGAATAAAGGCAAATACATTCATCCAAGCAATACTTAAGAAGCAACTACTATGTACAAGTCAATATGCTGAATGCTAAGGGGTACAGTGATGAACAAAATATATATTCAAAAAGCAAAATTCTTGAAAAATACCTGTAAAGTGCCATCCTTTTGCTCTCTAAGCACAAAAAAACAGAAACTGTACAGTAGATAACCTGAAGGGTAGAGAAGAAATTAAGGGAAGAGAGAAAGGGAGAGAGAGAGATGGATTCTAGAACATGAGTTATTTATCACATCTAAAGATTCAATTTTCTAGTTAACTGAATTCTAACCATTAGCAAAAGTTTGTTTTTTCCAGTGAAATTATGTAAGAAAAGAATTAGGTTAGGTTCTATACACTACTAGTACACTCAGTTGTTTTTATATATGTAGCACCTTACCAAATACAAATCTTATAGTACAGTAACATGATTATTAACCTAAGATCTAATGTATTTTAAAAGAGGGTTCCTAAATTAGAAAACTTAATATTTTTTTGATGATATACCAAAACTTCACAGAGTAAGGGAAAAAAACACAATCCAGTTCAATTTTACAACTGAAGAGCATAAGCCCAGAATCATAAGCTAAGACAATAAATTGGTTACAAAGTGAAAGTGAAGTTGCTCAGTCGTGTCTGACTCTTTGTGACCCTGTGGATTGTAGCCCACCAGGCTCCTCCATCCATGGGATTCTCCAGGCAAGAATACTGGAGTGGGTTGCCATTTCCTTCTCCAGGGGATCTTCCCAACCCAGGGATCGAATCCAGGTCTCCCACATCACAGGCAGACGCTTTAACCTCTGAGCCACCAGGGAAGCCCGGTTACAGTCAGAATCAGAACCTGATTCGCCTAACTTCTAGGAACTTCTTAAACCTGGGACAGGTTATAAAGGAACAAACCTACCACACAGGTCCTAGTATCCTGGGTATTAAGTCCAGCACTAAAGCCCATTTTTGTTCCAGGCTTAACTACTATTTAGTATAGCAAGTGGTGTGACCACTTATTAACACCACACACTTGGGAATAGAGAGAGAAAAATCACAGAATAACTGGGCCACATTTCCATGGAGTGGAGTCAGGGTTTCTGCCAAGTACAGTCATTCTTCACAGGCAATCATTCCAAGAAGGGTTAAAAAAACAGAACTTAGATGGCAAGAAGGGTGTTTTCCGTCTGGCTAAGCCTGGCTTTCTTGGAGCTAGACTTTATTAAACAAATAGTTACTAAACATTTTCTGTATACCATACACCAGTGTTCTAGGTACTGACACACCTGCTTATTAAAATAACCACAACAATGAAAAACAAAAAATGATAAACTCGTCCCTTATTAAACTTATACTTTAGTTGCAGGTGACAAATAATAAATGTAAGAAATAAGTAAATTACAAGTTATATCCTAAATCAGAGGTGATTAAGTACTACAGAAAAAAAGTACAGAGAGGGATAAAGGGGAGCAGGAGTGGGGGTGGAGGTGGACAGAAGCTTTATACAGGGTGATCAGGGCAGGACGCACTAAGAAAGGAGGTAAAGTCTGAGCAAGGCATTGAAGGAAGGAAAGAGAGCACAGTGGGGGCCAAGGCACTATGTGGTGGGCATGGTACGTGTGTCAGGAGGTGCTGACATAGAAGTGTTCCAGAATCAGCAAGGAGGCCAGTGTGGTAAAACCCAGTCAGGGCAGCACAGGGAAGAAAGACAGGAGGTTAGAAACACCTCAGAAGCCAGATCAGGTGGGCCTGGCAAGCTATGGTGAGGACTGTGGATTTTGTGAGTGAAATTAACTAACTCTTCATGTCAATTAATTCTGAAAGACATGGGCATACCAGATCACCTGACCTGCCTCTTGAGAAACCTGTATGCAGGTCAGGAGGTAACAGTTAGAACTGGACATGAAACAACAGAATGGTTCCAAATAGGAAAAGGAGTACGTCAAGGCTGTACATTGTCACCCTGCTTGTTTAACGTCTATGCAGAGTACATCATGAGAAACGCCAGGCTGGAGGAAGCACAAGCTGGAATTAAGATTGCTGGGAGAAATATCAATAACCTCAGATATGCACATGACACCATCCTTATGGCAGAAAGTGAGAAGAACTAAAGAACCTCTTGATGAACGTGAAAGAGGAGAGTGAAAAAGTTGGCTCAAAGCTCAACATTCAGAAAACTAAGATTATGGCATCTGGTCCCATCACTTCATGGCAGATAGATGGGGAAACAGTGGCTGGCTTTGTTTTTCTGGGCTCCAAAATCACTGCAGATGGTGACTGCAGCCATGAAATTAAAAGACGCTTACTCCTTGGAAGGAAACATAACCAACCTAGATAGCATATTAAAAAGCAGAGACATTACTTGACCAACAAAAGTCTGTCTAGTCAAGGCTATGGTTTTTCCAGTGGTCCTGTATGGATGTGAGAGTTGGACTATAAAGAAAGCTGAGCACCGAAGAATTGATGCTTTTGAACTGTGGTATTGGAGAAGACTCTTGAGAGTCCCTCGGACTACAAGGAGATCCAACCAGTCCATCCTAAATGAGATCAGTCCTGGGTGTTCATGGGAAGGACTAATGTTGAAGCTGAAATTCCAATACTTTGGCCACCTGATGTGAAGAGCTACTCATTAGAAAAGACCTTGATGCTGGGAAGGATTGAGGGCAGGAGGAGAAGGGGACAACAGAAGATGAGGTGGTTGGATGGCTCAATGGACATGGGTTTGGGTGGACTCCGGGAGTTGGTGATGGACAGGGAGGCCTGGTGTGCTGCAGTTCATGGGGTCACAAAGAGTCGGACACAACTAAGCAACTGAACTGAACTGAACTGAACATGTCAATTTCCTCTGTTATCCAGGAGCCTCAGTCTTTTCTAAATGCTTCAACCATCCCTATATCCACCATGAGGAATAAACAAAAGTGTGTCTACACTTGAGTCAGTGGTAAGTCAGTTAGCAGCCTTCTCATACCCCATTCCCAGTCAGCCAGAGATGGGGTCGGTGGAAATGTCAGAGGCACACAGCAGACTATGAATTCATGGAGCTGAGGGAGTATGTGACATGTGAAAGTTTTACCTGCATCACTAACTGAAAAATACGTTTACTTCTTAAGGAAGCTTTGAGATACGTAGAGTATAATTTTACTACTTTGTTTGAAGAATTTATAACTTCCAAATATCAAAGTACAAGATTAAAGTACAAAATAATTTCCTAAACAAAATATAATAAACGACTATCCAAAAATATGGATGATATAGCACAAACAATATTTTGGATAATTCAAGTTACTAAATACATAATGAATTGGGTCATAATATTAAAGTTAATTCAATTGTTCTTGAATAATTTATTCCAAGATCTACAGTGTTTCAAACATCACCATAACCAAAACAATTACTTTGGGGGACAAATCCCCATTTTCTGTTGGTTTTCTTTATTCTGTAAATCTTTAATCCAGTTTTCTGCTGACAGGTGGGGCCTTGTTCCCTCCTGGTAGTTTGGCCTCATGCCAAACTATGGTAAGGGTAATGGCTACCTCCTTCAAAAAGACTTATACCAGCACACCACAGCTCCCAAGACTGTTGTAGTCAGTGCCCCTGACCTTGCAGCAGGCCACTGTCGACCCACACCTCTGCCAGAGACTCCTGGCACTCATAGGCAAGTCTGGCTCAGTCTCTTGTGCGGTCACTGCTCCTTTCTCCTGGGTCCTGGTGTGCACAAGGTTTCATTTGTGCCCTCCAAGAGTCTGTTTCCCCAGTCCTGTGCAAGTTCTATAATCAAATCATACTGGTCTTCAAAGTCAAATTCCCCACGGTTCTCAGTCTTTTTGCCAGATCCCCAGGTTGGGAAATCTATTGTGGGCCCTAGAACTTTTACAACAGTGTGAGAACTTCTTTGGTATAATTGTTCTCCAATGTGTGGGTTGTCTGCTCAGCGATGAAATGGAGCTAATGGCAACCTCCTCCAACAGGACTTATGCCACATCAGGCTTCCACAGTATGTGAACTGAGAACTTCCAGATGTTCAAGCTGGATTTAGAAAAGGCAGAGGAACCAGAGGCCAAATGGCCAACATCTGTTGGATCACAGAAAAAGCAAGAGAATTCCAGAAAAACATCTACTTCTGCTTCACTGACTACACTAAAACCTTTGTGGATCACAACAAACTGTGGAAAGTTCTTAAAGAGATGGGAACACCAGACCACCTAACCTGTCTCTTGAAAAATCTGTATGCAGGTCAAGAAACAACAGCTAGAACTGGACATGGAAAAACAGACTGATTCCAAATCAGGAAAGCAGCACATCAAGGCTGTATATTGTCATCCTGCTTATTTAACTTATATGCAGAGTACAACATGTGAAATGCCAGGCTGGATGAAGCACAAGCTGGAATCACGATTGTTGGGAGAAATATCAATAACCTCAGATATGCACATGATACCACCCTTATGGCAGAAAGTGAAGAAGAACTAAAGAGCCTCTTGATTAAACTGAAGGAGAAGAGTGAAAAAGTCAGCTTAAAACTCAACATTCAGAAAGCTAAGATCATGACATCTGGTCTCATCACTTCATGGCAAATAGATGGGGAAACAGTGGAAACAGTGTCAGACTTTATTTTCTTGGGCTCCAAAATCACTGCAGATGGTAACTCTAGCCATGAAATTAAAAGACCTTGCTCCTCAGAAGAAAAGCTATGACCAACCTAGACAGCATATTAAAAAGCAGAGACATTACTTTGCCAACAAAGGTCCTTGTGGTCAAAGTTATGTTTTTTTCAGTAGTCGTGTATGAATCTGAGAGTTGGACTATAAAGAAAGCTGAGCACAGAAGAACTGATGTTTTTGAACTATGGTGTTGGAGAAGACTCTTGAGAGTCCCTTGGACTGCAAGGAGATCCAGCCAGTCAATCCTAAAGGAAATCAGTCCTGAATATTCAATGGAAGGACTGATGTTGAAGCTGAAGATCCAATACTTTGAGTATCTGATGGGAAGAAATGACTCACTTGAAAAGACCCTGATGCTAGGAAAGAGTGAAGGCAGGAGAAGCAGACGGCAGAGGATGAAATGGTTAGATAGCATCACCAACTCAATAGACATGAGTTTGAGCAAGCTTCAGGAGTTGGAGATGGAGAGGAAAGCCTGGCATGCTGCAGTCTGTGGGGTCACAAACAGTGGACACCACTGAGCTACTAAACTGAAATGAACTAATACATTTCGAAACATTGTTCTTAAAGCAGTTACCAAGGAAAGTTGTTAGATTCTATCTTAATCGCTTTCTTTTTTAAAATAGAACATTAGATTCAAACAAAAAAGTTCTTCAAACATGAAAATCACTTTGAAAAATTATAATCATGCTGAAACTGCACGAAACAAGTCCTTCTGGACTTATATTTTTATGTTGACTATCCCTGCAAGTACCTAGTCAATGTTTAAGATCACTATGCCAAATACTTGAAAACATGGCTTTAATTAAATATCTAACGTAATTAAAGCCTTAATGAAAAAATATGACACTAGCAGGACAATGAAAATCACAGCATGAATTACTGCCATGCCTGATAGCAATGCATTCAACTTATGTTTTCAGAATAGAATGAGTTTAAAAGGCTAACATTCAACTATCACTCAAAATTCTATGGAACTCTTAAACACTGAATATGTTCAATCTAACATATACCAAAATGTACATGTCATATAGTTTTTTAAAATATGAGAAATTATCATTGATTGGGAACAATTTGGCTGTGATGCTATGTAACAACAGAGAAATAAAAGACTGTGTCTTCTGATTATTGATCAAATACATTAGCTCTTCAATTGAAAAAACAATATACAGTGTTCTTAGGTTTATATCATCTTGAAAGTTGACAGCAGCAATAAAAGCAAACATTTTGTCACTGAGCTAGACAGTTGTAATTAATAAAAGTAGACCAGGCATTTGAGTACTACACACACAAAAAAGCCTGAGCAAGTGCCTGAGACATGGTTTCTGTCCCAGAGTGCCTCTCTTCTAATGACAGTGACTAAAATGTGAACAAATATTTGTACCTTGTGACACTATGAAAGTTTAAAATCCTTATCCATATACACAAGATGCTCAGGGAATACAGAGCAGAAGACTTCATTCAGCCTAGAGATACAGGAGAAGGTCTGGGAAACTTCTCACACTAGGTGATGATGCCTCAGCTAAGTTCTTAAAATACAGAAGTTTGCCAAGAACAGGAAAGTGAGAACAGGAGGCAGCATGAAGAGGTTCTAGACTAAGAACACTGCCTGAGACACCACACCGCGAAGCTAAGAACTGGGTGCTGAGTCGCTGAATCCAGGCAATTAAGAACACACCTCTGGAAAGCAGCCTTCAACAAAAGAACATGCATACACACCACAACTCAATACAACCATATATTGAATCTAAAGGGAACTTGACATACTTCTAGTTAAGAAACAAGTACCATTAAATAGTTAATAATGTGAACCTTCCCAGAAGCTCGAAGTGATCACTTTGCTCTTATTACAGCTATCATTGAGTCTCGAATTATATACCCAACCAGAAAGGCTGATAAGGAAAGGACACTATTATAAGAAATGCAGTATGTTTGTACTAGTAATAAGTATCACAATATCAGGATAATGGGTATTCTGATATATGGTCATAAACTTGGTTTTAGAGCAACCTCTGTTCAAGCCCCAGAACTGCCATTTCCACGCTATATGACAGGACACATTATTTAACTTCTCAGTATTTTATCAGTAAAATGGGATAATAAAAATATCCATCCCATAGGATATGGTGAAATTGCGTAAGACATGCAAGTAAAATGCACAATGCCTGTGGCACACAGTAAGCGCTCAACCTATAGCTCAACCTATTACTACAGCATAAAATTCAAGACACGGAGTCTACAAAATGAGACCAGAGAGATGGAAAGGGATTAAGTAACAGAGGAGGATTAATGGGTTCAGTTTTGCACATGTTGACAGAAGTACGTGTCTCACAATGAAGTCTGAAGCTAGAGGAAAGATATGGACCAAGATTATGAGATTATTATACATGCTAATTAAAACTACAGGAATAGATAAAAAAGCACAGAAGGAAGAGCTAGGGGACAGGGGACATGGAACCCTAAGAACCTTTGAAGGAACTCTTACAATTGCAGCCAGAAAGAATTGAGACCAATAATGATGTTGGGATGGGAACAGTTCCCACACTGCAGAGATTTGCAAAATAAAGGAATCTTTTTGGTAACTGCCATCAATTAAGTACCTCAGAAATAAACACTCTCAGCTTTTTACAAACTCTACAATACCAATGCTTTGAATTTATTTCATAATGTGTCTTGATAGTTCAAAGCTATTTTACCCTATCATCTATTTTCACACCATCCCTGAAACTAGAGAAGATCAAAGTTACCCAAAGTTACAGTGCTAGTTAGTTAACAGCAGTTTCTATGGGAAATTTAAATATAATGATTCGTAAACACAATTATTATTAATTTAAAGGGCAACTGGAACCATCTTGTTTATCCTAAAATTTAGCCACACTTATATGTATACACACACACACAGATATATATCAGATAGTTTGTCCGGCTCATTTTCATCAAAATATTTTTTCCCCACGTTTCAGTGTATCACAATCATAACCTACTTGTTGGAGCTAAGACAAGGTAGATTAAACCTAGTATCAGGTAGATTAACTAAGGTAATGAGCTGCATGCTGTTAATAAAACCTAACTAGATGTTAATGAAAAAGCTAACAATGACATTTTTCCGTTTAAAATCCTTAAACAGAATCAAGTCCAAACTCTTCCAGCCTCCTCTTCTGTCACTCCCCAGCAGTTCCTTTAAGGCTGGGAACTTCCTAGGTCTTCTTGACCAGGCATGTTATCATAGCAAACAAACCTTAACTTTCTCATGTAACTTTTAATTCAGTCTTCTCAACTAGAACTTGTCTTAACTGTGCAGCCCCAAGATCAAATGCACTGAGCATACACCTTGTACTTTTACTGAATGAAACAATATAAATGTATTTTCTGATTCCTGGGCTTCTGATCCCTCTCTTCCCTGGGCTCAGTTGGTACAGAATCCGCCTGCAACACAGGAGATCCCAGTTTGATTCCTGGGTCAGGAAGATCCGCTGGAGAAGGGATAGGCTGCCCACTCCGGTATTCTTGGGCTTCCCTTGTGGCTTAGCTGGTGAAGAATCCACCTGCAATGCGAGAGACCTGGGTTTGATTCCTGGGTTGGGAAGATCACCTGGAGAAGGGGAAATACTACCCATTCCAGTATTCTGGTCTGGAGAATTCCATGGACTATAGAGTCAGACAGGACTGAGCAACTTTCACTTTATTTGCTAAGTAAACATAAGTAAAATTAAAACATACAACTTTAAGTTGAGACTGTACTGTAATGGATTCAATTTATATAAATCTTCAAATCAAAGTAACAGCTCAATATTAGAGAATGTAATTAAAATTACCTATTTTCTTATATTAAATTGAAGTTTTCTGAGTAGATCTACATGCTGTGATTTCAACACAATAATTAACAGTGAGAAATATTTTTAAAACTAAAATAATTCTGAGTGAAAAAATAAGTAGGGATTAAGAGAGCCAAAGACTTTTATATACATTATACCCCAGGGTCCTTTTTTATATAAAAGATAAACAAATTAATATGCCAGAAATATAAGTAATATTATATTAGCATTTTGAACTTAGAAAACATGTGACTTCTGAATCTTTTCTGAATAAAACTGTTTATTACAATTTTTTGAACATTTTTTGAACATGTACAACTCTAAACTTCCTCCTCTGTCAACTAAGGAAGACAATGCTTTAAATGAGATAATTATATAAAAGATATTTCTAATTTCAAAAATGTTATGCAAGTTAAAATAGAACATTGAGAAAACTAAAGCAAAATTTAACACAACAGAACTGGTATTTATTACTTAAAATATTTAAAACTACATGGAACAATTAGCAAATAACAAATACATATGAAAAGGGACTTGGAAATACTGCCTTATGATGTACATGCGAGAAAACAAAAAACCTACCACAAAAAGAATTAATGAAATGAAAAAACTTACCAAACCACTTATGGTATGATTTTATTTTTCTATTATTTTATAATTACTATTTTCTGGTATTTTAATTCAGATTGTACAGGTCAAGATAATACTGCACCAAAATCACTATCTAAATTTATGAAGTACTAAAAAGGAGACCAAACAGGGTCATAAGCTACCTTTGAAGCTTGATCAAGTGAAATTCTTATTGTCTACTTGTTCACTTCTAAAATATCAATATAAAAAAATAAAACCTCAACATAAAGGAATAGCGTAAACTGTGGACTTTAGTTAATGATATGCCACTATCTGTTCATCAATTGTAACAAATATACCTACCCCACTAATCCAAGATGTTAGTAACAGCAGAAACTAGGAGGAGGGAGGGTGTATGGGAAGTCACTGCACTTTCTGCTCGGTTTTTCTGTAAACCTAAAATTGATCTAAAAATAAAGACTATTTTTTAAAATCAAAAATAAAAACTAAAAATAAAATACAAAGAGGTAGAGTCAGAATATCTCTAGATCTCTTTCTCTCCTAAAATTGTGAAATTCCTATTATGAATAAACAAGAAGCTGTAAGGGGATAAAAAAGAAATGTAAGACGTTCCAGTTCTACCATGACACATCAGATAATCCTTGCTAATCTGCATGTACAGCTTACTTAAGAAATAAGAATCAGCAATTTCCATAAATAGTCTAGGATTTAAGTTATATTAACTTAGACCAAGAAAGGTAAGGTTTATAGGGTACTGCTTCCCCAGCAGAGATAACATACCACTTCACGGCATGTTTTACCAGATTCAACGCTGATACACAGAAAGCAACAAGTCACACTGCTGAGTGTGACATTTGAGTCTCTTCTTTTAACGTGGCCATGATTAATAACAATTTACTAATAAATTTGAAGTAAAGCTTTGGTAGGCTGACTTGTGACAATGAAAAACACATATGAGTAAGAAACTACTTGTAGCTAGTGGGAAGTTGTAAGAGACAAATAGGGTACAGAAACTTCAAAGATTTATCCATTTCTTCAAGAAAGAAAACTTAAATCTGATGACCAAAGGTTAATATCAGTAAAACCTAGAGAGGCAAGCACCTGAGTACTGATTACATTTCTCTTTTTGTTTAAATATTGGCAAATTTCTTTTTACTATTTCAAATGATATTACATAATTCTTGCTGCCAAAATTCCTTCCTTTAAACTGATGCTAATTTCCTGCCTCTCTAGGTGGGCTATTCCTGAAATCATGCTCAGGGAAAATACAGGAATCACAAATTTCTTCAAGACCTAAATAAAATTACACTCTTTCCAAAATTATGCTTGCAATCCTTGCTAGGAATCTTAGAAATCATCTTTAAACTCTTACATATTCTATCACAGGGCTTCCTAGGTAGCGCAGTGGTAAAGAATCCACCTGCCAAGATAGGTTTGATCCCTAGATCGGGAAAATTCCCTGGAATACAAAATGGTAACCCAAACTAGTATTCTCACCTGGAAAATTCCACGGACAGAGTGCCTGGTGGGCTACAGTCTAGGGAGCTGCAAACAGAACCAACTGAGCAACTGAGCACGTGGCATATTTTATCATATAAATGTAATATTTCAGCAACTAGATGTTACTTGGTATAAATAATTGGAGTTCTGAATATGTAGATGACAATATGTAAGAGTGAGGACCTGTTGACAGGGTCCAGATATTTACTGAGAACCATGGAAGTGGCCACAGGCTGGAAAAGGTCAGTTTTCATTCCAATCCCAAAGAAAGGCAATGCCAAAGAAAGTTCAAATTACAGTACAACTGCACTCATTTCACATGCTAGCAAGATTATGCTCAAAATCCTTCAAAGTAGGCTTCAGCAGTACATGAATCAAGAATTTCCAGATATACAAACTGAATTTAGAAAAGGCAGAGGAACCAGAGATCAAATTGCCAACATTCACTGAATCACAGAAAAAGCAAAGGGAATTCCAAAAAGAATCTACTTCTGCTTCATTGACTATGCTAAAGCCTTTGACTGTGTGGTTCACAGCAAACTGTGGGAAATTCTTAAAGAGATGGGAATATCAGATCACCTTACCTGCCTCCTGAAAAACCTGTATGCAGGACAAGAAGCACCAGTTAGTACTGGATATGGGACAACAGACTGCTTCAATATTAGAAAAGGGGTATATCAAGGCTGTATATTGTCACTCTGCTTATTTAACTTCTATGCAGAGTACATCATGCGAAATGCTGGGCTGGATAAATCACAAGCTGGAATCAAGACTGCCAGGAGAAATATCATAAATTCAGACATGCAAATAGTACCACTTTAATGGCAAAAAGCTAAGAGGAACTAAAGAGTCTCTCGATTAAGGTGAGAGAAGAGTGAAAAAGCTGGCTTCAAACTCAATATCAAAAAACGAAGATGGTGGCATCCAATCCCACCACTTCATGCCAAATAGATGGGGGAAAAGTGCAAAAAGTGACAGATTTTATTTTCTTAGACTCCAAAATCACTGTGGATGGTGACTGTAGCCATGAAATTAAAAGAAGCTTGCTTCTTAGAAGAAAAGCTATGACAAACCTAGACAGGGTATTAAAAAACAGAGACATTACTTTGCCAACAAAGGTCTGTCTAGTCAAAGCTTCAGTTTCTCCAGTAGTCATGTACAGATGTGAGAGAAAGGAGGGTGAATGCCAAAGAACTGATGCTTTTGAACTGTGGTGTTGGAGAAGATTCTTGAAAGTCTCGTGAACTACAAGGAGTCAAACCAGTCATTCCTAAAGGAGATCAACCTGAATATACATTGGAAGGACTGATGCTGAAGCTGAAGCTCTAATACTTTGGCTGCCAACTCACTGGAAAAGAACTTGATGCTGGGAAAGATTGATGGCAAGAGGAGAAGGGGGAGTCAGGATAAGAAGGTCGGATGGCATCACTAACTCAATGCACATGAGTTTGAGCAAGCTCAAGGAGAAGGTGAAGGATAGGGAAGCATGGCATGCTGTCGTTCACTGAGGTCGCAGAGTCAGACACAACCTGGTAACTGAGTAACAACAACAGTGGCTTGTGTTCCGGATAAAGGCTGCTCCCTATACACAAAATAAATTTCAAGAGAGTCAAACGTTAAAAATTAAATTAAAACATAAAGTACTAGAAAAAAGTATAAGTGAATACAATCTTGGAGGGATGATGAATTTTCTATATATTACACTGAAAGAATGATACATTGGAATTTTAAAAGTTCAATTTTTATACTTCAAAAACCACCAAAAAATTAAAAACATAACAAAAGAAAAATATCCATGATATGTATTAGAGAGAAAGGGTTACTAGTAATAAACACTTAAAATCTCCCATAGAAATAGCAATAAGAAAATGAACTTCTCCCAATAGTAAAAAAGCAAAGGGAACCTCTGAGAAATTCTCAAAAGAAGTACAAATATCCAAGGGGAAGTAATCAAGAAGATAGAAACTAACATATCCACCTTAACCTAGAAAAATGAAGAAGTGACAGATTTTATTTTTTTGAGGAAAACAGCACTCTTACACCCTGGTGGTAAGAGTAGAAATTGGTTTAAAAAAAAAAAAAAAACACAAGAAGTCTGTCTGAAGAGTAATTTGGCAATATATATGATACACCTTAAACTTTTTCATATCATTTGATCTAGAATCCCAATCCAAAAACATTTATATAATGATGCTCACCAAGGCATTTTTGAAATAGTACATTTTAAACATTCTAAATATTTAATAACTGGAATGATTAAACACACATTGGTGAATTATACAACACATTACTCTGCTGTTATTAACAAAAGGATGTTGAACAAAAAATATGCAATGATACAAAATGATGTTAACTATGCATTTAAGGCAAGATAAATAAATAAAAAGCTGTAAAACAGCACTCCATTATCTCACTACTGTTTAAAAATATTTACATGTATATAAGAAATTCTACACCAAAATGCAAAAAGTGGTAATCTCCAGCAGATGAGCTTGTGAGTTAACTTAAATTTGCCCCATTCTGCTTAACTGTGCCTTCAAGGTTCTACAATAAACTACAATAAAGTAATAAATATATTACTTTCAAAAACAATAAACACACATTACTTTTAGATGTTTTTAAATAACAACACCTCCTGTCCAAGAGACATCTTAGATGACTAGGGAAGTTGAATAAACATTACAATACATGGATAAGTAGAGATCAATACAGGGGGTTACTTAGCAAACACAATGCAAGGTAAAGAATCTAGCTGGAATGCAAAGAAAATTTCCTGAAGGAAAGAATCTCCCAAGTGAGATTTAAGCACGATGAGGAATAGTCAAAAAAATAAAAAAGAAGGGCGTTCAGGCAGGAATGTAGGAACTAAAAAATTTACTTACTCCAAATCTGGAATGACAGGAAGAAAAAGAATGGCTTATGATGAGTTCATATAGCCAGGCTCAGGTCAAGTCACAAGTATCCTCTAAGTAATAAGTTTGGATGTGATCCTGAAGGCAATTAGGAAAGACTCAAGGTTTAAAATCAGTTGCATACTAAAAAGACTATTGACAGTGGGAAGGATAAATCTGAGGGGAATAGTGGAAAGTCTGTCAAAGAGATCTGGGAAATAATGGAAGCCTTAAATGGAGCGATGGTATGGAAACGCTGAAAGAGTGCAAAACACACAAGTGGTATTCAGTAAGAAGAAACCAAAGGACTTGATGATTTGAGATAACAAAGCACAAATAGGTACCCAGGATTACTCTCGGCTTCTGAGCTGGGTAAGAGGAAGGCAGAAGCAATTCAACATGAAAGAAGCGTAAAGTTCAGTTTTGGATGTGCTGCTATGGAAGATTCTATGGTAACTGGATATGTAAGTCTTCAAGTGGTGGTTAAGTCTTTGGGTGGGAAATAAGGACTTGAGAGTCAATGGTGATGTCGTAGTTCAAGTCCTATCTTGGGAGACTGATCATAAAGAGAGCATACGTAGAAGAAGAAAAGAGAGTCAAAGACAGAACCTGGAGGAAACTCGGGAGTCAGGTGAAGAAACAACTGGCAAAAAGAGACAGAAAAGGAAATAGGTTAAATAGAAAGGTTAAAAAAAAAAATTTAAGAAAAATAAATCAGAGAATTCCCAAGAAGAGAGTGATCTTAAGTGTTATTTCATGTCAAAAGATGGAAAAGTGTCCACTGGATTTAATAACCAGACAACATCTAGTGTAGCAAGAAAAACTGAAGGGTTTGGGTAATGCAGGAAGCTCAGGAATGCATGAGAGGGGATGAAACTGAGAAAGTACCAGTCATAGCAGGTCAGGTGTTAAGTCAGGAGTAAAGGGAAGGAGAAAGGATAGTGGCTGCAGGCAAAAGATTGTTTCAAATGGCAGACACAGAACAAGAAGCTCCTAAAGATGTCCACATTCTAATTCCCCAAGCCTGTGACTGTGCTAACTTACCTGGTAAAAGGAACTTTGTAGATGTGATTAAGCTAAGGATCTCAGATGAGGAGCCTATCTTGGAATATTCAGGTAGGCCCAATGTAATCACAAGGCTCCTTACTTAGAAAAAGGAAGAGGAGATCACAGAAGACAGAAGATGTTATGATGTTGGCTTTGAAGATGGTGGAAGGGCGTCACAGGCCAAGAATGTAGGCAACCTCTTTTTCGGCTGGAAAAGGCAAAGAAAAATATTCTCCCCTAGAGCCTCCAGAAGGTAAACAAGCAACCCTGCTGATCCATTTTAGAGCTTTGATCTCAGAACTGCAGGCTAATAAGCTTAAGTTACTAAGTTAACAGCAATTTTTATAGCAACATTAGGAAACATTTCATTTGGTTTATTTTTTGGTAAAAGAGGCTTATGTATGTTTACATACTAAGCAAAGAACAGAAGTGAAGCTCTAAAGACAAAAGAGAAAGATTTTGTATTTTTGATGATCAAACTGGACAGTAAATCTTGGGATAAAAATATAAGTTTAATCTTACATCCAAGAAGTTCTTTCTGTGATCTCTGGCTGAATGCTGAATGACTGAGCTTCACCAGGAAATGGGAAGAAATGGAATAAACAGAATTAATTTATTTCTCGAACTAGCCTTGGAAAAAGAATCCTTCTACTAACAGAGAGGAAGGGAAAGGTATTTATGCTGACAAGTGCAAAATGAATTGAGAAAGTGGTAGTTTAGTCGCTAAGTCATGTCCAGCTCTTGCAACCTTGTGGACTGTAGCCCACAGACTCCTCTGTCCATGGGATGTACCAGGCAAGAGTACTGGGGTGGATTGCCATTTCCTCGTCCAGAATTAAAGAAAGTAACCTACTAATCCAGAGAAGGCAATGACACCCCACTCCAATACTCTTGCCTGGAAAATCCCATGGATGGAGGAGCCTGGTAGGCTGCAGTCCATGGGGTCACTAAGAGTCGGACACGAAAAAAAAACCTACTCATCAGCACTTATCTCCTAAGATTAGAGTTATTATTTACTGAGTGACTAATACGTGCAAAGCATCAAGTACTTGCATAAATTTTCTTTCTCAAAATATTGCAAGACAAAAATTATGCACACTTGACTAGGGGGAAAGTGCCAAAACTCCTAGGATTCAGATGAAAACCTGTATGACTCAAAACACTACACTGAGAAATCTTGTAGACACTACCATAATTCAGTGATTAAGGTTAACAGTATCAGTAATAAGACATATCAATCAGGTACCCCTTGATATGATGTACTGAAAAGGACATTTCACCTCCATGGTATTCCTTTACCCAATTATGCAGCAACACTTTTATCAAATCACAAGAAAACAATGTCAATGTGAGGGATATTTTACAAAACAATTGACAAGTACTCTTCAAAGTCTCAAGGCAATGAAGACAAGAAAAAACAGAGGAACTATTACAAACAGAGAGAACAGAGACACAACAAAACAATGCGGAATCCTTGATTAGATCCTGGACAGGAAAAAAAAAAAAAAGCATTAGGTGTTAAAACAAGTGAACTCAGAATAAAACCTATAATTTAGCTAATAGCACTGTACCAATGTTAATCTCTTAGTTCTGACCACTGTATCACGAACTCAAAAAGTTAAAAAAAAAACAAAAAACCACTGATTCTACAGGAGAAAGTCACTTAATAATGAGTCTAGCTTTCAGTCTATTCAAGGTTAACTTTATGGAGCAGCAGAGCCTATGATTAGGTTCTCTCTGGTGGTTAATAACAGCACATATGGTATTCCTGAATACCCTGGCATTCTGGTCTGATTCCTGTCCTAGACTGGTGCTTCAACACTTGACCTCTGACTCCTGCCTTGGTCCTATCCACACATTCTGACTATGCAATCTAATCCCTGACTCCAATCTCCAGAATAACATGTTTGTTGGGAGAGTATCTAAGTAAGGACAAGTAGGTAAACACAAGGGTACAGTGCAAAGTCAGCAAAGAAACCTCAGAACAGAGTGTATTAATGATTATCTTCTCTCTCACACACACTCACTCCTCACATTTGCAAACATATCTTCATAAAATATAAACATAAAGGGGAATCTCAATAGGGAGCAGTATAGCCTAAAATGTAAAAACTACAGAGCAATATATCATAAAGCCACAAAATTGGATATATTTTTACAATCAGCTTGCTCATTTTCCATTTGTTCTGGCAAATGGACTATCTGCTAGTATTGTTTCCTTACGGATTTGCAAAGGAGTGATCAAACTACATACAATACTTTGCAAATATTTACTCAGCCATTATTATGAACCAGGCATCAACAAACAGGGTACTTAAAACACAGGTATAACTCATTTATTTTTAAGTTATATGACAGTTAGCTCTGGTGGCTCAGAGGTTAAAGCATCTGCCTCCAATGAGGGAGACCCGGGTTCGATCCCTGGGTTGGGAAGATCCTCTGGAGAAGGAAATGGCAAGCCACTCCAGTACTCTTGCCTGGAGAATCCCATGGACTGAGAAGCCTAGTAGGTTACAGTCCATGGGGTCGCAAAGAGTCGGACACGACTGAGCGACTTCACCTTCACCTTAGCTCTATCCAACATTGAGAGATTTTATCCATGTCCTTCATATTAGGTCATGATCTAGATTAATGAGGTCCAATAAAAAAATATAGTGCAAGCCATATACATAAGGCTAGATTTTCTAGTAACTGAATTTTAAAAAATGAAAATAGAACGTGAAAAGTCATGTAATCACAGAGGAAAAAAAAAGGAGTGATATTTACCTTTTTCTTTCCTGTATAATAAATCTTTAAACTCTACTTTGTATTATACACTTTGCATGCATGTGTGCTCCATGGTGTCTAATTCTTTTGCAACCCCATTGACACTGCCCCCAGGCTCCTATGCCATGGGATTTCCCAGGCAAGAGTACTGGAGCGGGTGGTAATTTCCTTCTCAAGAGATCTTCCCCACCCAGGGATTGAACTGGTGTCTCCTGCTTGAGCAGGCAGATTCTTTACCACTGAGCCACCTGGGAAGCCCCGCTGCTGCTGCTGCTGCTGCTGCTGCGTCACTTCCCTCGTGTCCGACTCTGTGCACCTTCATAGACGGCAGCATCTCAATTCTGACTGACTACATTTCAAATGCTCAACAGTCATATGCAGCTATCACTACCCTATTGGACAGCACAGATCTTGATACTACCATTTATTAAACAAAATAAACTGAGTTATAGGGTTAAATTTCAATTTGCTTTATTAATCAAATCCAATCCAATTATGTTTTCTACTCAGAAATCAATACATTCTCTGTTCTCTGAACTCTGTAGTTTCTTTAATCATCCCAAAGATTGTTACATTACAGCTACTCAGAGAAGCAAACACAAATAATAATGAATTAAATTGAAAACTTATTTGCAGTGAAAGGTTTTTGAATGTTTTTAGTTAAAAGGACACATGCTACTACTGTGCTTTCTTAGAAAACTAAAATATATTTTTTAAAAACCAGACACGTCCTCCAGGCTTAGTAGAACTGCAGTCAGACCAGAATATGTTGAAAAGAAATTAAATCAGTCTACACACCCAACACATCTTTGATACTTGAAAGCTGATCATATCACTTATAAGATTCACATTCATTTAAGAGTTAATAACGGGAGAATTCAAAAGTTTCATTTAAGACAAATTTCCAAATACACACATTTATTTTTCCTTATATGTACAGCTTTTTCATTCTTTAAAGAACAGTTCATCCTTATGGCAAATACGTATTTTAAATGTTAATGTTTTTTAAAAACCCAAAACTTTTGCTATAAATTACCCTTGGCTTAATTCTAAAGTAGAATTATTTAAAAAACATTATTTATAAAGACAAACAAACTCAAGGTTTCTTTATAGGTTGAGTAGCTCAATTTTAAAAACATCATTTTCACTGACTTCTTCCTAGCACAGTGCCTGGCACGTGGCATTTTTTAAATAAATGAATACCAAGTAGCGGGCTCTAAATATTAATATATTTAGCATTTAAAACGAAATGTTAAAAAGCGGACTTTTCAACTAAAGAGCTTAACTAGATTTCATGTAAAAACTGAAGCTACACTACAGTTAACAACACCTTCCATCAGTTATTCTCATTTAATTCAATACTCCTAGAGCACCGATATTATCACCCTCTTTTAACACGAGGAGGGTGGAGACAAAAATGGGAAAGTCATATAATTATTAAGTAGTGGAGAAAGATTTCAAGTCCAAGTCTCAAACAAAACAGTGTGTGTAGTGGGAAGGTGTTTGTAAACTTTATGAAAAATATCTCATAACGCCCTATTTTTTAAAAAAATCCCATTACAAAAGTTTCAGAGGAAAAATGCACAGCGGATAGACTCCAACTCCACACACACAACCCACAACTTTTTAAGAAATCAGGACCCATTTAAATTATAACAACAATAAGTATTACGGATTAGAACTTAACTGCAACAAAACAGAAAGGCTACGTCCTCCTATCGCTCCCTGAGGAGATAAACTGGGGGCGAAAGCATCCCTAGCGGCCTGTGGAGACTCGAGCTGGAGGCCGAGGAGAGGCGGCGCCCCTTCCTGGGGGCGCAGCTGGCCCCCTCCCCTAGGAAGGCACCTGGCCAACTGGCTCCAGCCTACCTGACGGGCTCCCGCCACCGCTTGAACCAGTTGCAGCAATTGGCCATCAGACTGAACATCCCAGGCCGCTCCTCCCGCCGCCTCCCATCCGAGCCCGGAGCAGAGATGGGCCGCTAGTCCTCCTGGGCCGAGTCCTCCGGGACGCCGCCGCCGCTCCGAGGAGGCCCAGAGGAGAATGGGCCTGGAGGAGAGGCAGGGAGGGGGGTGAGGGCGGTCACTCTCAGAACCAAGCCCAACAACCGCGCCAGCAGGCGAGGGGAAAACCTCGCTCCTCGCCCACGCAGTGGGGAACCAAAGGCGCAGTTACACAAACCCAGACAGGCTTCTCCAGCCGCCAGAGAAAACCCCCGCGTCTACGTGCTGACGTTCGCCCCAGGCGCCGAAAGCCCGCCCCAAGCACCGCCCTTACACTTCTCCAATCACCGTTGGATGGCCCGTCGCGAGGCGCTCTCAGTGGCTGAAGAGGTCCGGCTCCCCGCCCCCACCGGGAGGGAGAAGTGGGCGTGGCTTGCACAGAAAAGGGGAGGAGGACGCAGGCGGTTCTCGTAGCTAGGCAACGGAAGCGTCCAGAGATGAGCTGAGGGATTTCGGACAGTTCTTAGGCTAAGAGGGATCTGTGCGCTTATGCAAACTATGTGATCGTGCTGCTCCTTGTCTGTCTCCAATCCCAACTGAGATCCGGAGATCTCAGGTCTTGTGCATGTTTTATTTTGTTTCTTAAAGCAAGGAGTGTATCCTGTGGGATGCCAGCTGACACTGGCTGCACAATTACAGAAACAATACACTGAAACAATCAAGTTAAGAATGAGGGTAAAATTCGTTCGTTAACTATCCAATAGTTTACATGAGACTGACGTTTTAGTTTGTTGTTGTCGTTCAGTTGTTCAGTCGTGTCCGACTCTTTGCGACCCCATGGATTGTAGCAAGCCAGGCTTCCCTGTCCTTCACCATCTCCCTAAGTTTGCTCAAAACTAATCTACATTTGCTCAACCACTGAGTTGGTCTTTTCCAATGAGTCGGCTCTTCGCATCAGGTGGCAAAAGTATTGGAACTTCAGCTTTAGCATCAGTCCTTCCAAAGAATATTCAGGGTTAATTTCCTTTAGGAATTGTTTATTGTTACATAGAATGTGGAATGGAATTGTATCATATATATTGTGTGAAGGTTATGCTTACAAAAGGATAGTTCATTTTGGAAAGTATGAAAAGGAAAAAGATGAAGAAAATAAGATCTCATAAAGAAAAGTGAAGTCGCTCAGTCGTGTCCAACTCTTTGCCACCCCATGGACTGTAGCCTACCATACTCTTCTGTCCTCGGGATTTTCTAGGCAAGAGTACTGGAGTGGGCTGCTATTTCCTTCTCAGAGGATCTTCCTGATCCAGGGATTGAACCTGGGTCTCCTGCATTGTAGGCAGACACTTTACCGTCTGAGCCACCAAGGAAGTCCCCACTTAAAGGTTCAGTTCAGTTCATTTGCTCAGTCGTGTCCGACTCTGCAACCCCATGAATCGCAGCACACCAGGCCTCCCTGTCCATCACCAACTCCTGGAGTTCACTCAGACTCACATGCATTGAGTCAGTGATGCCATCCAGCCATCTCATCCTCGGTCGTCCCCTTCTCCTCCTGCCCCCAATCCCTCCCACCATCAGAGTCTTTTCCAATGAGTCAGCTCTTCGCATAAGGTGCCCAAAGTACTGGAGTTTCAGCTTTAGCATCATTCCTTCCAAAGAAATCCCAGGGTTGATCTTCAGAATGGACTGGTTGGATCTCCTTGCAGTCCAAGGGACTCTCAAGAGTCTTCTCCAGCACCACAGTTCAAAAGCATCAATTCTTCAGCGCTCAGCCTTCTTCACAGTCCAACTCTCACATCCATACATGACCACAGGAAAAACCATCACCTTGACTAGACGGACCTTAGTCGACAAAGTAATGTCTCTGCTTTTGAATATGCTATCTTAAATGTACCCAGTACTAAATTTTGATGTATCTACTTTCAGGATTCTTAGAGATGCAGATTGCTAGCTGTTTAGTTTCTGGAAGATGGAGATCATGTCATTGTTGTTCAGTTGCTTAGTCATATCCGACTCTTTTCCACCCATGGACTACAGGACTCCTGACTTCCTTGTCCTTCACTATCTTCTGGAGTTTGTTTAAACTCATGTCCATTGATTTGGTGATGCCATCTGAATATCTCATCCACTGTCATTCCCTTCTATTCCTGCCTTCAGTCTCTCACAGCATCAAGGTCTTTTCCAACAAGTTAGCTGTTCACATCAGGTGCCAAAGTACTGGAGCTTCAGCTTCAGCATCAATCATGCCAGTGAATATTCAGGGTTGATTCCCTTTAAGATTGATTGGTTTAATCTCCTCGCAGTTCAAGTGATCTCAAGAGTCTTCTACAGCACCACAAATCAAAAGCATCAATTCTTTGGGTCTCAAATTTCTTTATGGTCCAAATCTCATATCCGTACATCACTATTGGAAAAACCATAGCTTTGACTAGACAGACCATTCTCAGCGAAGTGATGACTCTGCTTTTTAATATGCTGTCTAGGTTTTTGCTGCATTCAATATGCCAGCAAATTTGGAAAACTCAGCAGTGGCCACAGGACTGGAAAAGGTCAGTTTTCATTCCAATCCCAAAGAAAGGTAATGCCAAAGAATGCTCAAACTACTACACAATTGCACTCATCTCACACGCTAGTAAAGTAATGCTTAAAATTCTCCAAGCCAGGCTTCAGCAATATATGAACTGTGAACTTCTAGATGTTCAAGCTGGTTTTAGAAAAGGCAGAGGAACCAGAGATTAAATTGCCAACATTTGCTGGATCATGGAAAAAGCAAGAGAGTTCCAGAAAAACATCTATTTCTGCTTTATTGACTGTGCCAAAGCCTTTGACTGTGTGGATCACAATAAACTGTGGAAAATTCTGAAAGAGATGGGAATACCAGACCACCTGACCTGCCTCTTGAGAAACCTGTATGCAGGTCAGAAAGCAACAGTTAGAACTGGACAGGAACAACAGACTGGTTCCAAATAGGAAAAAGAGTACGTCAAGGCTGTATATTGTCACCCTGCTTGTTTAACTTCTATGCAGAGTACATCATGAGAAACGCTGGACTGGAAGAAACACAAGCTGGAATCAAGATTGCCGGGAGAAATAGCAATAACCTCACATATGCACCACTCATGGCAGAAAGTGAAGAAGATCTAAAGAGCCTCTTGAAAACTTGAAAGAGGAGAGTGAAAAAGTTGGCTTAAAGCTCAACATTCAGAAAACGAAGATCATGGCATCCGGTCCATTACTTTATGGCAAATAGATGGGAAAACAGTGGAAATAGTGGCTGACTTTATTTTGGAGGGCTCCCAAATCACTGTAGATGGTGATTGCAGCCATGAAATTAAAGACGCTTACTCCTTGGAAGGAAACTTATGACCAACCTAGGTAGCATATTCAAAAGCAGACACATCACTTTGCCAACAAAGGTCCATCTAGTCAAGGCTGTGGTTTTTCCAGTGGTCATGTATGGATGTGAGAGTTGGACTGTGAAGAAATGAGCACTGAGCAATTGATGCTTGTGAACTGTGGTGTTGGAGAAGACTCTTGAGAGTCCCTTGGAGTGCAAGGAGATCCAACCAGTCTATCCTAAATGAGATCAGTCCTGGGTGTTCACTGGAAGGACTGATGTTGAAGCTGAAACTCCAATACTTTGGCCACCTGATGCAAAGAGCTGACTCATTGGAAAAAGCCCTGATGCTGGGGAAGATTGAGGGCAGTAGGAGAAGAGGACGACAGAGGATAAGATGGTTGGATGGTGTCACTGACTCGATGGACATGGGTTTGGGTGGACTCCCGGAGTTGGTGACGGACAGAAAGTGCTGGCATGCTGCAGTTCATGGGGTCGCAAAGAGTCGGACACGACTGCGCGACTGAACTGAACTGAACAATTAACTTTAGTCACCATGCTGTAAGTTAGATCCTCAAAATGTATTCATCCTATAACTGAAAGTTTGTACCCTTTATCAGCCTCCCCTCATTTCCCCACCTCTCAGTCCCTGAAACCACCATTTAACTCTCTATTTCAATGAATTTAACTTTTAAATATTATACATGTAAGTGATTACATGCAGCACCTGTCTTTCTCAGTATGGTTAATTTAAATTCACATAATACCCATGTATAAATGTGAAATATACATAGATAGATAGATTTGGGCATAAATGTTACCAGACGTATACTGTTAAAATGAATTTAGGTGAATGTTTAAGTACTAGTCACTATTCTAGGCACTAAGAAAATAGTTGTGAACAAAACATTTAAAAATTCCTGCCTTTGTGGTTGTATTTTATATTCTAGTAGTTGTGGACTGAAAAAAAAATGCACAACATGAGAGTTGCAAGTTAGATTTTTATTGGGAGCAAAATGGGACTACAGTTGGGAAGAGAACATCTCAATGCTAATAAACTGTTCTAAAGAAGTAGCAGAAAGGTCAGTATTGTATGATTTTTGTCAGGGGTGGGGTGGTATATGTAAGCAAGCACAAATTTTGGCAGAGGCTTACTGCTAGTGACACAGAGCGTCTATCATTGTTAACAGTTTTAGTGGTTTTCTAGATATGAGAAGATGTAAGAATTTGGCATCATAAAATCTGAAAATATGTAACTTTCTGAAGGCCCATTCTGTCAATTTTTCCCAGAGCACAGAGTGCCTCATTCCTGATCTCCACCCTGAATTCTGTTCAGGGTCTGTTGAAGGTCAGCAGCTTCAGTGGCTAATGACTTAATCTTTGTAGAGGCAGATGACCAGTACCAACTTTTAGTAGACATGGTAGAGAGTAATGAGGATGCAGATAATAGACATAATAAGTGGGAAAATATATTAGTAGAAGATTATATGGAGAAATGTAAAACTGGGTGAGGGAATGGGATTAGAACCAGGAAAAGGGATTAGTTTGCCAGTCAAGTTTTGGATAAGATTTAATTACAAATTTAGAAGTGTACTGAAACAAATTTTGACTAAGTGAAATTGACCAAATGCTAATCAATATTGAGCTAAAGGTGAAATCATCCTCACAGAGTGAATTCATGCAATAAATTAAAAACCTGAAAAATTTCTCCAAAGATGTATTATTTTAAAACATTTCAGGGTATAATTTTTCAAAATTCAACATTATAGTGTAGGTAGGACACAATTTTTCACCATTGACAACCAATCCTAGGACTGTGATGTACATTTGTGGTCTTAAAATGACTTAAAAGTTTCACATTCGGTTGAACTTTTTTAAAGATCAAGATTTGATTTTTTTTTTTAGGTCCCCTGCATTTCGCTAACATTTCTTTCTTCATATTCTTTTTTTTTTTATGTCTATGTGGGTGATGCTTTGTTATGAATGCTGTTGATTCGTGATATTTGAAGTCTTCCCTTGTGAAATATTGATATCTCAAAGCGATATTCTACTCTTAATTCTTCCTCATGAATGAGGCAATGTTGTGGCTTAAATGCATTTAAATATTCAGTAATTAAATATAATACTTAAAGGTCATTTTATTTTACGTTCTGATTGCTAGCACACCAAACAATTCTACAGAGATTAGACATATTTTTTATTAAATCGCCTGGGTTTGGAATAAATCTGAAAAGACTGACATGGTAGATTCAGACATAGCAAGAAGGAAGTTAAAAGAGGGAAGAATATGGATATGTTCAGCAACTCCTTTGCACATTTTCAGAAACAGTGACCCATATAAACTTCCATCCAGCTGGATCACAGAACCACAGAAAGCTAGAGCTGGGAAACACCCTTGAGAGAGCACCAGCCTATTGACTTTGACACACATAGAAAATCAGTTGATACATTCATTAGGCAGAAATACTGAAAGTGATACTTAGGAAGTGTGCCTTACGTACGTGCTACCCTTTAACACACTAATTGCCTCACATGTGTTCTCTCTCTAAATTCTTCCCTCAACACTGTAAAAACTTACTATTATCTCCACTTTACTCTAGTTTACTAGATAATACAACTAGTAAACTGCAGAGCATGGCCACTCTAATCTAGGCGGTTCAGCTCCAAACGCAGTCTTCAACATTAATAACATGTTTCAAATGTGCATGCCTAAACATAAAAAGCAGAGGTAATATGTAAAAACCAAAAATGAGCTATTTGAAGGTGATAGAATCCGATACATTCTCTTTTCTCCCCAGAACATTGTTTTGTTTTGCTATACTTTCTTTACACTATAAAGGCAAGAACAAAATTAAAACGTTGATGATCAAAACTATCACTATTGCTTCCATTAGCTCTGTTCTCCGTAGCCAACTTAGAGTTCTCATTCGCTTCGAGATTTTGGTTAACATCTCCATCGCCAACATCAGATTTTTTTCCTTTTAAACTTTAAGCCTGGGTACCCCGATCGTTAAGAGTCAGACACGATGAGCGACTGAACTGAACTGAACTGAACCCTATCTCGAGTCCTCAGTCTTCTGGGCCACTCAGGCTTCCACTCCGGCTCGCTAGAGGTAGTGGAGATGGTCGTTTTAAACGCTTTTGCTTCCCCTTCTTGGCAAACTTCATATTCTGGAGACCAGAACGAAGCTCTGGGTCTGGAAAGGGCCAGGAAGGATGTCTCGACAGTGTTTACCAGGCCTCCAGTTCTCTCCCTGAGCCCTGCCCCCAGCTCTGAAACGAAAAGCTTCCAGGAAATGTCCCTGTTATCACTTCCCCGCCGGGCGGGGGGCTGGGAGCGGGCGGTCCCCTCCGCCCCCGGCTCCGCTGCTCCGCTGGCGCAGTGGCGCACTGGCTCGCAGGCGCCCCCGCGCTGCAGTCCTCACCTAGCGGCGCCCGCGTCGTAGCCCCGCCGCGCGCCGGGCGCAGGGTTCCCCGCCGCGCCGCGCCGCCGCTTCTGCCCGCGCCTCCGCCCGTTTCGCCATGAGGGTCCTGGGTGGGCGCACGGGGTCGCTGCTGACGTGCCTCGCCCTAGTGCTTCCCGTCTTGGAGGCGAACTGTGAGTAATCAATAGCGTCTTGTCTTCTTTCCCTCAGCGGTGCCAACTGAACTACGAGCCCTGTTGGACGGGTTTTCTTTTCTGGGGCTGCAGCCTCCTAGAAAGTTTCCAGTAAATGCTTCCATCAGCAATGTATCTAGCGGGCGTTGTAATGGTGGGGCAGGGTCAATTGGGAGTCGTGTTGCCTACGGGACAGATTCTAAAACAAGAGTGATACTAAACATCAGTACCTACCTACCAATTGCCCCTAGCAGTTGAAGTTCTCAGTCAGATGACAAGGATGAGCACACTGCAGTATAAAAGTAGGGAGGAAAGGCAACCCACTCTGTCTTCCATTTGTACAAGCGCCTGACCCCAACCGGCACCCCCTGCTGCAGCCTACCTCCCTTCTGCAATTTCTGGACTTTGATCTTGCTTTGCTTATCTCAACATTGACAAACGAATTGTTAGGAGATGACTGCGCGTTTGCATAGCAGATCATTTTTTTACCTTGAAGTCAAAAGGACTGTTAAATATTGTAGTTCTCAGATCGTTTTTTACTGACAGTTTTTGGCACTGAGTGCCACTCTTCTGAGATCATCGCAGGAATTCTTTTTAGTTTATCTTCGTATGTCTTGTTCTTTGTGTTTCCGTGCCTCGATTCAAGGCAGGATATTGAGTTTTCTCTAAAAGAATATTGTCATATCAAGGTATTTAGTACGTTTTAGTTGCCACTTAGTTTGTTCTCTAAAGTTTAAGCACATTCACTGATCAAAAATGCTTTCTTGTGATAGGTTTTATTCTCAGGAAATGGCATGGGAGAGATAAACTGAATTACACCATAAATAGTTAAAGCTCCATTGTAAGTTTCACAAAGGTATAATTTCAGGAGAATTAAATAGGAATTTACTAACATTCCTCGCTGTTTCAGCGGTAAAGAATCTGCCTGCCAATGCAGGAAACATGGGTTCCATCTCTGGGTTGAGAAGACCCCTTGGAGGAGAGAAGGACAACCTACTTTCTGGGAAAATCCCCTGGAGAGAGAAGCCTGGTGGACTACAGCTGATAGAGTTGCAGCGAGTTAGACAGGACTGAAGCAACTGAACATAACATACACACAACATTCTACTGATTTTTCTTAGTAACAGATCAGGATGAATGTGATGTTTTAAAATTCTAATTTAAAGGCTAAAAGGACATTTATTGATTTTATATTAAAGACCTGTTGCAGAACTTCGACATACAAACCTCTGTCATTAAGCCTATATGCGGACCACATACACTAACTCATTATCTGTATAACTCAGCAGGACAATCAAGTGTTTGTCTGATAACCAGTGTTTTGGAAATGAGAAAAAGGCAAAATGGCTTGCTACACTTACTGCTTGTCACCACAGAAATTTGCTAAACCATTTGTTTTTGTAGAGATTGTTACATTTTTTTGTGTGATTGTTACATTTTTGTTAAATCTTTTGTTGTGTAGTTGCTAAGTTGGTTTTACAAACCATTGTCTGTAGCTGAGTTAAAAATATGTGTGCTGTGTTTGTAATTATACCCATGTAATGATGCCATACATAGGGAGAAATACACTTGTATATACACACTGATACAATAGATAAATTAATTCTTCTAGAAAGAATTAATTTACAGAATTAATTCTTCATATGTCCATAAAGAATAGGTGGCACTATAACACCTTTGTTTTAAAAAGTATGATAGTTTAATGGGATTAAAAATCACTTCTGGCTTACTGATGAGAAAACTGAGATGTAGATGGAATGTGTTTACTCCCTAAGATTTTAAATTTGATATAGAATTAAAGTTCTAAATATTTGTTATATGATTCATTGTTCAGTCCATAGAAATAGTCACTAAAGGAAAAAGTTTATAAACTTTTTTGAAATTGTTCAGAGATATGAACTGACTTTTCAGGCATGCATACATATATATTTGGATCTATATGTATATCTATCTATTGATTTAAAGTTTATTATTTTATATATTGTATGCCACACTAAAGGCTCTGTGAGGAAAAATAGAGGAAAGAGGATGTCTCCTTTGGCTGTGCTAATTTGGTCCTTTCCAGACATCCACTTCTGCTTAGGTGTCTACCCTTGACATTAGTGACTCATGTTTTCCTTCTCTTTTCTACTTTTTTCTTTCCTTTTCTGAATTTTTTTTTTTTTTTTGCCATTTATCTAGCTTTGTCTTTTCTTAAATTCCCTTTATTTCAGAGTTCAAAATGTGTTGCACTGATGGAGAGATTTTTATCAAGTTTAGATTAGAGTTGGGGTTGGTGCTGGAAGAGTTAGAGACAATGTCTGGTATACAGCATCATCATCAATCACAACACCCTGTGCCATATTCTTCTGCTGTTAATCACATCTAGGATGTAGAGTCTTGCTTTTCATAATCACCCTTTTCTGCCCACCAAGTTCAGTAAACTCTTTAACAGCTGCTGCTGCTGCTAAGTCGCTTCAGTCGTGTCCCACTCTGTGCGACCCCATAGACGGCAGCCCACCAGGCTCCCCCATCCCTGGGATTCTCCAGGCAGAACACTGGAGTGGGTTGCCATTTCCTTCTCCAATGCGTGAAAGTGAAAAGTGAAAGGGAAGCCGCTCAGTCGAGTCTGACTCTTAGTGACTCCATGGACTGCAGCCCACCAGGCTTCTCCGTCCATGGGATTTTCCAGGCAGGAGTACTGGAGTGGGGTGCCGTTGCCTTCTCCGCTTTAATAGCTAAGTGATATCTATTCATATTTAAACTTTTAAAATACTGAGAAAAATGTGAGAAGCCTGATAATACCTATATTAATTAATATTCTTTAGCTATAAGCAATAGCAATGACTCTTGATAACTAAAGCCAAAGGGAAGGAAGCAAAGAAGGAAGAGGAAGAGAGAAAAAGAAAGATAAGAAGAAATAAAGAAAAAAAGAGGGAAAAAAAAGCTGAGTGAATTAATTGGAAGACTATGTAATGGTGTGTTGAATTATCAGGCCTAGGGAAGCCAGGACTTGGGCATTTAGGTGATCTGTATAGTGGAAACTCATGTGCTCACTATGTTAGGAGCTGCCGTCAGATAACCCAGTTCTAACTACCTTCTTGTTCTGTGTATACTTGTTCATGATTGAATTTCTTAGAAAAGAGAGCCTGATTATTTTGCCTTAGCTTATTTCTGGAGTCCTGTGATTGACAGCTCACTAGAATCAGGAAGAGTGTCGGAAGGACCACTCCCACAAAGGAATGGATGCTGGGAAGGAAGCAGAAACAACAGAAGTCTACACATTCCAATTCACTGTACAACATACATACATACCCTTTATCCATGAACACTGTTTGCAAAATATTTCTAATGCAATGCAGATATTTCTAATATAATGCAAATAACTAATGTACAGTAGAAAGGACCGCTCTTGAACAGTTTCCAGTCACCACACTCAGAGAAGGCCCAAGGCTACCATTTCCTAGTTTAGTATCATCAGATGATATCCACGTCTTCTCTAGTTCAGTCACAGTTCTGTGTCAGTGCGGTGTGCTTTATGGATTGGAATGATATATTAGAATACAGACACATCTATATACCATAAAATACTCTTACAAAAAACGAGCAAGGGAATATGGGTACTGGCTTTAGGGTTTGCCTGTGTCTCTTGGTTTTAAGCTAGGACTGGTATTCATGACTTCCTGCTTCACGACCCAATTCATATGTCTCTTGCTTTTAGGCAGTTCTTCATGTTTGATTTTTTTTGTTGTTGTTGTTCCGCTCAGTGAGATGAACCACACACTTATTGAGGAAGAATCTGAGCCCTGCTATTCCTACCTCTGGATGATTTTTCCATCTCTTCCCTTACAATTGCTGCTATGTATAGTAGCTATACTGGAGAAGCAACACTTTGAGACTCTTTTTGTCTCAAAGGGCACTAACTGAGCTCTCAATAATTGATCAGTGCATAATTCCATAAAACATAATGAACCAATAAAAGCCAAAATAATCATCCCATTGACTTATTTCTTTTGTGGAATTAATTCCTTAGAGGTAGGTTGGGTGGCTTAGCATAAAGCATTGAACAAGTCTACCAGTATTCATGCTGACAGAAAAATTAAGTCTAAATGAAGAGTAAATCTCCCTGCCTTTGAGTATGAATTGCTGCTTCTGCATTTAAAAAGTGCCCTAACGAGTCAGCCAGTCACCAGGTAACTGGTTGGATTTTGTAATCTGTCCCATTTTCAACAGCTGAATGAATAGCAGTTCTGCTAACAGATTTGGTGGGTCTTTTTTAGGAGCCAGAGTCTGGTCTGGTGGCCCTCTGTGAAGGAAAATCTACGTAATTGAGTCTATATGTAGTCTCCCCTTGCCACCAGGGCTGCTTTTTTTATGAGTATTGAACAGACACTAACCTGAGAGAACAAGGCAACAGCCAGAAGGCCATATGAACCCACAGACTTGTGTGTTACTGCTCGTAGCAGTTTAAAAATCATAAAATTTCACCTAAAAATTTGTTTTTATGACTTCTTTGGAAAACAAAGATCTGGCAATACTGGACCCACATTCTAACATAGCAAGATTCAGCTAGAGCTGATTCAGAGCTACCTTTTTTCGATGAAGTTTGAAAAAATTATAGAATTATTTCTTATTGTGAAATCACAGTGATTGTTACATTTAAAGTAGAATGGAAAGCAATTATAGAAAGACTTAAAATTCTTTGTCAGTCTTCTCAACTCTCCTTGATCTTAGGCCAAAATTATTTCAACACATGTTTTGCAAAAACTCAAATGTTTGCAACTTTTAATAGCATCCTAGTGAACAATTGGGAGAAGGCAATGGCACCCGACTCCAGTACTCTTGCCTGGAAAATCCCATGGACAGAGGAACCTGGTAGGCTGCAGTCCATGGGATCCCTAGGAGATCGGACACGACTGAATGACTAACACTCTTTTTTCTATGGAATAAACCATCTCAGTAAATTCCTTGCTGGCTCAGATGGTAAAGAATCTGCCTGCAGTGTGGCAGACTGGTTCAATCCCTGGGTTGGAAAGATCCCCCGGAGAAGATGGCAACCCACTCCAGGATTCCAGCCCAGAAAAGTCTGTGGACAGAAGAGCCTGGAGGGCTACAGTCCACAGCGTCACAGAGAGTTGGACCTTCTCAAGAGTGCCGTAATTCCAAGTATTCCTCATTGTTTGTCACCAAATTCTTCTCCCTTATTTATGACACTTGTTGACATTTGAGTTTTTGAACCTCGCACCAGATTACCTTGAGAAGAAACACAACTGACAATCATTAAATGGGCCATTGTATCCTCTTTTATAATTTAGAATCTCTGGCATGGGCCTGTCTTGTGAACACTGACTTGGAACACAAATATTCTCAGCTCTGGGGCAATTCTTGCCCAAACTTCTTTGTTTCTAGGCCTAAGATCTAACTCTTAGCAGGTCTCTGAACAGCTGGACGGACCATTTGTAACCAGTGAGAAAGTAGCATAGATCCTGATCTCAGATAATTTCTTATTCTAAGCAAAGTGGACAATGAGAAAAACTGCTTATCTGTCTGCCCATTGTGAGGGTTTTGTTTCTCCCATGCCCTTTAGGATCACCCTTGAGAGAGGCTGTAGTTCATTTTGGCTGTAGCTTTGTAGCAAGTCTACCTCTGGCTCATGTTGGTACATCTTTTCATTTTTGTTCTTGGTCATAGGCCTTTCCTCTTGAGACTATGTAGGGAATAAAGGGACAGAAAGAAGTCAAGAGAGTGAGCAATCAGCCCAGGCCACTTAGCATTCCTTTCAGCTCACCCCATTCATACCATTTGAACACTGAACTGCTGCCGTAACTAAACTTATGGCTGGATGAAAATCATGGCATCTAGTTCGTGATGAGCTGTTCAAATCACAAAGTGGTCCTGTGTTCAGATCTTCATGTAAGTCCAAAAGGACACCAGGAACAGTTTCTCAAAGGGAAAATAGTTGCTGAAAGAAATGTGACTTGCTCCCAACTCAAAGGGAACACTACTGACATTCTTCTGGGGCTTGCTACAGTCTCTCAAGCATACCCTGCCATCCTGTGGACCGTTTGACTCCAGTTGGACCTGATGAGTCATTGGCCAGCCTACATGACAGACTACGTGAGGTGAACTTTGGACTAGCTGGAGAGCATTCTCTTGTTTTGGTTCCCACCTACGTTTGGCAGTTTTTAGACTCATGGCTAAAAGCTCAGAGTAGAACATCTAAAATTGGAATGAATATGCCTTAAATATAAGAGGTCCATCAAAATCTATTCTGCCATCTCAGTGATAGACACCCAGGTATATAACAACTTGTTTCTCACTTGAGCAGGAATATTCCATTGTGGCCAGATTGCTGCTGAAAACAGTTTCATGTTCTCAGATCTGGGGAAGGAATCGCAGTTCGAAGACTGAGTCTTATGGGACCTATAGTTTCAGGAAAGAATTCCCTTTATTAGCTGAGGCTCATAAACCTCGGTTCTAAAACAGATACTTTATATCTTAGGTGTTTTGATCTTAGATCTTAGGTATGTAATAATGACTAAAGTTTTGGGAGTCTCTTTCCTTAGCGCACTTACTCAGTGCATTTATTTTGCTTTGGGGAAAACTAGGAAAAAAGTTTACAGATGCTTCCTCAAAGGTACTCTCTTCTTCATTCAAGAGGTTCTGGATCTATCCAGATTGAACATTGCTAATTAAGAGGAGGTGGTGATTTCATTGTATTATTTGCTAACCCAGAGAATTTTGGGGTGAAAACCTCAATGAATAATTTTTTGGGTTGTCTTTCCATTTCAATCTTGAGAGATCCTTGCCTGTTAATCCTTTCTCCAAGATTTGACTACTGACTGATTCAGGTCAGTATAGGCTGATGCCTAAGCTCAACCACCCAGCTTCCTCCCATGGCACTTGAAATCTGGGAGCCCAGTTTTTGTTGCAGCCCCTCCCAGAAGGATTTCTAATCTACGGAGAACAGCCAATACAGTTTTTTTTTTTTTTAATTCTGATGATTTCCTCAGTAATCTATGATAATCATGAAAACATGTTCTTTTTTTTTTTTTTTTCTGTATTAGGAAGTGGGGAGGATAAGTAAGGCAGTGAATAGGTAAGAATCACATGAACAATTCAGGCAGAACATCAATCTCCTATGCTTTTATATTATGTCAGGGAATATCTGGCTTTTCAGTGTTGTTCAGTGTGTGCCAAGGTTTTGTCTGGGATGGCATTAGCCAGCCTAGCCAGCTGTTAGAACTGAAGCTGGTGGCTCTAGCTCGCACATGGAACAAAATTAGCAATCCAACTAGACAGCATATTAAAAATCAGAGACTTTACTTTCCCAACAAAGGTCTATCTAGTCAAAGCTATGGTTTTTCCATTAGTCACATAGGTATGTGAGAGTTGGACTCTAAAGACAGCTGAGCACCAAAGAATTGATGCTTTTGAACTGTGATATTGGAGAAGACTCTTGAGAGTTCCTTGGGCTGCAAGGAGATCTAACCAGTCTATCCTAAAGGAAATCAACCCTGAATATTCATTGGAAGGACTGATGCTGAAGCTGAAACACCAATACTTTGGCTCCCTGATGCGAAGAACTGACTCATTGGAAAAGACCCTAATGCTGGGAAAGATTGAAGGCAGGAGGAGAAGGGGATGACAGAGGATGAGATGTTGGATGGCATCACCGACTCGATGAACATGAGTTAGAGCAAGCTCCGGTAGTTGGTGATGGACAAGGAAGCCTGGCATGCTGTAGTCCATGGGGTCACAAAGAATTGGACATGACTGAGTGACTGAACTGAACTGAGTACATCCAGCCTGATTCAAAATCATATACACCTTTTTGTATTAGCTTTCTATCATTGTGTAACAAATAACCTTAAACTTAGCATCTTAAAACAATACAATGTATTATCTCACAGGTTCATAGGACAGAAGTCCAGGCACGAATTCAGGGAGCTGAACCTGAACTCCATGGTAACTCCATGAGAGAACCAAATAAAAGATAAGATATGGAGTGATAATACTTTAATCCACAGATCTTCAAATTAATACTCAAATCACCAAATCTCAGTAACTTAGCAAAATGAATTAATTTTTCAGTCGTGTGAAGTCCAGTGTGGTTTGTGTAAATCTCTTACATCTTTAGTTGTACCATCTGGAACACATGGCCCCCCAGTGTCCCTGAAAGAAAAGAAAGCAATGGAGGAGGCCTGCTTGTTCTCGACTGCATAGCATGGAAGTGACAAAACTCACTTCTGCTTATACTGTAATAGCACCCAACCCAAGAAAGCACATAGAATGTTTGGTCAGCATTTTCCCTGTTACAAACATTTTTCCTCCAAGATTAAGATTCATGTTTCTTCCTCTGAGAGAAGGACAAATACTTATTACCCATTTAAACTTTGGTAATGTATATTACACAGTGTGAAGTTGTTTTAACTATCTGAGTAGAATTTGTCATAGAGAGGGAGCATAATTAACTATTTCTACTACCAGACTACCTGAGAACTTAGTATAATGACGGTAAGTTGGCTGTTAAAGAGGCAGCCTGAAAAAAATATTGTAACAGTTAATATTAAAATTGTTCCTATGGTGAGAAGTGTTATTATTTTAGAAATTGCCTTGAAAATGGCTTTAGACTTAGGCTGTGAAGTCCCCAAAACATGGTCTATAGCTTTACACTCAAGTGTCTCCAGTGACCAGAAGCATCATCGAAAAGTGAAGTCACTCAGTCGTGTCCGACTCTGTGCGACCCCCATGGACTGTAGCCTGCCAGGCTCCTCAGTCTGTAGAATTTTCCAGGCAAGAGTACTGGAGCAGGTTGCCATTTCCTGCTCCAGGGGATCTTCCCGACCTAGGGACCGAACCCGGGTCTCCTGCATTGTAGGCAGATGCTTTACCATCTGAGCCACCAGGGAAGCCCAGTTACTGGGGAATTTATTAGAAATGAAGGGACTTACCTGGCAGTCCAGTGGTTAAGACTTCACCTTCCAATGCAGGGAATGCTGGTTCAGTCCATGGTCAGGCAGCTAAGGACCCACACACCTCATTGCCAAAAGCGAAACATAGAACAGAAGCCACATTTTACCAAATTGAATGAAGACGTTAAAATAGTCTATATTAAAAAAAAATTTTTAAGAAAAAAAAAGAAATGAAGTATCTCTAGCACCACTTTAGACCTGTTGACTTAGAAAACACATTTTAACAAGACCCTCAGGTAATTCTTCACTTTGAGTTTGAGTCATTCTGGTCTGTAAAGCCATAGCAGAGAATAGAGATAAATGATTCTGTATAAGAAGTGAACAGAAATTTGCCAGGGTGACAGTAGGCAGTGGCCAGGGAACGAGAAGGGGAGAAGATGTCAGAGAAGGGAGAAAAGAAGCTGAGCCCCATGGAGGGAGAACTCAGCTGTAAGGAAGGTCTCCAGTTAAAAATTATTAGATGTGCGGTAACAGAACCTTTAGGAACTAGGGTTTCAAAGGTTCAAGTTAAAACTACAAAAGTTGCTTTAATATTTTAAAGTTGCAGTTTTGGTTTTATAAATGTGACAAATTAAGTATTATTAAGTCTAGTATAGGCAATAACTTCTTCCTTTAAGAGGTTTATTTATATTGCGTTGTCTAGATATAGAAATTGGATTCTCCAGGCTGGAGGGACAAGTGGAATAAGGGTGATTTACCCACATAGATTCTGAACATTTGTACACTGGAGTAAGCAATAGGGACTGGCTTTTACTGGTTCTAGTCTATTAGTATAATTCTTGTTAGTCCTCTGGTCCATTTTTTTGGAATGGACTTAAAAGGGACATATTCAAGAACATTGGCTTTTAAATCTCCATAGAAGTGGTAAACTGTAACTTCCTGCAATTATATGATATTTTCCATCTTTCAAAATAGCCTACTTGGCATTTTCTCATGAGTTTCACAGCTATTCTGTGATGCACTTTCCCAACTTGAGGAAAACATTAGGCTTCCTCTCCATCTCTATTAAAGTTATTAGCTACTCTTTCGCTTCCTATTCTCACTTGATCTTCCTGAAGAAACAGTTCGTTCTGGAGGTCTCCTCTCTTCTCACCATCCCATGGGTATTGGGGGCAGATAATGTTAATGGTGATCCTATTGTTAAGCCAACTGTATACATTTTGACACTGTTGAAACTTATCCTTTTGAAATTGACCTCCTTTTATGTCTAGAAGCATTATCTTCAAATTTTCTTTCTCCCTCTACATATGTGTTACTAGTTCTATTTCTGTTGTTTTGATGATTTCTGCTTTTCTTTAAATGTTAGAGTTTCCTGGGGTTCCATTTTGACCTTCTATCCCTATTGGACATCTTTCCCCAACTTAAACTACTAGCTATATCCTACTATCTCTTTACATTTTTAAACCATGCTTAATATAATGTGCTTAAAAAAATACATCTATAGCTTCACTAGCAAGAGACCAAAGTAACATTTTGCTTCATATTTTTCTAATCCCTTTTTTCTATATGTACATTCTTAGAAATTAAAATATGTAAGTGAAAGAATTGAATTTTCCCCTTAATAGTATTTGTAACATGTTATTTCACCTAAGAATGATGATTGTTTTTATATCAATAAATTAAAGCCTATGTCACACTTTGAAACAGATTTACAATTTTCCTTTATAGATGTTCATCATAATATATTTAAACAAAATTATATTTTTGGACATTTATATTATTTCCAGTGTTTTGCTTATATCAACAGTATTATATGAACATATTCATATATATTTCTTTACGTATGTCCATGTTCATTTCCTCAGTTTAATGTCCTAGAAATGGAATTGTTAATTGAATATCTAGAGTGCACCTTTCCCCGCCCCCCCACTGGTGGACGATCTTACTCTCTAATGTAATGAAAAATTCTAAAAATATCTACCCAGGAAAAAAACAGAATAATGATTACAAAGTACAGAAAACACCCAAAGGGAAAAGTTAGTTTGGCCTGTGGTAGACAGCCTCCAAGGTGGCCCCCAATTACTCTTTTTTTTCTTAAATTGTATTGGAGTATAGTTGATTTACAGTGGTGTCTTGGTTTCTGGTGTACAGCAAAGTGATTGGGCTATATATACATTTGTAATATTCTTTTT
The DNA here is from genome assembly GCA_006408695.1 of Aepyceros melampus. Classification (NCBI taxonomy): domain Eukaryota; kingdom Metazoa; phylum Chordata; class Mammalia; order Artiodactyla; family Bovidae; genus Aepyceros; species Aepyceros melampus. The sequence goes on along the minus strand of SJXQ01006672.1, from coordinate 153,476 downwards.
CATTTTGGCTTATTACAGGATATTGAATATAGTTCCCTGTGCTATATAGTAGGTCCTTGTTGTTTATCCATCCTATATATATTAGTTTAAGAGTGTGACTATTAAAAGGTTTTAGACACATATTGTTATTATTTAGGTTGATGCAAAAGTAATTGCATTTCAGACCTTGAATTTTAAACCATTGTAACTAGGCTCAAGCATATCTTTATTAATCAAAATAGGAGCAATTACAATCAATACATTTTTGCCAATGAGAAATAAGTTTGTTTATTCCTGTAGCATAAAAATCCGTGCTTCAGGATTCAGTAAATTCTTGGAAAGCAATTTCTGTGTCCTTCTGGTTGTGGAAGCATTTTTCCTGCAAAACCTTGTTGAGATGCTTGAAGAAGTGGTAGTCGGTTGGCGAGAGGCCAGGTGAATATGGCAGATGAGGTAAAGCTTCGTAGCCCAATTCGTTCAACTCCTGAAGCATTGGTTGTGAGATGTGTGGTGGCTGTTGTCACTGAGAAGAATTGGCACTTTCTGTTGACCCGTGCTGGCTTCAGGCATTTCAGTTTTTGGTGCATCTCATCAATTTGCTGAGCATGTTTCCCTGATGTAATGGTTTCACAGGGATTCAGAAAACTGTAGCGGATTGGACCGGAGCAGACCACCAAAGAGTGATTGTGACTTTTTTAGGGGGTGCAAGTTTGACTTTGGAAAGTGTTTTGGAGCGTTTTCTTGGTCCAACCAGTGAGCTGGTTGTCCCTGGTTGTATAAAATCCACTTTACGTCACAGGCCACAATCTGATTGAAAAATGCTTTGTTGTTGTTGGGTAGCATAAGACACTTCAAAATGATTATTTTTTTAATTTGATTTCAACTGATGAGGCAACCACTTATCAAGTTTTTTCACCTTTCCAGTTTGCTTCAAATGTCAAATGACCGTAGGATGGTTGACATTGAGTTCTTTGGTAGCTTCTCATTTAGTTGTAAGAGGAGCAGCTTCAGTGATGGCTTTCAACTGGTTATTGTAAACATCCAATGGCCATCCATTGTGCTGCTCATCTTCAAGGCTCTGGGCTCCTTTGCAAAACTTCACTGCACTGCATATTCATTAGCAGTCCTGGGCCAATTGCATTATTGATGTTGAGAATGGCTCTGCTGCTTTATGGACCATTTTGAACTCAAATAAGAAAATGGCTCGATTTTGCTTTTTTGTCTAACATTATTTCCATAATGTAAAATATATATAAAATAAACAAGTAATAATTCATTACCAAAAAATATAAAGCAAGAAATGCACATTAAAATGATACATAACATAACCACATTGATTTCAGAATTTATTCCAATATCAAATGGCAAAGTTCAATAATGCAAAACCACAATTACTTAATAATAGATATCCTTTGGAAATCTGATTTCAAAAGTAGATTTTAAGAGTACCTAATTCCTTTCATCTTTGCCAACGTTGGATTTTAACTTCTTTTAAAATCTTTGTCAAAGCAATAGGTCTAAAAAAGAGCTGACTTTTTGAGGTGTGAGGAGTAATCCATACTATTTTTTAATTCATCCTTGAACTTTTTTGGGTTGGGAAGATCCCTTGGAGAAGGGAACGGCTACCCACTCCAGTATTCGGGCCTGGAGAATTCCATGGACTGAATAGATAGTCCATGGGTTTGAAAGAGTCGAACATGACTGAGTGACTTTCACTTTCACTTTTTAATTTCTATATCATATTTTAGTTCTCTACTTCTTTATCATGACATACTTTCATTTTATAGATGCCAGATTTTCTCAATTTATTTAGGATATTATTTATAGATTTTTGGAAATTAGCTACTATGTTTTCAGTTACCTCTATTTCCTTTTGGGTCTATATGTTCCTCTTGCCCTTCTTTTTCATGCTACTAATTTTATGCAGTTATCTAGTGATTTTTAGCTGTTATTTCATAATTTTTGAAGACGGTCCTAAGTTGATTACATTGACTAGGTAGCTGGTTTAGAGTTCTTCTATGGTTGTTCAGTTCAGTTTAGTTCAGTCGTTCAGTTGTGCCCTACTCTGCAACCCCATGGACTGCAGCACACTAGGCTTCCCTGTTCATTACCAACTCCAAAAACTTGCTCAAATTCACGTCCATTGAGTTGGTGATGCCATCCAACCATCTCATCCTCTGTCGTCCCATTCTCCTCCCGCCCTCAATCTTTCCCAGCATCAGGGTCTTTTCAAAAGAGTCAGCTCTTTGCATCAGGTGGCCAAAGTATTGGAGTTTCAGCTTCAACATCAGTCCTTCCAGTGAACACCCAGGACTGATCTCCTTTAGGATGGACTGGTAGGATCTCCTTGCAGTCCAAGGGACTCTCAACAGTCTTCTCCAACACCACAATTCAAAAGCATCGGTTCTTCGGCCCTCAGCTTTCTTTATAGTCCAACTCTCATATCCATACATGACTACTGGAAAAACCATAGCTTTGATTAGACAGACCTTTGTCAGCAAAGTAATGTCTCTGCTTTTTAACATGCTATCTAGGTTGGTCATAACTTTTTTCTTCCAAGGAACAAGCATCTTTTAATTTCATGGCTGCAGTCACCATCTGCAGTGATTTTGGAGCCCCCCAAAATAAAGTCTGTCACTGTTTCCATTGTTTCCCCATCTATTTGCCATGAAGTGATGGAACCAGATGCCATGATCTTAGTTTTCTGATGTTAAGTATTTTAAGCCAACTTCTTCACTCTCCTCTTTCACTTTCATCAAGAGGCTTTTTAGCTCCTCTTCACTTTCTGCCATAAAGGTGGTGTCATCTGCATATCTGAGGTTATTGATATTTCTCCCAGCAATCTTGATTCCAGCTTGTGTTTCTTCCAGCCCAGCGTTTCTCATGATGTACTCTGCATAGAAGTTAAATAAGCAGGCTGACAACATACAGCCTCTGTGGTTGTTAAGGTCTATGTTTCTCAAGGGACAATGCTTTTGGGAAACTTAAGAGTCCTAGGTAATTGGGCAGGCTTCTATTTAAGCCTTTGTGGGTATTGGTCAAGGGTAATTGTCAAGGTAAAGAGCACATTACTCTGAAATAACTCTTTTTAGTTGCACTGCTTGATCCCACACAATATACGTTAAATGCATCTTTCCTTATTACTTGTTTTATTTTGCTTCTTTTCCTCAATTTCTTACCCCAATCATTTTTTTCTCCTTTCCAAAGTTATCATTTTACTGCATTGTTATTTAGACTGTGTCTTACAGCCTTTTAGAAAGTCCACAGGGAGTTCTGAAAGGTTGGCAGAAATTATGTTGAATTATAAACATCTAGTCAATGCTTTACCAACATTCCAAATAATCTTATTTCTACATCATCACTTAAAAAATAGTTATATCCTAAGAGTCTCCCTGGTGGGACTCTCTGGTGGCTCAGATGGTAAAGAATTCACTTGCAGTGTGGGAGACCTGGGTTCAATCCCTGAGTTGGGTAGACCCCTGGAGGAAGGCATGGCAACCCACTCCAGTATTCTTGCCTGGAGAATCCCATGAACAGAGGAGCCTGGTGGGCAACAGTCCGTGGGGTTGCAAAATGTCAACACGACTGAACGACTAAGCACAGCACAAGATTCAAAATGGAAGCCTTTGAGATCTAGTCTTCCTAAGCCTCTAAGCATGCTTCATACTTATTGCTTATTGGGGAAGTCTGGGAGATGGTGCAGGAAGAGGGGTTTTGCAGAATTAGGCCACTCTATTGTTGCCTTTTGCTTTTCCAAACGTAAATACAGACACAGGCCACTGAACTAATAAAAATAATTGACGCCACCCTAACAAAATAGGTCAAATAGAACAAAAACAAAACATTTACTGGACTGTAACCTCTTGTTAAATGACATCAAATCAGATGATGTTTTGGTGTCCTAATGTGTAGGAGGTAAAAAAGACAAAGCAAGCTGACTACATAAATATCTTGCTGCACATCCTAAAAAGAGACCTCTTGTTGTAGCCTCAGAAAGTATAACCAATTTACAGTATAGTTGTTTAGAGGAGAAAAGAGAGGGCTATAGAAATTTCCTCTTTAGACCTTGCCAAACTCTGAATTTTGAGCTCCTTTAAAAATACCTTAATTTATCACTTCCTGAAAAGCAAACACATGAAATAGCAGAAATGGACAATATAGTTTATTTCAAGGTAATAAGCTGCCTGTTCTGTCTTTTGGGTAGAAGTATTTGTAGTTTTGGAAGGAGTAACTACTATGTACCCCTGTCTTTGTCTGGGGCTAAAGCAAAGGTTTAATCTTGGAGATAATTGGCAGAGTGTTCGATTTACTCTTTTTTCCTAGACTAGGGGCTGTAAATTAGTTACAATTAAATCTTCAAGTAAGGAGAGGTTCATTTCACTTCTGTTGTGACTAAACAGTTCAAGCATTGCTTCCCTACTCATTTGATCTGTTCTAGAAGGGGCGAGGGTCAATGATCACATTTTTTTAAATGCCACTGCTTTCCTCCTTCTAAATGCCAACCCTCATTTCTCCTAATGTAAATGTTGTGAAACTCACCTTTAGATGTATACTATATACTTCACAGGTTGTCTCCTCTTCTTCTTTCCTAAACTTAAACCTTATCCAGACCTACCTTTTAGAGTTTCCCTTATAGCTCAGTTGGTAAAGAATCCACATGCAGTGCAGGAGACCCCGATTCAATTTCGGGTCGGGAAGATCCTCTGGAAAAGGGATAGGCTACCCTCTCCAGTCATTCTTGGGCTTCCTTTGGGCTCAGATGGTAAAGAATCCACCTGCAATGCGGGAGACTTGGGTTCTATCCCTGGGTTGGGAATATCCCCTGGAGATGGGAAAGGATACCCACTCCAGTATTCTGGCCTGGAGAATCCATGGACTATACAGTCCATGGGGTCGCAAAGAGTCGGACATGCCTGAGTAACTTTCACTTGCTCACAGACCTACCTCTTACAGTATTTGATTCTCTTAAATTGTTTCTTGTCAGCCTTTTCTTTGCTTAGTCCTCTCGAAAGACAGAGGCATAGTTCACCTTTACAGAATACTTTTTTAAATGTTTTCCCAATCCTTAATATAATAATATGAGAAGAATCATTTGCTCAGCAGTGTAATCAAGGCTATGGTTTTTCTGGTAGTGGTGTACAGATATGGGAGTTGGACCTCAATAAGACACAAATGTGAAATGTAGAGAAGTGTATTAACTAGTATTTTAGCTCTCTTTAAAAAAAAAAAAAACTTTACTTTAAAAGATTAGACATTTAACATATGTACAGACATAACATTTATTTCTTAAGGCTAACACAAGCTTTTCTGAAGTTGTAATAATTATGTAGCGTGATGAATGCCTAATTAAAAATCTATCTTTGGTTTTTTTCTTAGTCCTTGCAACCTTCATATTTTTAATACCCCTCCTCAATTGTAAATATTCTATTGTATAAATCTTTGTAATAAAAATCAAAGATTTTTGCGCTTAATATGTGATGATTAATTTTTTCAGTCTTTAAACTTTTTATGTTGTATTGGAGTAGGGCTGATTAACACTGTTGCGGTAGTTTCAAGTGAACAGCAAAAGGACTCAGCCATACATACACATGTATCCCTTCTCCCTCAAATATGTGATCATTTAAAATAAAATTTGTAAAATAAAATTTCCAATCATTATTAACTAATGGTTTTTCTATATCATTTGGAAAATAACAATAGTAACTTCCTGTATCAATCAAAAATAGCAATTCTATTTTTACCAGTCTTTGTGTAAGCAAAACATGCCATTTCAGAGTTGAGAGATAGGAGGCACAATTACATCTCAAAGTGTTATCTAACTGTTCTGTTTGTACATTGGATGCCATTTCCCTGACCCTGTCCCACACTGAAGAAGAAACAAAGATTCAAACACTCTGCCAAACCAAAGGCTAGCCTAAAATTCCCTTCTCAGATACATTCTTTTAGGGACAGTTTTTCATTCTTGGGATGCCAAGAGGGGCTAAAAGAAAAGACAGAAAGCAGAATTTAAAGAGATGAGTTTTAGGAGGGAGGAATGTGAGAACTGTCTCTGCAAAGGTAAGAGATGCAGCGGATGAGCTAGAGTCAAGTTTGGGTCTCCTCCATGTGCTGCCTCACCTGCATCTGACTGATTGGTTTTGGACAACGTGCAGTTCTGACCCCTCTGAACAGAAGAGAGCAGGCTTGGACACCTCAGTGGGAAAGGGGCTTTTAATGTTTTTCTTTAACTCTTGATAGAAGTCAAACTGAATTGAACAGTGAGGGAATTTTCCTGTGAGAAGAGGCAATGCTGAGCTTCCCTGATGGCTCAGCTGTGAAAGAATTTGCCTGCACTGCAGGGCGTGCAGTTCTGCGGGTGTGATCCCTGGGTGGGGAAGATCCCGTGGAGAAGGAAATGGCAACCCACTCCAACATTCTTATCCCACGGACAGAGGAGCCTGGTGGGCTATGATCCATGGGGTCACAAAGAATTGGACATGGCTTAGAAACTAAACCACCACCACCACAGAGGCAATGCTAACTCCGCTATCCTCATGACAGGTGTTAAATGAAGTATGTACCAACAACAATAAATTAATTTTTGTTGTTTAATCAAATTTATGCTGAAAAAAATTTTTGCTCCCACAGAAAACATTGAGGGAGTCAGTGGTTATGTTATTGACATAATTGTTCAGCTTCTGTGGTCGTTATTTTGAAGAAGGGATGACTCAGATAAGGTAAAAAATCAAGCAGATTCAGTCATGTTTCTAATCTCGGATGACCCATAACTAAATATAACCTAAAAATTTTAATCTGAATGTAACACTTTCAAGCATGTTAGTTGGCTTTTCACAAGGATTTTCTTCAAAAACTTCTTAATGTAAAAGAAGTGAAACAAGTGATTAGAGACAGTGTGATGATGCAAAAAGAGAGTGGGTTTTGGAGCCAGGCTTGATGAGCTTTGTTCTCAGTTATGTAAATTTGGTAAGGTTAAACTCCATTTCTCTGAGTTTTAGTTTATTATGTGTTTAACAGTGAGATAGGGTTAATAGGAGATAATACAAAAAGAGCATGTATGTGCTTATGGTGCCATATTTAATATTATGATAAATAATGAAACTTTTTAGACACTCCTGCATGCCAGCAGGATAGAATTTGGGGGCAGATAGACTTTGAGCCAGTGATAAGAACACTTCAGAACATATTTTGTCTCATCCTACAGTTCTGTAGTTTTAGTTTAGATCTGTGATGTCACGTTTATAGCTTTTTGACAAGGAATGGTAGATTCCTTTGAAAACACATTCTGTTAGATGAGTAGGTTTATTTTATAACAGACAATACATGTCTTATTTAAGATACCAAGCATGTCCACTACACAACCACATAATTTATTTTTTTTAATCAAGTACATTGTGGGCATTTCAGTGGTAGAATACATAGAAGAAAGAGCACTGGAGGATAGGTATATTTAAATACTTGTCCCCATGTCTGTCCACAGATGAATGGATAAATCAACTGTGGTACGTATATGCAATGGAATGTTACTCAGCCATGAAAAGGAACACATTTGAGTCCATTCTGATGAGGTGGATAAACCTAAAGCCTACTATGCAGAATGAAGCAAGTCAGAGTGAGAAAAGCAAATATCATATATTAATGTGTATGTATGGAATCTAGAGAGATGGTATTGATGAACCTATTTGCAGAGCTGCAGTGGAGACACAGACAGAACAAACTTGTGGACACAGTCAGGTGGGGATATGACAAATGGAGAGGGTAGCATGGAAACATATGTACCACCATATGTAAAATAGTGGGAATTTTCTGTATGATTCAGGAAACTCAAACTGGGCTCTGTGACAACCTAGAGAGGTGGCTTTGTGTGGGAGGGTGATTCAAGATGGAGGTTCAAGAGGGAAGGGAAGTATGTGTACTTAAGGCTGATGCACATTGATGTATGGTATTAACCAACACAATATTGTAAAGTAATTATCCTCCAATTAAAAATAAATAAATTTTAAAAATTCTTGTCTCCTTAGCACGACTTTGTAGCTCTATGATCTTGAAAAATACATGTAACTTCTTTCAGCTCCAAAATTTCTTCAATAAGAAAATGGAAATTATATCTTGTAGCATATTTCATTATTTATGTAGGATCAAATGAAATCACTAATAGCACTTTGAAAGTTGTTATACACCATCCCAGTTGAAAGTATTATTGGGTTGAACCTAGGTAAACTAAAGCAAACTTTCAAATTCAGACCAAATTTATTTAGACAGAATCATTTTTAAAATTATTAGCTTTGTTATCCTTTAGGCCAGAGGTGTAACAATTTTCATTTTTAATATTCCTCTCATTATCAGAGATAATGACACTTTTCCCTCTTTTCTCAGAAGCAGTAGTAAGTAGTAGTGGTTAGTTGCAGGTCTGAGCATTGGGGTGCCTGTGATCTAAATTGTACTTTTGTTGTTTATAAGCTTAATAACTTAGAGCAAATATCTTGTGTGCTCTGGATTTTCATCATCTCTGTAGTAATGGAGTTTACTGTGTTTTCTTCTGATTTTATAAATTTATGTGAGCATTTTTTAAAACTATCACTTTAGTTCTCCCTGACAATTGAGAACTTCCCCAAAGATAAGTATAATATGTGTTACTACACATGGTCTGTGTCATGCAAAGAGGCTCTTATAGGGAAAGAGATATTCTTAAGTATTAATATTAACCTCTGAATTCTAAAGTTTGATATTCTGTAAGGAAGAAATGCTAAGGAATGATGTTTATGGTTTGTTTTCCAATTGCATCTGACCTTGATTATTTTGTTATTACATCAGTATATTCATCTTTAATACAAAGTGTTATTGTTTTGCTCAGAAAGGCTAACATATTTTCTTCGACATTCAGAAAGGCTTCCCTGGTGGCTCAGATGGTAAAGAATCTGTCTGCAATGCAGGAAACCTGGGTTTGATCTCTGGGTTGGGAAGGTCCCCTGGAGAAGGAAATGGCAAACCGCTCTAGTATTCTTGCCTGGAGAATCCCCATGGACAGAGGAACCCGGTGAGCAATAGTCCATGGGGCCACAAAGAGTCAGATATGACTGAATGACTAAAGCTTTCTTCTTTTCAGAAGGGCCAAGTTTTTGCTATATTATTATCAGGTAGCATGCTCAAAACTATTTCAAATAGATGAGATAATTTTATCTCAGATCATTTCATTGTTGTTGGGCTGGCATTTTTCAGTTAACAACACACATGGTGGCTGCCATGCCCACAGAATAGCGTCTTCTAGATGCTCACAGCCTTCATTTATCTTGATCTCGTGCAGCAATAAAAATGGTGAGAGATATATGAGAAATAGACGGGGAAGCAGTGTCAGACTTTATCTTTTGGGGCTCCAAAATCACTGCAGATGGTGACTGCACCCATGAAATTAAAAGAGGCTTACTCCTTGGAAGGAAAGTTATGACCAATCTAGATAGCATATTCAAAAGCAGAGACATTACTTTGCCAACAAAGGTCCGTCTGGTCAAGGCTATGGTTTTTCCAGTGGTCATGTATGGATGTGAGAGTTGGACTGAGAAGAAAGCTGAAGAATTGATGCTTTTGAACTGTGGTGTTGGAAAAGACTCTTGAGAATCCCTTGGACTGCAAGGAGATCCAACCAGTCCATTCTAAAGGAGATTAGCCCTGGGTGTTCATTGGAAGGACTGATGCTAAAGCTGAAACTCCAGTACTTTGGCCACCTCATGCAAAGAGTTGACTCATTGGAAAAGACTCTGATGCTGGGAGGAATTGGGGGCAGGAGGAGAAAGGGATGACAGAGGATGAGATGGCTGGATGGCATCACAGACTGGATGGACATGGGTTTGGGTGAACTCCGGGAGTTGGTGATGGACAGGGAGGCCTGGCGTGCTGCGATTCATGGGGTTGCAAAGAGTTGGACACAACTGAATGACTAAACTGAACTGAACTGATTGTTAAAAATATATTCAATATGACTCACACGATTTTATTAGTTAATCATCACATTTAAACTTCTGTTTTGTAGGTGAGGAAGCCCATATAAAACTAAAATAAACATAAATCACTCTTGAAAGGTGTTCAGTTATCCAACTAATAATTATAGTAAGTGTTGATTAGTTAGTCCTTTTGCTGTTCTTTTTCTTCATTCTATTGTCAACTTTTGATTATCTAGTCCTTATTATATATGGGTTATGAGAGAATAAGAAAAAAATTAATTTAGCTATTTACATTATTTGCTTATCTTTCTAGTGAAATAACCATTTGTGGTTAAAAATCAGGATTAAAAAATTTATTTGTAGATTTTATATGTGATTTAAAATTTTTTCATTAAGAAACCATGTTCTATTCATATACTAAAGTAAAGCCCAAACTATATTCTCCATTCTTTTCTTCAAATATAACTGCAGATGATAGCTTGAGTGTCTTTCCAAACTCTTTTCTTTGTATTCTGTCCACCTGATATTTACACATTTATAAATATGGCTGGTATATATAGGATTATGCTATAGATGAGGCATCTATAATTTGCACTTTTCAATTTAATAATATACCTTGGAGATCTTCAGTGCAGTAGTACCTTCCTTCTTTTAAATTTTTGCATATCTATTAGGCAAAAGTCTGATTGCTTTAAAAAATGTGTGTTGAACATCTTTTCACATGTTTACTGGCTACTTTAATTTTTCTCTGTATTGGTGTTTGCATGATATTGTTTTGTTTATATTTTATTTACACTTTTTATTTTGTTTTTAACCTTGCCCACATGGCTTCTTTACTTTCAGCTTACATTGCAAGAGACACAGGAGATGGTGGGTTCAGTCCTTGGGTCGGGAAGATCCCCTGGGGAAGGAAATGGCAACCCACTCCAGTATTCTTGCCTGGAGAATCCCATGGACAGAGGAGCCTGGCAGGCTACACTCCAAAAGGTTGCAAAGAGTTGGACACTGCTAAATGACTAAGCACACACATACACTGCACACATACCTATATTGGTTGCCATATTGTATTATTTTTTATTTAATTTGCAAAAGTGGTTTATAAATTCTAGTTGTCAATCTGTTGCTTGATTTTGAACTTTGCTATTTTTATCATTGTTTGTCAACTGCTTAAAATTTTTTATATACTCTAAGTTACTTTTTTTTTTTCTCTTTGCCTTCTGTATTTTGTGCTTTGCATATGGTCTTCCTTTTGCTATGCGTTTTTATTTTCTCATTTGTATAGATACCAGGTGTTTTAGCCTATCAAGTATCTTTCAAATAGCTGATTGAGCTGTACTCCTACATTTCTCAGAGATCACACAAGTTTTCCATTAAAACTGAGAAAGTTTGTTACTCTAAAGATGCTGTGGCTATGACTTTTGACAATCATTTCAGCGTGATGTTTTTCCCAACATTGTCATAATGAGGTAAACATTGAATTTTCGTTAGTTATGTTTGACCTCAAGCATAAACTTGAATAATTTGTGCAAATCATTAGACAAGTGCTGTAGCTACACACCAAACTGCTCTTTGGGTTGTTAACCAAGGGGCATATGTATCTGCAGTTTCCCCCTCAGTTTAACCCTACTTTGAATGCCATGCAATTTACAGACAAAAAAATGATTTAAATTCTCATGTTTAAAAAATATTTTAGAGGAGAAATGAAAGATTTGTTCATGTAAACATATTTTTTTCCTTCAGTTTTGTCAAGGCAACATGCTTCACAAGTCCTGGTTAGAAGACGCCGTGCAAATTCATTGCTTGAAGAAACGAAAAAGGGCAATCTTGAAAGAGAATGCATTGAAGAACTGTGCAATAAAGAAGAAGCCAGGGAAGTCTTTGAAAATAACCCAGAAACGGTAAGAACTCATGAAAAGTGGTCAGTTAGTATACCTGAACATATAGTTACAGACAGAACATTTCTAGCTTTAGTCTCTGTTCCCTCGTGTTCCTTTTTAGAGTTAATGATTGTGTATATCACCTTCTGTGGGCTCAATCCCCCCACCAGTGCAGGAGACACAGGAGATGCGGGTTTGATCCCTGGGTCAGGAAGATCCCCTGGAGAAGAAAATGGCAACCACTTCAGTAATCTTGCCTGGAGAACCACGTGGACAGAGGAGCCTGGTGGGCTGCAGTCCATGGGCTCCCAAAGAGTTGAACACAGCTTAGCAACTGAACCACAGCAGTATCACCTTCTGCATTTTCCCACTGAAGCATTTCAGGAGGCAGCGCCTTCGTGGGCGTGTTAGGGAGATACTATTTGCCAAAGCAATATGCTCTGACCAAACTATAATTCATTATACCTAATTATCACAAATAGTATGAATTTCATGGTTTGTAACTACTTTCTCTCAACCAGTATTTTGTATTGTTGGGTGAGGGGAAGGCATCTCTAGTGTGCGCGCGCACGCGTGTGTGTGTATATGTGTGTGAATGACTACATCGTTATCACTATGCTTCATTAATTCTCTCCATTGGTATTTTTAACTAAGCTTTAGAAAACAGGACCTCTAATTCAGAGCTTGGTACATAATAGATATTCAGTGAATGCTTACTGAAGAATTCATTTCAATACTGTGTTTCCTAAGAACAATTTTAATTTATTCCATAAACTCTTGGGAAGTTTCCTGAGCCCACTTTAAATCATTGATAATCCCAGGGGTAGAATTTATATCTTTAGTGCATACATTTTTCCAAGTTAGTCTGGAAAACTATAAAGATCCCTAAATATCTTACAGAAATAAGAGACCCTTAGTGCTGATCTTTAGCCCCCCAATTCTCCTAGAGAAGCCTTTCTCTAACTTGTTCTGTGGGTAGCAAGAATATAAATAGTGCCTCTAAGAATTAGGATGAGGGTGACCTTGAGAATTAAAATTTGATGACCTTTGGGGTTACCCTAGATTTTTTTCCTATATGAACTGTATATCCAAAAGGAAATGAGGGAGGCATATGTATCTTCAAAATACCTCCTTTACTTCTGACTTAGCTCTGGGGGCCATGAGACTAGATAAGCAGTAACAAGCAGGAACCATTTGTCTATAGTGAGAAAACTTGTCCAGGACAGTAATAACTTGTATTTTCTGGGATGACCCTTTAATCCTCTTACCTCTAATAGGTACAAAGGGAATTTTCCCCAAGGTACCCATTTTTAACACTCTGCAGGATTGAAACCAAGTGTTTCTCTTAGTTTTGCTGTCTTTTGTGGAAAAGCAATTGACAAGGCAAAAATATTCTATTCCACACAAGGTAACACTGTACTCTTATTGTGTAGGAAGCAAATACACAAATACCATATACATAAATGTTTCTTTTTATTATGGAAATTGAAACTCTATCCCAAAGTAGGGACTCCTTCCCTTTTCAGTGATTATCAACCATCTGCTATTCTTGTTCTGCCTATTCTGTACCCCACTCACTTTAATTTTTGTTTTGTTTTGCCGGAACATTTTAAGACAAGCCTGCATGCCCAAGATTTCATTTTATTATATCACCCATCAGTACTTAAGCATGTATTTCTAACACTAAATATGTTCTCTTAGTTTAGCCTCTGAGTAGCAAATGGGGAATGAGACAGAAGACATGTGGAGGGGAGGGAAACAGTGGAGGAAAGAAACTCATTGATGTGCTTCCTCTCCTCCACTCATTCTGATAATGGTGTTACGGATAGAAGAAAAAGAGATGATGGTGAGAGTGAGGAAGAAATGGGAGAAATGAAAGAAAAAGCATTTGTTATTGTTTCTCACTTTCTTTCCTTTCTCAGACACTCCCTGTCTACATCTCTTATACCCTAGTCCACACTCCCAGTCACCACCTTATTGCTTATCTCCCCGTTGTCCCCAATATGGTCCTTTTCCCATTACATTATCTTGAGTTGAACCCATTCATCATTACCTATGCCCTGGCTTTTGTTCTGTAGAACAGGGGTTCCCCAACCTCTGGGATCTAATGCCTGATGATCTGAAGTAATAATAATGGAAATCAAATGCACAATAAACATAATACATTTGAATCATTTTGAAACCATCCCCATTCCCTTGGTCTGGAAGAAAAATTGTCTTCCATGAAACCAGTTCCTGATGCCAAAAAGATTGGGGACCACTATTATAGAAGACAATATCAATATCTGAATTGCTTAGTGGTTGGATCTCATTCTTAGAAATTAGTAGATAAGTGTTGTGTAGATTTATATGTGACAGGAGGAAGGAATAAGGACTTTTAATTGTATCCTGGATGAAAGTTATGCTCTATACTTGAGGTTGTTTTTGTGTAGAAACGTTGGTTTCTCATGAGGACTTCTTATGCTATTAGTGCTCGCATTAGATATTTTATGGCTTAAGAAGGCTTTTGTGAACCAGCCTGGGGACCTTTCCATCAGAAAATCATTGTTAACATTTTTCTCCTTTTGGTAAAGTGTATTCCTTAGTCCAAATTACTGATTTACAGAAAAATTTCTTGGTACATAACCAGTTTATAAGTAAGGTATTACATGTACATAAGATGCTAAAAGATAAATGACCACTTCAATTCAAATTATGTTATTCAGCAACTAATCTAGTGTGTGTGTAATCAACATGATGTCAAATACATCAAATGGGTATCTAATCATCATGGAAAAATTAAAGGATTTACAAAAAGGGGGCATATGTAGTCACATTTAACATCTTCAATGGAACCTGTTTTCATTTTAGAAGTCTTTGAAGAATGATTTAATTGATTAGTATTGCTTTAAGCCTAAAAGCATTTTATTGGCTTAATGCTATTAGCCATATACTTCTGGTGTACCTTTTACTATAGAAAAAATGTTATATTGTAATGTGAAAATGACAGTTATATGTAATTTATTGCATCTTTAATATAAAAATGTTTTTTAAAGTTAAATGTTAACTTTATAGTGAAATTTACCTTTGTTAAGATATATTTTTTCTTTTCTTTTTTTCTAGGAATATTTTTATCCAAAATATTTAGGTAAGTTTAAAGGATCTCAATCATACAATCTTAGAAATGATAGAAATGATAGAAACTTAACTATGATGAAGTCCAATCCTCCATATATATTCCACCCCATACAATTTCATTAGCCTTGGGAGTAAGATCTCATTCTGTATGCAGATTTGCTATCCTTGCTGTCTTTTTATTTAAAAACATGTACCCAACTTTCACTTTTCTTTGCCTGTCTTATTTGGCAGTGTAATAGAAAAGCCAAAGTCCTAAGAAAAATAATAATAATATGATGTGGACTCTAGTCTCAGACCTAAAAGTTTCTGCTGTGTCAGATTGGGCAACTTATTTAACTTTTTATTTCTGTATTATAACTTTATTTTCTAACTTCAGAGCATTGGAAATACCAAATAAACACATGAATTAGATAGATTTTTAAAAATTATGTCAAACTTTCTTCAAATGTAAAGTATAATTCAACTGATTTATATAGTTGAAAAAAAAGTACGACCTTTTTTACTATGACTTACTTTTGATTCACATTTTATATTTTGGTCTTTATTTTGTTATATGTGATGAATTCCACTGTTGAGAACAGAATGCTCTACCTTAATTAAAACCTTTTTGTCATTTGATGTGTATATTTTGTAGGCCAGTGTTCCTAATTGGGAAAAAGAAATGTTTATAATCCTGTCTCTGGTAAACTTAATAGTAATTTCACTAACTGTCACAGCTCATGCTGGGAACTCCTTACAGTGAGATAATGTCACCCAAGAAATTAGATCACTATTACATATTTTTTGGACAGTGTTTGGATTTAGAGTTGTAAGAGTTCAGGAAACATGTTAGTCTATCCACATCCTCCATGCAGTGCACTGAAAACATGGAATTTGGGCAAAAATACTCAGGGCTTCATTATATAAAAGTAAGTTTTTAAATTGTGTGCTTTTCTTTAGAAAATAGAGTAAATAACTCTGCCATCTGTGTAGGCCTGTAAAATATCACCGGATAAAGTGGATGATTAAATTTATGAGAGAAAAACTTCTTGGGAAGAATGCTACATTCTGAGCCAAAATGTAAACATCAGAAATAGCTTTTAGTTTTTAGTTCTTGCCCAACTGGTGGATTAGTTCAGACTGCTGACTTCTCTTAAAATCATCTCAAAAAAAGCAATAGCTATTCCAGGCGCTAATAATAACAAAATATAATGGAAAAAAAGGTCAAGAAATGTGAGCAGTCCACGGATAAACTGAAGGCGGCCTGACCCTCTGTGTGTGTGTGGAGACCTGGGGTGCTGACTGCTGAGGCAGTGGCAAGAGGACACAGTGGGTATTTTCAAAAGAACCTGAGCATTCAAATCAAGCAAATTTTTAAAAGTACAGCAGAGAAAACCCTGAGTAACAAAAAAAATAAAAATAAAAATAAGGAAATAAAAATAGGGATAGAAGTAAATGGAAAACAAAGAGAGGATTGATAGTAGAAAATCTCATTCTTTGAAAAGGCAAAGTAAGGAAAGTAAATTAGATGAATCTCCAGCAAGAATAAACAAGGAAAAAGAAAAAAAAGGAAAGAAGAAATACCAAAACACAAAATGTAAGTTAAAGGGGGGGACTACTGTAAACCCAACATAGACTGGATTTATAATCATAAAGATTAGAAAATAAAATATAATCATAAAGTGTTACAAAAGATAATCGTATGACAATATGGGTATAGGAGCTTTCATAGTCTAGAGCCAAGATTTCTTTCTAGTGTGTTCTGTCCTGACCACTGGAACCTCTCCTGAAAGTGCCTCTCTCTCAGGCTTTCCTCCATGATGGCCCAAGTTTCTATTCCTAATTCCAATTCTTGGGGGAGCTTCTGCTTCAGGCTACAAAAGCTAAGACGATCTCTCTCTAGTTCTCACGTCTCTACTCATTCATTCTCTCCCACTTCCTGCATTCCTCTTGGACAACAAGAAAGAAAAATGGGAAAGTAAGGGGTAGGATTACACTGCTTTGAGTAACCATGCAGCTCACTCTTCACACTGTACTTCTAAAAAAATTAGCAAAAAAATTCCAAAAAAATGTTATCATCAGTGTATTAGTATGGACTCGTATATAAGGTGGTTTATGAGTTAAACGTACTTTGTAGTCTGGCCTGGGGTCCTAATCACCATATGAAGCATTTCACCTGAACCTCTAGCTTAAGAGTTTTGAATTTTGGCTGTCAGATTTGTCCAGAACTGCAAAATGAGGCTTTCTTACAAGCCAGAATCCTAATGAAATGTTCACACTAGAATAAGATAATTCTGGGAGTAGGTGATTCAGGAGGAGGAACAAATGAATTCAGGGAAAGAATACTCAGGACCTAAGATTGCCTAGGTCTCATTGGGTCTCCAGAAAGACTACAGTGTAAGTATAAACTATTGTTTTTGTGGGAAAATATGATAACCTACCTTGTAGGCTAAATAGTGACCACCCTCCTTCAAAGATGTTCATGTCCTATCCTTAGAACCTCTGAATGTTACCTTAATTGTTGTCTTTGAAGATTTAAGTTAAGGATTTTGAGATGAGAACATTATTCAGTGTAGTTATAAACATTCTTATATAAGGGAGGCAGGAGATCAGACTTTGTAGTAAGATGTATGACAATAAAGCAAGAGTTGAGAATGATACGAGGTTGGAGCCATGAGCCAAGGAATTCAGGTGGCTTGTGGAAGCTGAAGAAACAGAGGAAATAGATTCTTCCTTAGAGTCTTTAGAAGGAATGCAGCCCTACCAACACCTTAATTTTAGGCTTCTGATCCCTATAACCGTAAGAGAATAAGTTTGTGTTATTTTGAGCTGGTGAGATTGTGATGATTTGTCACAAAAGCAGTAAGAAAGGAGTATACACACAGACTTCAAATGAGCCTTTGCACCCATCTGTAATAAACTGTGTTCTCCAGAGATGACTGCAAAAATGTTTCCCATCTCACATATTCTTCTGCAATGTCATCTTGCCACTTTCCCATCACTATGTGGAATCTATCCTTTTCCCCTTCCCCCAAATCTGGGTGGACCCTGAGACTGCTTTGATCAACAGACTATGATGGAAGTGACACAGTGCCTCTTAATTGGCCTGGCAGCTTCTTTCTTCTTCCTCTTGGAAGCTAAGTCCCACGAAAGCAGTGCCACTTTAGGACTGCGTACTCAGGGAAACACAACCATGTGCAGAAGCCCTGAAGCACGGCATATACCGTGTGGAGAAGAGATGCCAAGAAGCCTGCGCTGTTAAACATGTGAGTGAAAAGTCACCCAGAAAGTGGATCTTCCAGCCCCAGCCACCCTGACTGGTCCTGTGTGCAGCAGAGACAAACAGTTTAAATATTTGATACATAGATCATAAGTAACATAAAATGATTATTTTATAAGCCACTAATTTGAGATGTCTTTACTCAGCAAAAGATGACCAAAACACCACCTTTTTAGTGGGTTAGTGCTGTCTATACCTGTCCTGGGAAATCCTATGGACAGGAGGCTGGTGGGCTACAGTCCTTGTGGTTGCAAAGAGTTAGATGCAACTTAGCAACTGAGCGCTTACAACTATCTGTACAATGAACTGATATATACAATGTTGTCTTCAGTGGCTGTTAAGACATGTTATGTTGTTGGTCTTAAATGACCCCTGGTTAAAGTCCATACGTATTTTATTTCTGTTTTTCATCTATTTCTGCCAGATTGCTGAATCTAATTTCACAAAGTTGTATTGAGAAGTAAAATGAATAAAGTAAACCTGCTTTGTAATATTGAGGCATTATACAAACATTATTTTATTAATCTCTATGCAACATTGGAAGAATTGGAAGTTGCCTACAACAACCAGAAACACTAACTCATTCTATTCACTTAATAATAGACAATTTCTAAATTAGGCTCTGGTCTACAGATTTGAGGGTAACTTTAGGTCTCTGCTACAGAATCAAGAACATAGATTTATGTGGCAATAAATTTCTTTGCTAATCTAAGATATTTTCCCCTTCTGGCTTTAAGGCTCTTTTCTAAAGAGAAGCTTCTATAAATATGTTTTTCATGATTATGTATATATTGAAATCTTGCTTGGAGATTTTTGATTTTTCAAAAAGGTGGATGGAGACATTTAGGACTGACATTTTGATTGCTGAATCATGTCAATACACAGAAGCATAAATATCCTACTGCTCTGGATAATTTCTACCGTGATTTCTGATCAAGTTTAGCGTTATCAGCTCTAAGATGACACTTGTTTGTGTTTTACAGGTTGTCTTGGCTCTTTCAGAGCTGGATTATTCACTACTGCTCGTCTGTCAACTAATGCTTACCCTGACCTGAGGAGCTGTGTCAATGGTAAACACTTCTACCATCAGTTTAAAAAACAAAACGACAAAAACCTGGGTAGGGCGTATGCCACATGGCTCTAGCACTGGATCAAATTGGCCAAATAATTATTTCTTTCAGTGTTTATTTGTTTATTATTTACTTAGTTAAACTTTTAAGTATCATATAACATTTGTATGTATCAGAAATATACAAGATGAATTCTTTTCTACTTTTTGGCCATGTTGCACAGCTTGTGGGATCTGAGTTCCCCCACCAGGGATTGAACCCAGGCCACAGCAAGGAAGATCCCTAACCACTGGACTGCCAGGGAACTCCCTGAAAGAATGCTGCTTAAAATGAATTTTCTAGCTAACTTTTAAGTTGAAGTGGTCCTTATTTGCCAAGCTTTACATCACTGGCTTCAGAATTTTATTCCCAAGAGCTTTTTGACTGTTGTTACATAATCATGTACTTATGACCAATGTTACAGTTGACTGTTAGATCACAGGGGAGCCACGTTTATTTTTCTGACTTTCGGTATAAATGTGGAAATGTGGAATTATTGGTATATTATTGGTATACCACATTTGGTATAAATGCGGATATAAATCTGTAAAATATTGTGGTATCAAATTAGCCTTTTCCCTCTGAAGTTCACATAAGGCCTAGTGATAAATCTGGTAGATTATTTGTCTAGTTTATCAATTTCCTGACATGCAGAGACAAAGGTGAAATTGAAACATGTAAATTGGGATGTTTGTCCAGTGAATATTTTACATGCAGTATTGGTACTATTGAGATATTCACTTTTCTGCACTTTTTATAATTCAAAATGAGCTATAACTTCACAAGTAAAACAGTTTGCTTGAACATGTATTTTTAATTTATACTTTATTTTTTTAATTTACCCAAGGACAGAAAAACAATTTTATAATTTCTTGATTAACCTGTTTTATATTCTTTTTAGCTAATATCTGGACTTCCCAGATATCCCAGTGGTACTGAATCCGCCTGCCTATGTAGGAGATGCAAGAGATGCAGGTTTGATCCCTGGGTTGGGAAGATCCCCTGGAGGAGGAAATGGCAATGCACTCCAATATTCTTGCCTGGAGAATTCCCATGGACAGAGGAGCCTGGTAGGCTATAATCCATGGGGTCACAAAGAGTCAGACACGACCGAGCAGCTGGCACACACACATAACTAGTACCTAATAATTGCTAATTTTCAGAAAACCTGCTTTTATGAGGACATTTTTTTAAAAGTTCAGTGATTAGATTTTAGTTAAATTTTTTAAAAAGTGGTTTTTTTTGCAGTTAACAGTTTGCTTTGGTAACTTAAGGAAAATGTCAAGGAAAGATGAAAGGAATTTTCAGAGTTGGGTAGGAAGGCTGGAGAAACAGGTGCAGGAATATGCAGGAGCCAGGCACCATTGCAGTGTCTAGTGAGGCGAGAGAGACCATAAATAATTCAAGAAATAAATGGGTATATCATTTAAGATAGTGACAAAGTGCTGTGACATTTTATGAAAGAAATGTCCTTGCCTTAAAATTCATAGTATTCTGCTGTCTGTTGCCCAATGTCTGAAAACCGTTTGACTAGAGTTCTGTTTATTTAAAGCAGAAGAATAAATCTGGTCCCTGTTATTCTGTGCTGTGCTTAGTCTCTCAGTCATGTCTGACTCTTTGAGACCCCATGGTCTGTAGCCCACCAGGCTCCTCTTTCCATGGGGATTCTCCAGACAAGAATACTGGCGTGGGTTGCCATTTCCTGCTCCAGGGGATCTTCCCAAGCCAAGGATTGAACCCAGGTCTCCTGCATTGCAGGTGGATTCTTTATGGTCTGAGCCATCAGGGAAGGCCCTCTGTTATTCTACATTATCCCAAATTGGAAGTCTCAAATTTTTCTATTGGTACTGAATAATTTCATTGTTCTGCCTACCTCATGAAATTGTTTTAAGGCTCAAATAAGATAATATATAAAAAGAATATTAAATTGCAATTATTAACTATTGTGTATATTTGCAAACATAAAGGTAGTTATGGGGCTTCCCTGGTGGCTCGATGGTAAAGAATCCGCCTGCCAATGCTAGATATAAAGGTTCGATCCCTGATCCACAAGGATCCCACATGCAAGAAGCAGCTAAGCCTGTGCACCACAACGATTGAGTTTGTGCTCTAGAGCCTGGGAACTGCAACTACTGAAGCCTGCATAGTCTGTGCCCTGCAAGTAGAGAAGCCTCTGCAATGAGAAGCCTGGGCGACACAACTAGAGTAGCCGCTGCTCCCAGCAACTAGGAAAAGGTCCGAGCTCAGCAAGGAAGATCCAGCAGAGCCAAAAATAAATAACTAAATAAAATTATTTTTAAAAAGAGTGGATTTAAATAAGAAGTAGCTTCCTTTGGCAGAAATAATTATAAAAGTTTAATAGATCCACTTTTCTTCTTGAAAAAGTATTTGAAGGACTCAGTAGTAATTTTTCCCATATACCATAGACTTTGTTCATGAGATTTCTATTAAAGGACATAAATTTATATTGTACTGTGGTATGTTATAAAAATTAAATAGATATGTATTTCCTTTAGCCATTCCGGACCAGTGTAATCCTCTGCCATGCAATGAAGATGGGTATATGACCTGCAAAGATGGCCAAGCGACATTCACTTGCATTTGTAAATCAGGTTGGCAAGGAGAAAAGTGTGAATCTGGTATGTATGACATACCCAGCTGGTATGGGTATGTATAACATACCCAATCTGAACTGACTTCCTGAAAAATTCTCAGAAGGCTTTATTACTTCAAAAGTACTCTGTTTTCTCCTTTTAGATATAAATGAATGCAAAGATCCTGTAAATGTAAATGGAGTTTGCAGCCAGATTTGTGAAAACACACCTGGAAGTTACCACTGTTCCTGTAAAAATGGTTTTGTTATGCTTTCAAATAAAAAGGACTGCAGAGGTAAGAGTAAAAAGGTAGAATAAAAAAAGGCATTTACTGTGTAAGAGCAAAAATTCAGTTAGAGGAATTTCCCCAGGAAATTCATGGAAAACTCTTGAGTTTTAAGTGTTTATAATAAGTATACGTTATTATCCACCTTGAAGCCTGTGATTCTGTGAGACTGCCTTTAGTTTATTGTTGATTGGGTATTTTTTTATTTCAGAGTATTTTGTTGTTTTCTTATTGTGTATGTATGTGTGTATTGATACATGCACAAGCACATGTTTTAATGAAGAATTCGTTATATGGTGATAAAGTGAAGTTTTAATTCAAGTCTTCGCATACTACAATTATTTGCAAAATCATTGTTGATCCTATTTCTCCCAGACTCTATAGTATTGTTATTATAATTTCAATAAGATCTACAGTTTACAAATAAATCACCGCAACCCTTAGTAACTTCTTTCATTGTATTTTATATTTCCTTGTCAGAAATACCTTTCTAATTTCCAATATAAACCCTCCATCCTGCACCTCATTTCCTGTTGTGTTTTTGAAAAAGATGAAACTCTGGTTTTTCTTTTTCTTTATACATTTAAGATCACATCACTGGTCATAATTTTTTTTTTCAAACTTAAATAATTCCTGTCAGTTAATTTAGCTTTTTAAGTCATTTTGCTAGTGTGTTTCTTTTTAAATGTATTTACAGGGCAACAATTGAGAGACAGACATAGAGAATAGACTTATGGACACGGGGAGAGGGGAGGAGAGGGTAAGATGTATGGAAAGAATTACATGGAAAGTTACATTACCATATGTAAAATAGATAGCCAAGGGGAATTTGCTGTTTGGCTCAGGAAACTCAAACAGGGGCTCTGTATCAATCTAGAGGGGTGGTTTGGGGAGGGAGATGGGAGGGAGTTTCAAAAGGGAGGGGATATATGTATACCTATGTCTGATTCATGTTGAAGTTTGACAGAAAATGGCAAAATTCTATAAAGTAATTATCCTTCAATAAAAAATAGATAAATTTTTAAAACACTAAAACAAAAAACCAAAAAACAAGAAATATTTTCCCCCAGATTTTGCCTTTCTTTTTTCTGTGCGATATCTTTTCCATTAGATTGCTTAACTGTCTTTTACTAAATCTTCAGATGTAAGTGCTAGGTACTTGGGTAGCTAAACATGACATTTTCCAGCCTGGAGATGCTTTTAGAAAATGGGAGCAAGTTTTTCTTTCTTCTTTCTTCCTTCCCTTTTTTTCTTCTTTCCTTTCTTTTCTTTTTTCTTCCCTCTCTTCCTCCCTAGCCCTTCCCCATTTCTCCTCTTTTTGTGATGAGGTAAAAAAATTTAGTAAGTTAAAATGCAAAGTTATCTTGTTCAACTCTGTTCATAATCTGCTTTCTTAAATCCTTAAATTGAATTCATATTCAATGAGTGGTCTGCCCTTCACTGCACTGTAGTGATTGCCATAGTTTTCTATTGTTGTTCAGTCGCTCAGGCATGTCTGATGTTTTGCGACCGCATGGACTGCAGCTGTGCTGCAGTCCTAGACAGGCTTCCCTGTCTATTATCTCCCAGAGTTTGCTCAAACTCATGTCCATTGAGTCGATGATGCCATCCAACCACCTCATCCTCTGTCACCCTCTTCTCCTCCTGCCCTCAGTCTTTCCCAGCATCAGGGTCTTTTCCATTGAATTGGATTTTCACATCAGGTAGCCAAAGTATTGGAGCTTCAGCTTCGCCATCAGTTCTTCCAGTGAATATTCAGGATTGATTTCCTTAGGATTTACTGGTGTGATTGCCTTACAGTCCAAGGGACTCTCAAGAGTCTTCTCCAACACTAGAGTTCAAAAACATCAATTCTTCAATGCTCAGCCTTCATGGTCCAACTCTCAAATCCATTCATGACTACTGGGAAAACCATAACTTTGACTAGACGACCTTTGTCAACAAAGTGAGGTCTCTGCTTTTTAATACACTGTCTAGGTTTGTCATAGCTTTTCTTCCAAGGAGCAAATGTCTTTTAACTTCATGGCTATAGTCACCATCCGAAGTGATTTTGGAGCTCAAGAAAATAAAGCCTGTCACTGTTTCCATGTTTCCCCATCTGTTGGCCATGAGTGTTGGGAATGCACACCATAATCTTTATATTTTGAATGTTGAGTTTTAAGCCAGTTTTTTTCACTCTCCTCTTTCACCTTCATCAGGTAGTAGTAGTAGTTTAGTCACTCAGTCCTATCCAACTCTTTGGACCCCACAGACTCTAGCCTGCCAGGCTCCTCTGTCCATGGGATTCTCCAGGCAAGAACTTGGAGTGGGTTGCCATTTCCTTCTCCAGGAATCTTCCTGACCCAGGAATCAGACCCTGGTCTCCTGCATTGCAGGCAGATTCTTTACTGACAGAGCTATGGGGGAAGCCCAGTGAAAATCACTCAGGTGTGTCTGACTCTTTGCGACCCCATGGACTGACTATACAGTCCATGGAATTCTCCAGGCCAGAATACTAGAGTGGGTAGCCTTTCCCTTCTCCAGGGGATCTTCCCAACCCAGGGATTGAATCCAGGTTTCTTGCATGCAGGCAGATTCTTTACCATCAGAGCCGCAAGGGAGGCCCCACCTTCATCAGGAGGCTCTTTAATTCCACTTGGCTTTCTGCCATTAGGGTGGTGTCATTTGCATATCTGAGGTTGATATTTCTCCCTGTAATCTTGATCAAGCTTGAGCTTCATCCAGCCCAGCATTTCCCATGATGTACTCTGCATATAAGTTAAGTAAGCAGGGTGACAATATACAGCCTTAATGTACTCTTTTCCCAGTTTGGAACCAGTCTGTTGTCCTATGTCTGATTCTGATTGTTGCTTCTTGACCTGCTTACAGTTTTCTCAAGAGGCAACTAAGATGATCTGGTATTCCCATCCAAAGTGATTTTGGAGAATCACTTTGAGAATTTTCCAGTTTGTTGTGATCCACACAGTCAAAGGCTTTAACATAGTCAATGAAGCAGATGTTTTTCTGGAATTCCCTTGCTTTTTCTATGATTCAGTGGATGGCTGTAACTTGATCTCTGGTTCCTCCAAATGGTGGTTTAGTCACTCAGTTGTGTCCGACTCTCTGTGACCCCTTGGATGTCAGGGAATGTTTAACAGGAGGATTCCTACGTGCTGTTTCTCATAAATCTTTTGTTCCTTATTAGTTTCTGTTATCAGAAGCCAGTGGAAGGGCACACTGCTCCCAGAACTGAGGTCATAGGATGAAACAGGCTTGAATCTCCTTCAGTAAACATTCTCCTTAGGACAAAACTGCTTAGTCTCGATCCTCTTTCTTGAGATATAGATTGTCTCCTGACCTTGTGACCATTATAATCCCTTGTTCCCTTGGTAGCGGTTGCTGTAGGTTTGGTTTTGAAAGTTGTTGCTGAATCACACAAAGACGCCAGAATTCTTGGCCCCTGGAGGAGAATTCAATCCGGGGCCAGAGACAAGGCTCGATCGCTCAGAGCTTTGAGTAATACAATTTTGTTAAAGTATAAAGGAGACAGAGAAAGCTTCTGACACAGGCATCAGAAGAGAGCAGAAAGAGTACCCCCCTGCTAGTCTTCAGCTGGATGTTATATAGTCACTAGCAGTCTGTTAATGAAAGAAAGGAATGTCTTAAAATTCAGAATGGCACCAGGCCCCTCACCCATAAGATGCATTTTGGGATAATCTTGGCATCAAATGTTTCATCCTGGGCCATAAAATGATTAACTTGAATCTTGTAGTAGGACAGATTACCATACAAATAGTTTTGTTTACATAGATTAGGGCAACAATATCTGAGTATAACATATTGGTTTGTCAAGTAGGTTCTGAGCCATTAGGCAGGACCGACTTGAAGACAGAGTTTGGGGTAAATGCATAGTGTATTAGCATAGCTTAAGACAAACATTTCCATAAAAAAATGCATTGGTTATCTCAAGGTTTGAGAATAGTTAACTTCAGGTGAAACCAGGTGTCATGGCAACACAGTATTTTAAGAGAAACCTCCTTTTAAATTTGTATAGAGAAGGAAAAAATACCGCTAGTTTGTTTCCTCCTGCTGCTTAAGAGAGAGAAAAATGTCTGACACTTGCAGGCTATTTCCTGTTTGGAGACCCCTGGCCTTCCTGCCTGTTACCTTCTCAATTTTCTGATCTTTATCATTGTCGAAACAAATTTCCTGTACAACAGCCTATGTATACTCACAGAAAGATCATTAAAGCACCTTTGCTCCATCAGAGTTTGGGTCCCCGTGTCTTTCTTTCTCTCCCACCTTCCCTCCCTCCCTCCCTCCGGCTCTCTCTTTCACTTTCTTATCATCGACTCTGGACCACCAGGTCCCGGTCCATTAAAGGACCCCAACACTGGACCGTAACCTAGCAGGCTCTTCTGTCTATAAGATTCTCCAGGCAAGAATACTGGAATGGGTTGCCGTTTCCACCTGCATGGGATCTTCTGACCCAGGGATTGAACTCGGATCTCCTGCACTGTAGGCAGATTCTTTACCAACTGAGCTACAAGGGAAGCCCTCTGATTCCTCTGCCTTTTCTAAATCCAGCTTGTACATCTGAAAGTTCTCAGTTCATATACTGTTAGAGCCTAGCTTGAAGGATTTTGAGCATGACCTCGCTAGCAAGTACAATGAGTGCACTTGTGTAGATTTGAACATTCTTTGGCATTTCCCTTTTTGGGGATGAAATGAAAACACCTTTTCCAATCCTATGGCCACTGCCAAGTTTCCCAACTTTACTGGCATATTGAGTACAGCACTTTCACAGCATCATCTTTTAGGATTTGAAATAGCTCAGCTGGAGTTCCATCACCTCCACTAGCTTTGTTCGTAGTGATGCTTCCCAAGGCCCACTTGACTTCACTGTCCTGGATGTCTGACTCTAGGTGAGTTGATCACCCTATCATGGTTATCCTGGCAATTAAGACCTTTCTTGTACAGTTCTGTGTATTCTTGCCACCTCTTTATATATTTTGCTTTTGTTAGGTCCATACTGTTTCTGTCCTTTATTGTGCCCATCTTTGCATGAAATATTCCCAAGGTATCTCTAATTTTCTTGAAGAGATCTCTAGTCTTTCCCATTCTATTCTTTTCGTCTATTTCTTTGCATTGTTCACTTAAGAAGGCTTTTTTAAAATCTCCCCTTGCTATTCTTTGGAGCTCTGCATTCAGATAGGTATATTTTTCCTTTTTTCCTTTTCCTTTCGCTTCTCTTCTTTGCTCAGCTACTTGTAAGGCCTCCTCAGCCAACCATTTTGCCTTTTTGCCTTTCTTTTTGTTGAGGATGGTTTTGATCACTACATCCTGGACAATGTTACAAACCTCCATCCCTAGTACTTCAGGCACTCTGTCTATCAAATCTAATCCCTTGAATCTATTGTCACTTCCACTGTATAATCAAATGGGGTTTGATTTAGGCCATACCTGAATGGCCATGGGGTTTTCCCTACTTTTTTCAATTTAAGTCTAAATTTTACAATAAGGAGTTCATGGTCATTTCCTGGTCTTGTTTTTGCTAACTGTATAGAGTTTCTTCATCTTTGGCTGCAAAGAATATGACCAGTCTGATTTTTGCATTGACCTTCTGGTTATGTCCACCTGTAGAGTCGTCTCTTGGGTTGTTGGCAAAGGCTGTTTGCTATTACCAGTGAGTTCTCTTGGTAAATCTCTGTTAACTTTTGCCCTGAATTAATTTTGTACTCAAGGCCATACTTGCCTGTTACTCCAGATATCACTTGACTTCCTACTTTTGCATTCTTGTCCACTGTGATGAAAAGGACATATTTTTTTTTTTGCTGTTAGTTCTAAAAGGTCTTATAGGTCTTCATAGAACTGTTCAACTTCATCTACTTCAGTATTAGTGGTTGGAGCATAGACCTGGATTACTGTGATTTGAATAGTTTGCCTTGGAAATGAACCAAGATCATTCTATCATTTAAAGTGTAGTTAAGTGAGCAATTATACAATTTTAGATTATATGTCTTTCTTACTTTCCTATTTGAAGGTGTTTGAGGGTAGATATTTAGAATACCAGTATCATTAGAACACTAGTTACAGAAAATCATAATGAAAGGATACAATATGCATTCCATAAGCAAATAATACCCATTTGTACTTGAACATCTAAATACTTGAAAGAATTTGTGCTGCTGAAGAATTTATGATTTACATTTTAATTAAGAGCAGCTTAATCCTTAGCCATTGAGTTAATACACATTAACCAAAAGTTCTCTTAGGAATGAGTGTCTCTGTTGATCAGTACATATGTTTTTGTATGGTTCATTTACACAGTGTTTTGTTCATGATACATAAGTGATAAAGTACAAAATTAGTAGAAGAATATATATACAATTGTTACAACAGGGCCTTTATTTAAAATGTGAATTTGGTTGGGATTAATTGCCAGTAAATTTCCAAAAATGCAAGAATAAACCTTTTCATTAGACATTAGATGTCAGTGTAGAGTCATAAAATGTGTATACTATAACCCACACTCATGTAATTTGAAGGAGTTCTTATAATATGCCTCAAATCAAATAAATTTAGTCATGTTTTTACTTCCTGTTAAAAATATAGATTTTATAGCTCTTTTTTAAAAATTAAGTATTTTTTGAACTAATTATAGATTCACATGCAGTTGTAAAAAGTAATAAAAGACATCCCATGTACCTTTACCCAATTTCCCCAGACAGGAATACTTGCAAAACTATGGAACCTCATAACATACAGAATATTGACATTGATGCAAGCAAGATACAGGAAAATTTACTTGCCACAGTAAATTGATTCATTTATTTTTTGTGCAGGTTATTTTAAATAGAGAAATGTCTGAAAATTTGGCCAATTTTTGGAAAAATTAAACTATCAGCTTTTTAGAGTAGAAAATCTAGATTTCATTGTCTTTCCTCAGAAAGTACAGATGAGAAAGTTCAGTTCAGTTCAGCTCAGTCCAGTCACTCAGTCCTGTCCGACTCTTTGCAACCCAGTGGACTGCAGCACACCAGGCCTCCCTGTCAATCACTAACTCCCAGAGTTTACTCAAATTCATGTCCATTGAGTCAGTGATCCCATCCAACCACCTCATCCTCTGTTGTCCCCTTCTCCTCTTGCCTTCAATCTTTCCCAGCATCAGGGTCTTTTCAAATGAATCAGTTTTTCAAATTAGAGTGGCCAAAGTATTGGAGTTTCAGCTTCAGCATCAGTCCTTCCAATGAATATTCAGGACTGATATCCTTTAGGATGGACTGGTTGGATCTCCTTGCTGTCCAAGAGACTCTCAAGTCTTCTCCAACACCGCAGTTCAAAAGCATCAATTTTTTGGTGCTTAGCTTTCTTCACAGATGAGAAAAGTTCACTATAATAATTATATCTCTATTGAACTATTTCTGTCACTTGGTTTTTTCACAGGCACTTATTCAGTACTAGTTGCAATTTGAAATTTCTGAAATATTTTTTCCCAACCCCCCCACCGCCCGAAATATTAATTTAATGTTAAAATTTATCCTGGATTAACTGTGGCTTCATAAATAGTTTAAGACCTTATCCAATCCCATTTTAAATTTGAATCACTCTTGAATAATTTAAGCTGCAATAGTAGTATGCACCCCATTCCAGTACTCTTGCCTGGAAAATCTCATGGACAGAGGAGCCTGGTGGGCTGCAGTCCATGGGGTCGCTAAGAGTCAGACACAACTGAGTGACTTCACTTTCAGGCGTCGGAGAAGGAAATGGCAACCCACTCCAGTGTTCTTGCCTGGAGAATCCCAGGGACAGGGGAGCCTGGTGAGTGTCATCTATGGGGTCGCACAGAGTCAGACACGACTAATGGGACTTAGCAGCAGTAGTCTGCAGATTTAGCTATTGTCCATTTCCAAAGGAAAGATGTAAGAATGATGAGCCATCTTATTTTTATACTATTTTTTATATTTGTGATAATACAGAGTAAACAAGCTTTTTTTTTTTTTCAGTGTAGATAGGTTTTTAAGACTGTATTTCAGAAACATGTGTTTAGGAATACATGTTAAGAATATGATGAGTCTCTTTGATTTATT
This sequence comes from Aepyceros melampus, assembly GCA_006408695.1. NCBI lineage: Eukaryota > Metazoa > Chordata > Mammalia > Artiodactyla > Bovidae > Aepyceros > Aepyceros melampus. The sequence goes on along the minus strand of SJXQ01006672.1, from coordinate 123,251 downwards.
TTCATACTGTAACCTGGTAGATAAGAAAATAAAGCCTTTTTTTCTTTTACATGATTACAAGGAAATAGCAGACACCAATCAAATTCCCTATGCATTTGTAGAAAGAAACTGTATTAAGTGAACTAAAATGTGATAATAGATTTAATATTTTGCTATTTCCAGTCCACTTTGTTGTCTTATTAGATATATGAAACTAGACCCAGGAAACACAAATCAAGGGTTCTTTGCTAGTGTCTTCTGGTATGGGAAATTTTTTTTTTAATATACTTGTTTCATTTGTAGATGTGGATGAATGCCTTTTAAAGCCAAGCATTTGTGGCACAGCTGTGTGCAAGAACATCCCAGGAGACTTTGAATGTGAATGTGCTGAAGGCTACAAATACAATCCCGTACAAAGTCTTGTGACGGTAAAGTTCTGTTGGTATTATTGGTGGTGGAGAGGGTGAGTTGGCACCCTAATTTGAAATGAGAAGCATTGGTTCTCCTTGATATCAGTAATCAGATGTTCTCAAGTGGTGAAATCCATGCTATAATTTGATCAGTTGGGTAGTGATGGCTTCCTTCCAGATTAAAAGTATGGACCCATGCATGATCTTTAGTGCTGTGCAATCCAATGGCCCTCTAAGCTGTATTTTAATTACAGACCTCCCATATATGATAGAAGCAAAAGAAACACATAATATTCAAAAATAAAAAGAAGCTGAAAGGAAACACACACACACACAGAGAAAGGAAGACACATTTAAAGCAAGGTGGTTAGAAATGTTTGGTTTTATGCCAGGCTTTTCAGTGATTTTCTGTGTGTGTTTAAGTGTGTCATTTTATTGTAAAATAGTAAATGATCTAATTCCATTATAATTAAATATATTTAAAAAGAAAATCTCATCATAGCCAGATAAGAGCCACGCTCTAAAACCGTGAGAAGCAGTGATTAGTGATGTCTGTCTCTGGATTTGGGAGAGCTCCTTGAAGCTTGTGATTACTTCATTCGACTCCAGTGCTGCTGCCCAGGTAGCTTAGATGTGTCATAGGGTTATTTTTTTTTAAATCATGGATATGTACAAATTATCTCACATCCTCCTCTGATTTTTTTAAAAATGTTAAAGTGAGTTTAATATCATGACTGAAAGTGAAAGTGAAAATTTCTCAGTCATGTCAGACTCTTTGCAACTCCATGGACTATATGGTCCATGACTAAAAGTAATCAAATTAATAGTAATTTTTCTATTATGGAAAAATACGTATATAAGATATGTGCCCTTTAACCATTTTTAAGTGTACAATTCAGTGATGTTAATTACAGTCACACAGTTATGCACCCATTACCATTATCTGTTCCAAAATTTTCCAAATGGAACTCTGTAACTGTCAAGCAATAAATTCCCCCTCCCTTTCACAATCACTGACAACCTCCAACCCTACTTATCTCTCTGTGAATTTGCTTAAATTGATAATAATCTTAGAATAGATTTTTTTTCAACTATTTATGGCACCCCACTCCAGTACTCTTGCCTGGAAAATCCCATGGATGGAGGAGCTTGGTAGGCTGCAGTCCATGGGGCCGCTGAGAGTTGGACGCGACTCAGTGACTTCACTTTCACTTTTTACTTTCATGCACTGGAGAAGGAAGTGGCAACCCACTCCAGTGTTCTTGCTTGGAGAATCCCAGGGACAGTGGAGCCTGGTGGGCTGCTGTCTATGGGGTTGCACAGAGTCGGACATGACTGAAGCAACTTAGCAGGATACTCCTTTTGAGATTTTGATGTCTTATATCTTCATGTACTCAATAAACAATATCTCCCCCACACACTATTTCTAATTTCCCACGCCTCCAGATAGAAATTATCCTGGTCAGCCCTAAGCATCTGCACATTTGTTATTAGCCAACTTCATCACATTGTATTGTATTATAGTTATATTCATTGTATATGTTGAATAACTACAGTGAATTTGTTGTTCATTTGCTAAATCATTTCTGACTCTTTGCCCCACCATGAACTGTAGCACACCAGTCTCCTCTGTCCTCCACTATCCCCTGGAATTTGCTCAAATCATGTCCAATTCAGTAGGGATGCTATCTAACCATCTCATATTCTCTGCCTGCTGCTTCTTTTGCCTTCAGTCTTTCTCAGCATCAGGGTGTTTTCCAGTGAGTCAGCTCTACACATCAATGAATATTGTAGTTATATTCAATGAATGACAGAATTTTTTTTAAAAAATTTAAATGTGATATCAGTTCAGTTCAGTCACTCAGTCATGCCAACTGTTTGTGACCCCATGGACTGCATCACACCACACTTCCCTGTCCATCACCAATTCCCAGGGTTTACTGAAATTCATGCCTATTGAGTCAGTGATGCCATCCAACCATCTGATCCTCTGTCATACTCTTCTCCTCCTACCCTCAATCTTTCCCAGCATCAGGGTCTTTTCCAAGAGTCAGCTCTTCCCATCAGGTGGCCAAAGTACTGGAGTTTCAGTTTCAACATCAGTCCTTCCAATGAACACCCAGGACTGATCTTTAGGATGGACTGGTTGGATCTCCTTGCAGTCCAAGGGACTCTCAAGAGTCTTCTCCAGCTCCACAGTTCAAAAGCATCAATCCTTCAGCACTCAGCTTTCTTTATAGTCCAACTCTCACATCCATACGTAATTACTGGAAAAACCATAGCCTTGAACTAGACAGACCTTTGTTGACAAAGTAAGGTCTCCACTTTTTAATATGCTGTCTAGGTTGGTCATTGGAGAAGGCAATGGCACCCCACTCCAGTATTCTTGCCTGGAAAATCCATGGACGGTGGAGCCTGGTAGGCTGCAGTCCATGGGGTCGCTAAGAGTTGGACACGACTGAGCAACTTCTCTTTCACTTTTCACTTTCATGCATTGGAGAAGGAAATGGCAACCCACTCCAGTGTTCTTGCCTGGAGAATTCTAGGAACGGCAGAGCCCAGTGGGCTGCCATCTATGGGGTTGCACAGAGTCGGAAATGACTGAAGTGGCTTAGCAGCAGCAGCAGCAGCAGCAGGTTGGTCATAGCTTTCCTTCCAAGGAGTAAGCATCTTTTAATTTCATGGCTGCAGTCACCATCTGCAGTGATTTGGAGCCCAGAAAAATGAAGTCAGCCACTGTTTCCACTGTTTCCCCATCTATTTGCCATGAAGTGTGGGACCAGATGCCATGATCTTTGTTTTCTGAATGTTGAGCTTTAAGCCAACTTTTCACACTCCTCTTTCACTTTCATCAAGAGGCTTTTTAGTTCCTCTTCACTTTCTGCCATAAGTGAAAGTGAAAGTGAAGTTGCCCAGTTGTGTCTGACTCTTTGCGACCCCATGGACTATAGCCTACCAGGCTTCTCTGTCCATGGAATTTTCCAGGCAAGAGTACTGGAGTGGGTTACCATTTCCTTCTCTAGGAGATCTTCCCGACCCAGGGATTGAACCTGGATCTCCCACATTGTAGCAGACGCTTTACCATCTGAGCCATCAGTGAAGTCCTTCTGCCATAAGGGTGGTGTCATCTGCATATCTGAGGTTATTGATATTTCTCCCGTCAATCTTGATTCCAGCTTGTGCTTCTTCCAACCCAGCGTTTCTCATGATGTACTCTGCATGTAAATTAAAGGAGCAGGGTGACAATATACAGCCTCGATGTACTCCTTTTCCTATTTGGAACCAGTCTGTTGTTCCCTGTCCGATTCTAACTGTTGCTTTCTGACCTGCATATAGGTTTCTCAAGAGGCAGGTCAGGTGGTCTGGTATTCCCATCTCTCTCAGAATTTTCCACAGTTTATTGTGATCCACAGTCAAAGGCTTTGGCATAGTCAGTAAAACAGAAATAGATGTGACATACATATATATATAATATTTTATTACTTTAGTTATGCTATTCAATTTCAGTAGTATTGAGGGCTCACTAATTTGGGGGTTCTATTTTAAGACATTCAAAGGGGTTCTCATTTTAAGCGGAAACTATGCTATAGCAATGTTTGAGTTTGGGAATTTTCAAATATCACAGGGTATATTCATCTAAAAGGTCAAGGATCTTACATATTTCTAAAGTGTATCTAAGCTGAAGCATCTTATTATAACTTTTCGAGAATGATTTTCTTAAAGTATGGATTGGGACAGGGACCATAGAGGGAGGTAATAGCACAGTGAGATTTTCTGGGTTTTTTTATATCTTTAATAAGTTAAGAAATAATTGTATGTCCTTAAATTTATTGCCAACATTAATCGTTGCATTATGGAAAGTGATTTTTCCTTGATATAGTCATTTGATCTCCAACTACATTGTTGTTTAGTTGCCAAGTTGCATCCAACTCTTTTGTGACTCCATGGACTATAGCCAACCAGTGTCCTCTGTCCATGGGATTTCCCACACAAGAATACTGGAGTAAGTTGCCATTTCCTTCTCCAGGGGATCCTCCAGACGCAGGAACTGAACCCACATCTCTGGCTTGGCAGGTGGCTTCAGTCTCTGTAATCACATTAACCTTCAGTTAAAAGGGATGCTTCCTTCCCTTCCCTTCCCTGCCCTGTCTTCTGTCCTCCCCTCCACTCCTTCTTTTCCCCCTCCTTTCCTTTTCTTCAAAGCAAAGAGTAAGAAGAAAGTGTCAGTGGAATTCATATGATCAGATTTGACAGTTACATTGAGACTGTTTTTTCCTTCAAAATCATAAAATTAGCAGAGTTGTTATATCTTTATTAATTATTAATTACTGAAAGTTAGTCATTAAATTTGTTGATTTGAGTATATAAACAAATTGAAACTACATTTGTGTCTCATTTAAATTTCTGTGGCAGGTGCATAAAGATGATTTGATGTCAAAGAGTTTCTTTCACTAAGGATTTATTATCACTGATTATCTTATACTAAAATCAGAATAGTCCTTCTTCTGTTGGGTTGAACATTTAGGAGATATTAAAATTTATTTTCTCATTTCCCCCAGATGTGGATGAATGCTCTGAGAACTTGTGTGCTCAACTTTGTGTCAATTACCCTGGAGGTTACTCTTGTTACTGTGATGGAAAGAAAGGATTCAAACTTGCCCAGGATCAGAAGAGTTGTGAGGTAACACTTTGCAATATTAACCTTGTCATCTCTTTAAAAATGAGATCCAGTTACTTATTTCCATATAGTTGAGGTAAATAAGAATACAGATTTCTACTATAATTGTTATAGTTCAAAACAGGCTATGAGTCACAATCTATTTACTAATTTTGACCACATAATTTGGTAAACATTGTGAGGGACTTCCCAGGTGGTGTTTGTGGTAAAGAACCTGCCTGCAAATACAGGAGACATAAGAGACACAGGCTCATTCCCTTGGTCGGGAGGATCCCCTGGAGGAGGGCATGGCAATCCACTCCAGTATTCTTGCCTGGAGAATCCCAGGGACAGCGGAGACTGATGGGCTGCAGTCCACAGTGGGTGACAAAGAGTTGGGCACAACTGAAGCGACATAGCATGCATGTGGATAATTAGTGACTAGATTAAGAAAAACTGCAGGGCCACAGTTCAGAGTGCTCATCTGTATAGCCTGTACTTTTATAAAATGCAGTGTGTATGTTTACTTAAAAAACTGTAAAAAGCTTAGGTTTATACTTCTCTTTGTGAGAAAAAACCTTTCATAGAAATTTTAGTGAAAACATTTTTCAGTGTCTACTTTTGTTTATCACACTCTGACAAGTTTGATCATGGTTTAGGCATGTTAGTACTTGCAAGAGTGTGCATAAAATCTCAGGTGCAAACAATTTTGTCAGAGTAGGATTTAGTTAAGGTTTAAGTATATCGAAATTCAGAGGGGTCAACTTTGTTATTATCTCTCCAACTTGCTTCTAGGTTACTCAAATTCAATTCATAATTGATCCAGAAATTGAATGTTGGGGGTAGGTTCTAATATTTCTTCCACTGAATAAATTTGAAGCTCTTTCCCCCCACTCCAAAGTAAGGATCATGTTAGTGATCTTTAGTCCAATTCACGAATCTCTTTTAATTTTTAAAAGCGAAAGTGAAATGTCATGCTTATGAGTCAAACATTAAAATAAAAGAAATACCCTTAACTGATTATTTAATCGTCATTGATTTACACATACTCTCTATCTGCTATCCAGAGAAGCTGTATATGTTTAAAAAATGTCAACATTTCATATTATGCTACCTATTTGGTAAAGGAAGGTAAGGAAAGCTAGTTGGTATAGGTAGTAACTTTGGTAGTGCTTCATTGAAATGTATTGTGTGCATGTTTATTTTGTAAATTGATATCCTGTTATTTCAGTATTTTTTTTTAGTTACATATTGCCATCTTCCTTGGAATAGATTTACTAAAGTTCTGAGAGGAAATGAGATATTATTTCAGGACCTAGATTTAATTCAGTGTTACTTGCACAGTTCTCCCCAGAATATCCCTAGATGTATGCCCAAGAACTTATCCTTTAAAAAACTTTCCATTTAAGTGTTTGTTTTTACTCTTCAAAGAAAAAAAAAAAAAACCTTGATAATAGTTCATTCATGTGTGCTAAGTCCTTCAGTAATGCCTGGCTCTTTGTGACCCTGTGGGTTATAGCCTGCCAGGCACCTCTGTCCATGGGATTCTCCAGGCAAGAATGCTGGAGTGGGTTGCCATGGCCTCCTCCAGGGATCTTCCTGATCTGGAGGATCAGGATCAAACCTTTGTCCTTTATGTCTCCTGCACTGACAGGTGGGTTGTTTACCACTAGAGCCACCTGGGAAGCCCTGACTCTAAATCTAAATCACCTGACTCTAAATCTTTTTTTTTTTTTTTTGGTAAATCTCTTGGAGATTATGATGATATCTTACTTTATATTTATCCTGTTCAGGTTTTTCAGCATTTCCTTTGATATCTAGAGAGTACATTTTTGCTCAGAAAAATTTTGGCTTAATAAGACTTTAAAACAAATGGAGAGTGAGTGGGAGGGAGGCTCAAGAAGGAGGAGATTTATGTATAGATATAGCTAATTCTGCTATAAAGAATCTGCCTACAGTGCAGGAGACTTGAGTTCACTCCCTGGGTGGGGAAGATTCTCTGGAGAAGGGCATAGCAACCCACTCCAGGATTCTTGCCTGGAGAATCCCATGGACAGAGGAGCCTGGTGAGCTACAGTCCATGAGGTCACAAAGAGTCAAACGTGACTGAGCGACTAACAACATCATAGCTTATTCACTCTGTTTTACAGCAGAAACTAACACAACATTGTAAAGCAATTGTACTCCAAAGAAAAACAAATAAGCCAGGTATGGAGGAAAAACTAAATAAAACGGGCTCAGCGGTAAGGAATCCACCTGCCATGCAGGAGCCCTCAGGAGACACAGGTTTGGTCCCTGGGTCAGGAAGATCTCCTGGAGGAGGGCATGGCAACCCACTCCAGTACTCTTGCCTGGAGAATCCCATGGACAGAGGAGCCTGGCGGGCTACAGTCCATAGGGTCAGAAAGAGTCAGACATGACTGAAGTGACTTAGCATGCATTCTTGGAGATTATACTGATGGAATATACAAGGAAGTAAAAGATATTGCTTCGTTATTACATGACTGTTCTGCATTTATTTTATTGTATCAGAGAGGATATGTTTTACATAAACACTGCTGCTGCTGCTTCTGCTAAGTCGCTTCAGTGTCTGACTCTGTGCGACCCCATAGACGGCAGCCCACCAGGCTCCCCTGTCCCTGGGATTCTCCAGGCAAGAACACTGGAGTGGGTTGCCATTTCCTTTTCTAATGCATGAAAGTGAAAAGTGAAAGTGAAGTCGCTTAGTCGTGTCCGACTCCTAGCGACCCCATGGACTGCAGCCTACCAGATTCCCCCTTCCATGGGATTTTGCAGGAAAGAGTACTGGAGTGGGGTACCATTGCCTTCTCCGGACAAGAACACTAGGAACCAGAGAAAGCATGATATCCTGACACGTACACCAAGCAGTAACCAATGCTTTTTCTTATTTTGTTGCCTTTTCTCCAGGCTGTTCCAGTGTGCCTTCCTTTGAACCTTGACAAAAATTATGAATTGCTTTACTTGGCAGAGCAGTTTGTAGGGGTCGTTTTGTATTTAAAATTTCGTTTGCCAGAAACCACCAGGTGAGGTACCAATGTCAGTGATAATTATAGAAATAAGCAGGTCAGGACAGAAAGGAGTCACTGAAAGGTTTAAAATCCATGAAATTTTATTAACAATCATATAATTTAGGTGCATTATCAATCAGATGATATTGGGTACCCTAAATTTCTTTTTTTCCTTCACACATATTTTTCACACTTGAATCGTTTGGGGTTGTTCTAGGCTGATCTTCCCTAGTGATCATTTTACCTTAAGCCAGAGTTCTTCCTATTCTAATGAATACATATTTTTAAGAAGCTGGAAAAGAGGATTTAATGTATTTGTGAAAGTTTCATTCTTTTTATGCTTTCTAAGTAATGGGAATAATTCAAGAAACTGCTTTTAGAAGATAGTTATATTCATAATTATTAAGGAAACTATGATAAGATTGCTGAAGTAGTATTTTAAAGAAATGTGTCACATGATTTTAGTTGACTGAGGACTTTATCTCCTCTTCCTTAGTTAGGTTGACTTTGGACAGGGAGTAATTGCTTCTGTTTTTGAGTCATGATGCTACTCTATCAAATTTTCTCAAGAGCCATACATTGTTGGAACTAGGGGTAAAAAAATTGGAATTTTGTTGGAATAATGGAAAGGAAACATTTGGGACTGATTATAGAATCCAAATTTTAAAATATTTTAATTAGACAAGCATGTATATTTAGAATTTAATCCATTAGATATATGAGTGAATACTCATTAAATAATTCAACTCAATTCATAGAAATTTTATTAGTAAGGAACACTGAAATTTATTCACTGATATAATTGTATCCTTTCAGCACTCTGATTTCCCCAAAAATGTGGTTTTCCTCTTTAACATCTCAGAGCAAAGACTATCTTTTAGTGATATAGATTGGAGACAGCCTTTCCTTGCTATGAGAATAATTATGAGAGAGAGTAATTAATTATCTCAGACACTTTCAGAGGTATTCATTTCTCACCATTCACAAAAGCTTGGGCTCTAAAATCAGATAAAATCAGTCAAACAATTGTTTTCTACAGTATTTATTATTTAGTTTAAACTTTTTATTGAGGTATTATATATATTTGTATATTCACACACATATACACACAGAGAATATATACATGTAATATACATATATCTTACATATACAGCTTGATGAATTTTTATAAGCTGCTACCTGTGTAAAAAACACAAAGAACAGCTAATGCTTTTTGTTTCTTTTTTCGCAAATTTCTTAACTCTGTTTCCCAAGATCAAATACTTATGCTGCCCCAAAGTTAACAAGTTCACTTTTTTTCACTCTACAATACTTCTGAAAGAGAATGAATTGTTCCCCAACTTAGTGAATCAGTATGCTGATGTATTCCAGACAGAAAATATGCAGAACACAACTCTTGGAATTACTGGTTTAGCATGTTTTTACAAAGAGAAGGAAATTATTTCCATAATAGGATCAACTTCTAGAAGATCCTGGCCATGCACAGATTCAGGTTTTGGCAAAAGATAATATATGTTCACATCAGCAAAATGTGATGAATATGAAAGAGAATAGAAGTCCCTACTCAGAGCAAAATGGTTCTTTTTAAATATAATCTGAGTTCCTTAAATTCCTAGTATATTGTGATCTACCCAACAAACTTTACTCCACGTTTACCTCTTTATAATATTTCCTTGGAATTCTCAAGGCTAGAAAGTTTATTCTATCACTTTTTCTTTGTTCTATTTGAGGTAGGTTTGTGCCTATTACAAATGATGCCTCTATTGCTATTACTATTGTACATAGAAAAGGAAAGAGTCTGGGATTCTTTCTTGCCATATTTAATAATTATCTGAAATCTTAATTTTTTAATTTAAATTACCTTTATTTTAACTTAACTCAGATGACTAGTAGTTATACAATTATTTTTCCTGTTTCCTGTTTACCTTTTTTCAATCATTTTGCTTTACTGGTTCCTTGGAAACTTTAATGCTGATTTAAGTATCATAAGGCTATAAATTGATATATGTTATTTTTCAGTCCAGCATTCTTAAGATTTTTATCCTTCCCTGTAGTAGCTACATATATGTTCAATGTCTTAATAGCAACAGGCATTGTCAGAGCTCAGATTGCCCCAAACACATGGCTATATCTTTTAAACTCCCCTTCTATGTACTCCAGTATAGTGATTTGTGCAATTAGAGTTTTGGAGAGCTTTTAAAATTAAACTAACAGATACATTTAAAAGTTTTTGATTTTACTTTCCTTTACCCCACATGAAGATTTAATTATATTAGAAATCATTCAGATACTATCTTGTATATCTCTGTGAGTGATTCCTTCCTGACATATATGAAATCATAGGGAAAATTTGCTCTTTGATGGATGAACCAATCGTGGATTAAACATGTTTTGTTAATCATATATGGATACAGAAGAAAAAAAAGAATATGTTAGATTATATAGTGTATAAAAGGCTCTGAGAATATATGCCCAATATTTGTACATGTGTATTCCAGCATTTAAAAGAGCTTTCAAAACAAATGCCAAAAGATGAAAATTTATCAAAGCATATGCTCGTTTGGAAAAAAGTTTCCACGAATAAGCAAGAAAGTAAAACAGCTTGATTTTAAGTACACATGGAGCCAGAGATAATACAAGAAGAGCTTAATCCTGCCCTTTTGAATTTTTTCTAGTGAAAGAGTTATCTCTTTCAACATACTGCTATTTGCCAGTTTGAGAGTAAAAGAAAAACATGATCTTCAATATTTCTCACTATTCAGGCTCTCTCTTTGTCTATTGTTCAGATTTTCAGCTGAATTTGATTTCCGGACGTATGATTCAGAAGGTGTTATCCTGTATGCAGAATCTTCTGATCACTCAGCTTGGTTCCTGATTGCGCTTCGCGAGGGAAAGATTGAAATTCAGTTTAAGAATGAAAAGACAGTCAAAATGACAACTGGAGGCAAAGTTATTAATGATGGTTTATGGAATATGGTATGTTTTGCAGAACTCATAAAGAATCATTCCACTCTGATGCAGTTTGTATAAAATCATTAATCATTACTTTAATAGTGATACCAAACCAAAATAAGTTTGGGTTTATCTGATGTTGTGTGAAGTGTATTCTACACACTGTAAATACCTGAAATGGTCTGAGAAGTTATTCTCCTTCAACAGTGTGGATTTCCCATAACTGAAGTTGTTTTCAGTTATTAGCTTTGTTAAAAACAACTATTTTGTCTCTAACTTTTTACCTTTTTTAGTGGCTGTCACTGGTGAACTGTGATATTGCACCTATAAGGTCAAGGGTTATGCAAAGATAACACTGATCTGGGACAACTACACTGGATAGCCATCAATATTTTTAATTTAAAAGAGAAATACATGTAGTAACAAAATTAAAATTTTAATTTAATTTAAAAAATTATCATATAGATTAATGGATTTGTACAAATAGGATGTAGTAGCTGGAACAAATCAGAATGCTTAGAAACTAGCATTTTTAGGTAATCCCTAAAAGTGAGTCTTTATTTGAATAATCAAGAATAGAACTTTAATCTACTGTATTCAAATGGAATTATTTTACAGAAGGGATTACTGTTAGTCTATAGAGGGCAGAATGTCAATTAAATCAATGCTACTTTCAGCAGAGAAGAGCTGAGAAGATCAGCTTCACCTTGGAATGTGGTGCCCCAAAGAGACGCTTTCTAAGTCTATGGGAACTGACAAGAAAGGTCCATGTTAAGCAGCCACGTAAAGTCATCACGAAATTATTTCATTATGTTTATCCACTCTTGCAATCATATATTCAATAAGGATTTAGTAAGCATGTTTAAAATGCTATATTCCTGAGTCCAAGGGGCTGAAACCACAGTAAGAGATTATCCATGTTCTTTGAGGTTAGACTCTCACAGTTTAATAGTGGATGTGGCATTGTGAACCAATATGGTGTAATGTGAAATATGTTACAGGAAAGTGTAATAAAGAATAGTTGGGTGCAGATGTGGTTCACCAAAAAGGGGGCTATCTGTTGACTGGCAGCCATAGATTTTGGGCTCCTAACTTTGAAAGAATTGTGGCTTCACAGGATCAAATGCAACTGTCAGAGAAGTTGTCAAAATTCTTTGACTTATGTTGCATATTAGTATAGTATTTTTTACCACATCTTTCCCACTGCATCTGTATCTATAATATTTGATGCATACAGCTATTCCTCCAGAATACTGAAGAATACACTTTAATGCCAGATGTCCCTAAATCACCTAAAACCACTAAAATCACTTTTGCAGTAAAAGAGAGTAAACAGAATTCTTTTTTCAATGAGTTTATACAAATTGAAAATATCAGCTGTTTGAAGGTGAATTTAAATACATTTCTAGGTAGGATATAATGTATATAAAGAAGGTAAATATTTATCTGTGAAGTGATCATGAGTTGCCAAGTAGTGTTTATTGAAGAATTGTTCATAAGCTATATCCTGTTAAAGATAGAGTTTGGGTTGCATGGAAGGCAGCTGTTCAGTTTCTCCTATATTTATGATTCTTGTTAAAAAGAAACTATTATTTAATGATATGCCCATATTTTAGCTAAAGCATTTAATTAAAATCTCCCTCTATAAACTGAATACAAGCTTATAGAAAAAATAAAATTTAAGAACATTAGCAAGTCAGAGAGAAACTTTGGTAATAAATTTGGTGGTGTTGTTTTTTCTTTAAATTGTAATTCAATATTTTAACAATTTTTGCATTTTCCACCCCACTGATAAATAGATTTTCTTTTTTTACTCCATACCTTTTATATTTAAAAGATAGTATGGTAGCATGGTAGTCCTACTAACTTATAATCCTGATGATTTATTAATAAATTATACTGTTTCAAACAAATTTATGCAGCACAGAAATTATTTAAAATAAATAAATATTTTGAATAAGTATTTTAATTTTAATTAATGACAAAGTGATTAAGTTAAACTAACCTATAAACTAGACTATTAATTTTATTGCAGTTGCTTCACTAATTTTAAATTATTTTAAAATTTTAAATAAAATATATTAAAAATAAGAAATTAAAATGTATAATTAGAATTGTTTTATAATTCAGGTAAATAAAATTGAATGTGTAATGATTGTCATTAGAATGGCTATAACCTGTAGGAATATTTATTCTTATGATTATTAACTTAAAAGTGATTATTATATTTCATAGCTGGGTATAATCCTAATATTGGTGGAAAATGTATAATTTGTATAATTTCATTTACCCAACAAAATATTTTATGAGCACTTTGTGTGCTATTCCTTCTTCTAGGTGGTGGGGATGCAATAGTGAATAAAACAGAAGTCCTTGCTTTTATGGAGCTTGCATTTTGGTGGTGAGATGAAAACCACAAATGTGTCAACAAATAGCTATGTCAGATAGTGATTAATGCTATGAGGAAAAAGAAAGGCAAGGCCAGGCAGTAGAGAATGATGATGATGAGTGTGCATATGGAATTAGAAAAGTCATCTCTGATGGGATTGCATTAAAGCAGAGACTTGAGGGCACATGACAGCAGACATTTTGGAAGGATAATTCTGCGTCACATGAACAGCAAATACAGTCTTAGGCTTGAGGATGTGTTCTTTTTATTTGAGCAGCAACATGAAAGTGAGTGTAGATGCAGTGGAGTGAAAGAGGGAGAGAGTAGTAAAAACTGAGGTCAGAAATGTGGTTTGGAATAAGACCTTGAATTTTATGTTAAGTAGAAAGACCTTAGATGATTTTGAGCAGTGATATGATCTAATTTGCATCTTAAAAGATGATCCTGGTTAGGACCTAATGACTTTGTGGAAACTGTAGAGAGTAAAGATAGTGGCTCAGTGGTAAACAATCTGCCTGCCAATGCAGAAGACACAGGTTCAATCCCTCAGTTCAGTTCAGTCACTCACTCGTGTCCAACTCTTTGCGACCCCATGGACTGCAGCACACCGTGCTTCCCTGTCCATCACCAACTCCTGGACTTTGCTCAAACTCATGTGCATTGAACCGATGATGCCATCCAACTACCTTCTCCTCCTGCCTTCAATCTTTCCCAGTATCAGAGTCTTTTCCAAGGAGTCAGTTCTTTCCATCAGGTGGCCAAAGTATTGGAGCTTCAGCTTCAGCATCAGTCCTTTCAGTGAGTATTTAGGACTGATTTCCTTTAGGATGGGTTTGGTTGGATCTCCTTGCAGTCCAAGGGACTCTCAAGAGTCTTCTCCAACACCACGGTTCAAAAGCGTCAATTCTTTGGTGCTCCACTTTCTTTATAGTCCAACTCTCACATCCATACTTGACTACAGGAAAAACCAGAGCTTTGACTAGACGGACCTTTGTTGGCAAAGTAAGGTCTCTGCTTTATAATATGCTGTCTAGGTTGGTCATAGCTTTTCTTCCAAAGAGCAAGTGTCTTTTAATTTCATGGCTGCAGTCACCGTCTGCAGTGATTTTGAAGCCCTAAAAAGTAGTCTGGCACTGTTTCCATCGTTTCCCCATCTGAAGTGATGGGACCAGATGTCATGATCTTAGTTTTCTGAATGTTAAGTTTTAAGCCCACTCTTCCACTCTCCTCTTTAATTTTCATTAAGAGGCTCTTTACTTCTTCTTTGCTTTCTGCCATAAGGGTGTGTCAGCTGCATAACTGAGGTTATTGATATATGAGGTTCAGTCCCTGGTCTGGGAAGAGCCCACGTGCCTCGAAACAGCTATGTCCGTGGGCCACAACTATGGGCTTCCCTGCTGGCTCAGACGGTAAAAAATCTGCCTGCCGTGTGGGAGCCCAGCTTCAGTACCTGGGTCAGGAAGATCCCCTGGAGAAGTGAATGACTACCCAGTCAAGTATTCTTGCCTGGAGAATTCCATGAACAGAGGAGCCTGGCAGGCTACAGTCTGTGGGGTTGCAAAGAGTCAGACATGACTGGGTGACTAACACTTTCACAAGGATAAAACAGGATATGGGATTAGGAGACTATTGCAATAACACAGTGAAAAGATGACAGCTTTGACTGCAGTGTTGATAGTAGGAGTGCTGAGAAGTGGTCAGATTCGGGGTATATTTTTAAGATCCAACCTTTAATTTAAGATAGACTAAAACCTTTTGGAAATTCAGCATAAAGAGGGCCATAAAGACACCAAGATGAGTTAGTGTTAATCTGTGGTTTTAAATTCTATCACATATAATACTGCTCTAAGTATTATATTAAAAAGAATATAATTTATTAAAAAATATGTTTCAATATGTAAATACTTAAATTCAAGTATATTTGTCAAAGCTTGCTCCTATACATAGAATAACATAAAAGCTACAAATGAAGGCTTATGCTGGGGTGTTATTTTACTTTAGAGCATAATTTTTCCCTTCCTGTAGTAGTGCTTTGATATGCCTATTGTCTGGTTACCCTGATTGATAAGTAAATGCAGCATTTGCATTTTGAGTCCTACAGTTTTACATGAGGAAATTGCAGCAATGGTTCTTCAAATTGTCTTTATAAGAAAAAAAATGTTATTGTTTACCACTACTTCCAGTTTTTTTAGAAACCCAAACTACTTTCAAAATTGGAAAAACCCAGTTTAATGTATTATGCTTTCTTATGACCTCAACTACTTTTGAATTTTGAAACAAAATATAATTTGTGTTTAATAAACATATACTGAATGCACTAGCTTCTCTTATTTATATTAAAATTTATTAACATTATTGATTTCATATTTATACTATCAGACAAATGCAAAATAAGGGCACTTAAAAGTTTCCTAAGATTCAGTTGAGTGACTCTCTTTTTTTTAAACTGTTAATTTTATGGCACACTGGGATAGAAAGATATATATTATAAATGAATGTTTAAATGTGATAGAAAAATACTGATTTTTAAACTTTAAAATATGGTATTGATTTAGTTTTGATCAAGGATTATCACACTAAAATGAATTTTTATCACCTTTATACTAATTTGACATGTTAAATGTATTGGAACAAATTAACAAGTGCATTAAAGTGATTGCTTTGGAAAATTATATACTGGAATAATAACAGGATTTTTCAATCTTAGTGTTTCATATGAAATGCAGTAATGTTTGGTTGTTTGATAATTTTTGTCTTTTTAATTGTAGGTCTCTGTGGAAGAATTAGAACAGAGTATTAGTGTAAAAATAGCTAAAGAAGCTGTAATGAATATAAATAAGCCTGAAAGCCTTTTTAAGCCCACCAATGGGTTTCTAGAAACCAAAGTATACTTTGCAGGAGTACCTCGGAAGGTGGAAAATGCACTCATTAGACCGGTAATGATCCAAGCTTGTATCATTCATCATGGATAAAATCTTTCATCTGTAATAGATTTGAAAATGTATTTTTCTCAGAGTCAAATGAAGTTATTTTGTTGAACACACCAACTGTGAAAACTTGAATTGAACATGGAAAAATAACATTATCAACCTTTGAAATTATAGTAAGGAAATAAGAAAATGAATGTAGTGATTTTGAGCCTGTTTAAATTCCCAGTATTACTCATAGAGAAGTAGATTTTTAAAAATTCTTCAAGCATCAGTTAAATATTAACATTATAGTAGTCCATACTCAGCCACTAGATGTATAAATGTATATATTTGAGTCCAAAAGTCCATTATTTTCTAGAAGCCAGTCAAAGTAAGACTTCCTTAGGTCTGTTTTAGAATAAAATTTGGGAGACAAGTATAGCATGTAAGGTGGAATTTTAAAAAGAAAATCTTTGATAGGAATAAAACTGCAGCCTGTCACAAATTGAAGCTAGATATAATAGATGATTTTTCTGTATGTGTTTGTCTAACTTCTGTTAGAAAAGGTTCATGAAGAAGACTGATCACTGACCTTGAAGAGTTTAAAATTTTTCATTTGAAGTCATGGATCTGCCAATTTTACCCTTACTGATTTAATTTAAATATTTACTATTTTATATATATTTCAGTTGCCTTAGCTTTCAAAGATTTGTGATATGATATAAAATCTGAGTTAGTTAACTCATGTCAGAGTGAATATACCTGTCTTTTAAAATTGATAAATCAAGACATTTTAAAAGTAAAATAAATGATTCAAAAAGAATCAACTATTTATGAAATGGCTACACATCTGAGTATGGCTGGATGCTTTGGTGAGACTAAAGAATGCAAAACATGTTTGTTCCTGAAGAGGCTTCTGTTTGATGGCAAGACAAACCTATGTTGTAAATACAGTTAATGAAAAACAAAAGCAGCTGAGAACCCAGGGCCACAGCTGTGTCCATGGAACTAGAAAGCAGAAAAGTTAGTGCCGGATGATACAGGAAAGGCAGGTGGGGCTTGAGGTGTTAAAAATCATTAGGATAGGTGTTAAAGATCATTAGGATAGGAGTTAAAAATCATTAGGATTCTAATGAAGGTCTCTGATGTTATAAATGCACTTTTATTGAAAAAGACTGTCATCTGCAGGAGACCTTGAAAAAGTTTAGATAAAATTCTAAATATTCATCAAAGAAAGAATTTGCCCTTAAATGAAAACCTGTATCCAGTAATATAATCAATAAATATAGTAATATAATCAATAAAGCCTCCCTTTTTTAAGTTTAAAATGCATTCATTGGTCTATATTTTATATTGTTAGATTAACCCTCGTCTAGATGGATGTATTCGAGGCTGGAATTTGATGAATCAAGGAACTTCAGGAGTAAAGGAAATCATTCAAAAAAACAAAATAAGCATTGTCTTATCACTGTGGAGAGGGGTTCCTACTATCCTGGTACTGGAGTTGCTCAGTTTAGCATAGATTATAGTAAGTGATCTCCTATTGTATCTTTCTCATCTCACTAATGTTTAAATTTACTCATTAACAAATAGCAAAAATTCCTTGCTGTTTTGAATTGAAACTAAATCTGCATCATATCTAAAACTGGTCATATTGATTGCTTTTTCTCTTGACTATGGGTTATTTTTCTTCTGTATTTAATAATTTTTGGCTTAAAGGTGAGTGTCAGAAAAAACAGTAGAGACTGAGATAAATCATATTAAAATTTAGAGATAAGCATATCTGTCCATTTGCTAGACTCTTAATGAGAGGGCTTGAATTAACCTAGTCAAGAGTTAGACTGCTTAGGTTTTCTTGTTTTCATGCTGCTGCTGCTGCTAAGTCACTTCAGTTGTATCTGACTCTGTGCGACCCCGTAGACTTATTTTCATGACTACCCTTCAGATTCCTTTAATTTTATACATTGTGCTTAGCGTAAGGGCTGGTTTGCCAGAGGACCACTCTTTATCAATTTATACTTTTACCAACAGAAGAAAGTTTATGCTCAAGATTTGTTTCTAATTAGAGAGTTGAAAAAGTAAATCATGTTGTTTTAATTATCCCAGTTTCTATTGAAATTGAATATCTCACCATATTTTTACTAGGTATTTGTGTATCTTAATTATTTTGTTGGCTTCTGTGTCATTTTCTGTTTTATGAGTTCATTATTTGAACTACTAACAGTATTTAGTATGAATTTAAGGTTAATTTGAATATCTCTGATTTAAGAAAAAGTCATATTTTAACTTTATTTGCAGCCTTAAAAGTATTACTACAGTTTTAAGGAAGCATCTTACTATTGCTCTCTGTTTCCTTAACGTAAATTAATACAATGTCATTAACTTTAGCTCTGTTCTTAATATGAAGGTTTTTTAAAAAAAATATGTTGAGTTGATGATTGAATATAGAAAGAAACTAGGCCCTGATAATTTGTTCCAATGGAAGAAAAGCTCTGAAAAGAAAATGAAAATAGTTTTATTGTACCTGAATTTACTTTCATAAATAACTAACTAGTTGTTTCACAGACAGCATAAATGTGGCCTACGTTATAATTAATGTTTAATGCTACATTATAATTTCTCCATATCTGCATGTTCATTTTGAGTTTGTTAATGTCCTGCAGTAAATTTACTTACTTCAAAATGATTATACAGGGTTTGTTCTTTCTTTTTTCCTCTTGGGTGGAATTTAAAGGATTATAGTGAAAAATGTAATAGTATTAGATGTGGCTAAATGGAAGAATGTCTTGTCAAAGAAGAATTATTTTCTCCATTCACATTCACCCTTTTAAAGCCTCAAAGTAGTATTTGGGCTATTGTTATACATTTCTTTGTATTAAATGGGGAAGACTTCATTCAGATCTTAAGCTAATATTTTCAGATTATTAGTTTACAAATTATTTCAAATTATTAGAAATCAAACTGTTTTGAAATCATATTAGTTCAGCAAATATTTGTTAAGTGACTACTGAGGAAAGCAGTAATGAAAGAGACTTGGAGAGCTTGCCCTCTAGTTGTGTAGACTATTAACCTAGTAATTAAGAAAAGGAATGTTAAGTATCATAAGAGAATTACAGAAGAGTTCCTATTAGAATTTAAAAGTTAACTGTTGACTTCAGAATATTTCTGTATTATCAAACCATCCCACACCCCTATGTATAGAGATCAGACTTTTTTTTCCCACTGCTCTAACCTGACTCCTATAAGGAAGAGAAGTACTGGGCTGGGGTTGGCAGCTGTACTCAGATTTTCCCTCAGAAATATTACAATAAATTTGTTGAACTTTCTTGTATTTTATAATACAACCACTCTGAGATTTGAGCATTGGAGAATATGTAAGACAGAAGGGAGAGCTGTTAAAGAGCAACTGGAAAATTCATAATAATTCTAAACACCACAATGCAGAATTCTGTTGTAGGAAGAACTAAAGGATGAGGTTCCATCTGGTGTTTCTTGCCTGCATTAAAAACTGTTTTCTTTTGCTCTCTTTTGCCTAGGTTATATAGATCATTGGGAAAGAACTAAATTCTTTAATATCACTCAAAGATGGCTTTGAATATTAATAAGATTAATTCCTCTGGTGCACTTAGGAGTACATTGATCCTGCTTCTGTTTCATTGTTTAAACAGAGAATGAATCCAATCCGGAGGCTTGGCAAATCAATGTGTCCTTGAATATTCGCCCATCAGCAGGCACCGGTGTTATGCTGGCCTTGGTTTCCGGAAACACAGTGCCCTTTGCCTTGTTCTTGGTGGATTCCACCACCGAAAAGCTTCAGGTAACTTCACTCTGAACCTTTATGATCCTTATTTTGTAATTTAAAAAAAATCAGTAACATGGATAGAATAACAGTGTTTACCTCAAAGTAGTGTTTTCAAAATGAAATAACTTACATAAATTATTTGGCATGTCATTAAAGACAGAATAAATATTCATTACTGTTACTTTTTTGCTGGCTTATTTCCAAGGTTTGAACTGAGTGGTTAAGGGGATAGGGAAGAATGGAAAAACCTATGTATTGTATCTATAGTTTAGATTAGGCAGACTCCCACAAAGGCTGCTGGGAGCCTTCTCTGAGTACATAGAGATCCACCCTTATTCAGACTCTTTGAAGTATCATGGGAATTTATCTGTACTAACAGAATAGAAGTCAGTCTGATTGCAGTCCACTCGGAAATATTCAGTGTCTAATTATAACTTTTTTGTGCTTTCTGGTACTCTTAATCTTTTCTACCATAAGTAAGTTAGGAAAGACTAGGGAAAACTAAAACCAGTCTACTTGGCTTCTCACTGGCAACTCTGCCTTGAAATTAGAAGAACAGGAAACACTCTCAGATAAAAGAAAACATGAGACTTATCAGAAGATCTGTATTATTCAGCCTTCTGTTAGAGGCTAATAATTCTGTCCTTGTGTCATCCACAGTGGATTCCAACAAGTTACAGCAAGTAGCTTTTGTTTGTGCCATGGTGACTTGGATGTTCTGTGTGGCTTGTAGAAAGAGACATATAATTGAATAATGCCTATAGTGATAAAAAGAGATGCTGTTTGCAACTTAAGGGATGGTTGTAAGGAGTTTCTGATGGTTAACTGTAAGCAACCTGAAAAAACCCTGTTAAGTTTTGTCTCCAGTTGATTACAGGAGCTTGCTACATTTGGGTTTCAGCTAATTTGTTTTTGTTTTTGTTTTCTTAAGCAAAATGGAAATCTTGCCTTCAACACTACATTCAGATAGTAGAGGAGGTTAACACGTGCCATGTCCTTGATATTTATTTTATCTTGTCTATGTTTTCTGTGTTTCTGTAAATACTTCAGACTATCTTTCTGCTATCTGGAAAGCATCATAATACCCACCTCCTTAGTTTTAATTTTATTTTCTCTCCCTTTTTATGTTTCCTCTATATGCTAGTAAGCTATCTGCATAGGTGACTCTTGGCAAAGTGAGTAATTTAGTGTGTCAGCAGTTTGAAACATTCAGAAAATAAATAAATAAACACACACACATATATATGTATGTATATATATTTGACAACCTTCTGATAAATACTCTGTAACTTACAATCCTGGTTTTTCTTCTTCAGAGACTTCACTCTGTTTGTCCCAAGTCTGCAGAATATCTTGTGTGGCACAAATAAACCTCTCGGTCTTGCTGGATGTGCTTATTAAAGCACTTTAAGTTTTCTAAGTCTTTTCCCCAACAAAGAATGATTCAACTCCTTCCTTTTCCATATGTAAGTTTTAAAATTGGGAAGGCTCATAAAAAGAAATTTATTGCTTAAGATACTGCTTAAGTTCCCATTGGTTTCTTGAATTTTCAGAACCTGCTGTACATTCACATCTTAGCTAAACCTGGAGTTTGTAAAACTAATGTATATTCAAAAATAATGATTATGATAATATGTTTTTTCATTTAAACTTGAAGGCTCTATCATATTTTCCCCACCTCACTGAAATTCAGTTTTTTGAATTTTAAAAACCAAAGTCTCTTTTAGTGGCATTACTGTTAGTATTTATTTATAATGAGTCTTTGTTCTTCAGGATATCCTGGTATCTGTTGAAAGTATGGTAATAGCTCGGATAGAGGGCATAAGTCTATGTTCTGATCAGCAAACCTTTCTGGAAATCAGAGTCAACAGAAGAAATTTGGAACTAATGACTCAACTGAGAAAGGATAGCTTCCACTCTGAAGACTTTCAAAGACAATTTGCCATCTTGGATGAAGCAATGAAAGGAACAGTGGTCACTTACCTGGGTGGCCTTCCAGGTATCTTCTCACTTTGTCTTCAAGTTTTAAAAGTGTATTTTCAATGAAATTGATAGTATTTTAAATATGCAATGTTAGTAAAATAGCATCTGTATATATAGAGCATATGTAATTGTAGTAAAGGGGTATCAGAAAGGAAGAGAAAATTCCAGTAACCATTATTCTTTTTCTGGGAGCTTGCATGAACATTTTATTGGTCATTTTAATTTTTTTAACGTTAAACTGAAACTAACCAAGTTTTGATGCATTTGACTATCCTAGCCAGAAATGATTTGCCATTTTTATTTTATACTCACAGTTGTCTTCTGAGTTTAATATTTATTCTTCAGTTCAACCATCATTCACCCAATATTCATTAAGACTCTATGTCTGAGGCAATAGAGACACATCAATAAACAAATGGATACAATCTCTGCTGTTAAGACCTTTACCATCTAGTGACAGAGGCAGATATTAAACAACTGATTCTGAAAATATTTTAAAAATTAAAATTTTCATAACTTCCATGAAGGAAAAGTTGGGGTTGCTTTTAGAGCCTGAAAAATGAGACCTTGATCTGGTTGTGGGGGCCAGGAACAAGCTCTCTGAAGAAGAGAATAAGACACAACTCTGATATTTGAAGGATTAAATGAAGTTTACCAGGTAATGAGGGTGGAGATTGGAGCTAGAATGCAAATTATCCATGGAAGAATGGAAAGAGGTTGACATGCTTGAGGAATGTATAGAAGATCAGTACTGTGAGAGCACATTAGCAAGGGGTGGTTATGCAAGAGGAGGCTGTGAAATGCGTGGTGGGTGGGATTATTATAGACCTGGTTCAGAGTCCTGCGTCTTATTGGAGCCCTAAGAATCATTAAAATTTTTAGACAAAGAAGTGGTATATCAGTCATGCAGTTTAAAAAGATTCCCCTGCACGATGGATGCAGATGGACAGGGGCAGATATAAGCGGCTGAGATGATAAGTTGGGGGCTAATGAAGCAGTTCAGATGAAGAAGCAGTTACAATAACAGTGGTGACAACTATACCGCCTCAAACGGTGCAGAACACACAGTCTGGGCATTGTTCAGAGTGTTTCAGGTGTATCATTTAATATTTAAAGTAGTCCTGTGAGGAAAGTACTGTACAGTGAATAGATTGGAGATATATGTGAGAAGCAAAGCTAGTAGAAATTAATGATTGAAAGAATCTCTTAGGTATTTGGCATGAGCAGTTGCATAGGTTAAGATTCCATTTACCAAGATAGGGAAACTGGAGGAAAAGTGGTTAATATGGGAAAATATGACATTGGCATCAACTTTGTACTTTAAATGACAAAAAAAGTTGAGGCAGAAAGTTTTTTACAAATCTTTTTGAATAGTTTGGTGTCTGAACTTCTACTAATCTTTAAAATACTTGAACTGTTCGTTGTGTTCATTTCCCATATATGGAAATTTTCTCTAGGTTTTGGGGGATATAAGTAATTAGACTGTAGCAGAATCCCCTGGTGGTCCAGTGGTTAGGATTTGGTGCTTTCATTGTTGCACGTGCGTGCATGCTAAGTGGCTTCAGACTTGTCTGACTCTTTGCAGCCCCATGGACTGTGGCCCGCCAGGCTCCTCTGTCCATGGAATTCTAAAGACAAGAATACTGGAGTGCTTACCATTTCCTTCCCCAGGGGATCTTCCTGACCTAGGGATCGTACCCACATCTCCTGCGTTGGCAGGCACATTCTTTACCACTGATCCACTAGGAAAGCCCTTTCATTGCAGTGGCCCAGGTTAATCCCTGGCAGGGAACTGAAATTGCCAAGCCAAGTGGCACGGCCAAAATATATATATATATAAAAGATATAGTAAATAGATTATAAAAATTATAAATAGATCCGTTAGATAGCTATATCCATTGATAGGTATACATGCATAGTTACATTAATGTGGTTAATTATTAGGAAGTATAATTATGGTTCAAATGAAAAAATTCTAAATACATTGAAATCCACCTACTACCTTATTCATGAATTAGTTGAATGTAATTTTAGGAAATCAAACAAACAATGAAAGAGTTCAGAGGAACTAAAAATGTCAGAATTTCTGTGGTTCCAGGACTTTGTCAACAGCACTGAGGACTAATTTTAAGCAAGATGTCTTTAGAAAGCATGAGGGAAAATTGAGGAAAAGTTGAAATCGAGACATGAAGAGTGTGAATGAAAAAGCAAGAGAGCTGCAGAAAAACATCTATTTCTGCTTTATTGACTATGCCAAAGCCTTTGACTGTGTGGATCACAATAAACTGTGGAAAATTCTGAAAGAGATGGGAATACCAGACCAGCTGACCTGCCTCTTGAGAAACCTGTAGCAGGTCAGGAAGCAACAGTTAGAACGGGACATGGAACATCAGATTGGTTCCAAAAGGAAAAAGAGTATGTCAAAGCTGTATATTGTCACTCCGGTTATTTAACTTATATGCAGAGTACATCATGAGAAATGCTGGGCTGGAAGAAGCACAAGCTAGAATCAAGATTGTGGGAGAAATATTAATAACCTCAGATATGAAGATGACACCACCTTTATGGCATAAAGTGAAGAAGAACTAAAGAGCCTTTTGATGAAAGTGAAAGAAGAGAGTGAAAAAGTTGGCTTAAAGTTCAACGTTCAGAAAACTAAGATCATGGCATCTGGTCCCATCACTTCATGGCAAATAGATGGGGAAATAGTGGCTGACTATTTTTTTGGGCTCCAAAATCACTGCAGATGGTGATTGCACCCATGAAATTAAAAGACGCTTACTCCTTGGAAGGAAAGTTATGAGCAACCTGACAGTATATTCAAAAGCGGAGACATTACTTTGTTAACAAAGTCCATCTAGTCAAGGCTATAGTTTTTCCAGTAGTCATATATGGATGTGAGAGTTGGACTGTGAAGAAAGCTGAGCACTGAACAGTTGATGCTTTTGAACTGTGGTGTTGGAGAAGACTCTTGAGAGTCCCTTGGACTGCAAGGATATCCAACCAGTCCATCCTAAAGATTAGTCCTGGGTGTTCAATGGAAGGATTGATGTTGAAGCTGAAACTCCATACTTTGGCCACCAGATTTGAAGAACTGACTCATTAGAAAAGACCCCGATGCTGGGAAAGATTAATGGCAAGAGGAGAAGGGGATGACAGAGGATGAGATGGTTGGATGGCATCACCGACTCTATAGACATGGGTTTGGGTGAACTCTGGGAGTTGGTGATGGACAGGGAGGTTGGCGTGCTGCAGTTTATGGGGTTGCAAAGAGTCGGACACAACTGAGCGACTGAAATGAACTGAACTGAACTGAACTGGAGAGTGTGAACTAGGGAATGGATAATTTCTTAATTGATAGACAAAATAGACATGTTAAGTCATGTTAATTATGAATTAAAAATCAGGTGAAATAGATGATTCCAGGGATATTTATAACAATGGTATAGCCTATGATAGTCAGCCAGACTTGAAACTTAACAAATGCTGAGCCCATACAAAATTATGGATTTATTCACTACATTGGCAAGTTAGAAGTGGGAAATTTGAAGTATATATATATATATAAGTATATAGTATATATTTGTATAAGGTACTGAGGAGGAAGAATAAGAGCTGAAAAATATCCATTGGGAATTAAAAGTTATGGAGATGAGATGCCAAGAAAAGAGGAAGCAAGTAGAGATGGCTGTTTTGAAGATGAACCATAGTTCTCAGGAATCCAAAGATGTTGCCTAAATATTGAGTTGATAAGGAGAGTAAAAGTGTAGTAAAGCCTTGAGGCCCTATTCACTGAAGTATTATTAAAACTGTTATTTTTCAGAACACCGAAATTACATAATAGTGAATTCCCTATTATGACCTGCTACTGTATGCTCAGCAACACACTGTTTCTTTGGATAATACAGAAATCTACTTATATTCCAGCAACTATAAAATAGACATATTTATCGTGCCATTTAAAAAAAGATTTCCAAATAGCTATAATTTTGAATTGAAAAAAATGTCTTAATAATGATTAACCTATCTCTCAGATTTAAGGAGAAAATAAAGTAGAACACCACAAGTAAGAATACGCTATTTTCTACTCTTTCTAAAGCATGTTTATTTATCTGAGGTTTGGCTGGAACTTTAACAAAATCAGAGGAACTAAGCTATGCTGAATTTAGTACCAAACAACACCTTATAACACTGAAGTCAATTAATATGAACTTATTGAACAGAAGTACATTATTGACTTTTCCTTTAGGATTAGAATTTAATCGAAAATGAGCAGTCTGAATAATTCTTCTAACTATAAGCAAGTAAGATGCTAAAAGTCTTGGGCTAATATTTTAATATTCTGTTTTAACAGATGTTCCATTCAATGCCACACCAGTGAATGCTTTTTATCAAGGCTGTATGGAAGTGAACATTAATGGTGTACAGTTGGATTTGGATGAAGCCATTTCTAAACATAATGATATTAGAGCCCACTCGTGTCCATCAGTTTGGCAGAATACAGAGCATACTTAAGGCATTTTTTCTCTGCTGATAATCTTTTTCCTGTGTGTAATTATACTTATGTTTCAATCATAGCTAAAGTGTTTTACCTACAATGTGCATATCTTGATTATTTTGTGGTACTTTAACCTTCCGGGAATTTTAAAAAGGTCCTTTTTCAAGAAAACAAGATTCTCTTGTGATATGAATCACATTAAAAAATATTCTTACCTCTGTTGCTGTCTAGAAATTAATGAAACCTATAAAAATTTTTAATTTGAATTTTTGTGACAAATGACATTTCTTTTTTTTTTTATGTTTGTAAAAGTAAAGTTTAATTTTATCATCGTGAACTAGGGTTTAAATGTTTTGTTGTGTGGGGGTGGGGCGGGGGGAGGAGTCAAGGAAGTTAAACCTTTGTTAGAATCCAAACAAAAGTTCAGTTCAGTTCAGTAAGTTCAGTTGCTCAGTCGTGTCTGACTCTTTGTGACTCCATGAATCGCAGCACGCCAGGCCTCCCTGTCCATCACCAACTCCTGGAGTTCACTCAGATTCACGTCCATTGAGTCCGTGATGCCATCCAGCCATCTCATCCTCGGTCATCCGCTTCTCCTCCTGCCCCCAATCTCTCCCAGCATCAGGGTCTTTTCCAATGTGTCAACTCTTTTCATGAGGTGGCCAAAGTACTGGAGCTTCAGTTTTAGCATCATTCCTTCCAAAGAAATCCCAGGGTTGATCTCCCTCAGAATGGACTGGTTGGATCTCCTTGCAGTCCAAGGGACTCTCAAGAGTCTCGTGTGGCTAAATTCCATCGTTACCAGTCCTCCCAAGTCAGTCTTCAAATAAGGGACCTCCTGCCTGGTGTAACTCGAACCAATAGGAGACCGAGTTTGGTTCTTCAGAAGCAAAGGAAGGTTATCCTTGGATCAGAGAATGAGAGGTGGGACTTCCAGCTCTAGAGTACAAGCTCTTCTGACTGGCTGTGGGCCGGGCTGCTCTTCAGGGATCTCCTTTGTAAAGTGGGAGGAGGGAGGGATGCGGTGGGAGGGGGTGGAGTTCTAGCAGAGCAGACTCAGCTTTGCTGCTCATGCTCCAGAGCAGTGTGGAGCCAAGCGTCTCTGCACAGGACCCACCACCTCTGCCATCTTGAACTGAGGGTCCTGCTTGGTGTTTCTGCACACAGGCCCCTTACCTGAGGTGTTGGCACAGCCAGCTCACAGGAGGAACTCTGATCTGAAGGGCCACGTATGAGGCCGCTGTATGTGGCCCCTCTCTATGCAGCCCCCTGTGAACAAGTGAAACTTAAGCACAAAGAAAAAGGTTAGACTTTATTTTATTACCCAGATTCTGTTTTTATATCCCAGGAACTGTTAATTGGTTTTGCTGCTGACACTTTGATCAGAGGAGATACTTTGTTTTCATTTTTTCATAATGAAAGCAGAAGAATTAAGTGTGTGAATTAAGTGTGAATTGAGTGGAAGGCCTTAAAGCTTTATTCTAAAATAGTCCCTCAGGGAAACCAGCTTTGAATTCATCTTTCTGTTTTCACATTTGAATTAGATAATGAGTGGGCTATTACTGAATTACATAATGAGTGGGACAGATTTTCATAAGAGCAGCACATGAATTTTGCTGGTTAGTGACTGGATTTTATGAGGCTAATATATTGTGTTGGAATGGGTGGATACATACAGAAACCTGGGGTGGGTACATTCCTTAAGTCTGGCTGCGTGAGTCACACAAGTGTAGATGAGGAAAGGCAGAACCTGACGATGAAAAGAACAAATGAGAGAATGAATAATATGAAAGTTTCTGGTTTTCCCTGAATCAAACCTTAATTACCAGAGTACAATCCCAGAATGTGATTGTTGAAGAACAAAAGGAGCTATGACAACTAGAACAAATTTTAATGAAAGGATAAACCACAGAGGGACACAGTTAATATTGTGTCTTTGTAATATCCGTGCCTGGGGAATCCCAGGGACGGGGGAGCCTGGTGGGCTGCCGTCTATGGGGTCGCACAGAGTCGGACACGACTGAAGTGACTTAGCAGCAGCAGCTTTAAAGTAAGGAGGTAAGATTTATATATTTACTGGTAATGCATTTCAAGTAGCAGTTTTATTCTTCTCAAACCTACCATTCACATTGGGTATGTATTAGGTGTTTCACTGACAGTTTTAGAAAGTAAACTTTTTTCCACTATAGACATTTTACATTATGTAAGACATAATTAACTGGTGATATTTTGAAAATTTATATGAATAATATCTATATTCTATCAAGTCTTTGAAGAGAACATAAAATTACATAATATTCATGTAACTCTCATGCAGCACAGTAGTTTTTTAAGAAAAACAAGTGAAGCTATAATATTTGATTAGTAGCTATGGTTGAATTGTGGACTGGAGCTCAGAAAGAAAGAGAAACAAAAGTAACCTGTTGAGTGTTTGACACATACCAGAAATTGTGCTGGATCATTTTACTGGATATAATTTCTCCCCTGGCTACCACCATGCATAGTGGATGGTGAATTTCAGTGAGCAACTATTGATAATTACAGTGGTGTAAATAAGTAAGTGAAGACGCTTAGTCGTGTCCGACTCTTTGCGACCCCGTGGACTGCAGCCTCCCAGGCTCCTCTGTCCATGGGATTTTCCAGGCAAGAGTAATGCAGTGGGGTTGCCATTGCCTTCTAGAGTTATACTATTATAATCATTGATCATATATCAAACTATACATTTGATCAACTGCTTGTAAATAAGTAAGGAAGTAGTAAAACTGGAAGTAAATGAAAATTCTTAAAAAAGAAGAAAAGAGAAAAATGAATTTTCTTTCAGAAGGAGTTCTCTAATTCTCATTTAATCATGCCCATATACAAGGGTCACTGTGGGGGTCAATTTCACTTTTCCCAAGAAAAATAGAAACTTTCCAACATGCAGTGATCTTCACAGAGGTTCCAGAGACTCATTTATAAACAATATTTATCTTTGAGATGCACTTAAACAATGGCTTAGAAAGAGAAAGGGTCTGGATCTTTATCTTGATCTTTGCCAGGATACACAGGCTCTTAAAGAGTGGTAGAGAACAGTGGTTTCATGAAGGACAAATAGGATATTTGGTGCTTTTTGAGCTGTGTATATTAAGAAAATCTAAGTGACAGGGTCATTACAGAGTCCCATACACCTTACCATTTGCAGAGATGGATTGCATACCAGTGAAATAATGGTTAATTTGTGAGAACAGAGTTATTCACCTTTTTCTCCTGTTGGAAATTGTAATTCAAGTCTCAGTGACCATATGTGAGTCTTATAATGTATTTCAAATCTTTTATTTTTCATTCTGGAACTGGTATTATTGATGGACAGAGGACTTTTTTCAAAAGTGTGTTTAATAATTGCCTTTATTTCTTTTAGAAATCCCTTAGACCTTTAATCTCTAAGTCAGTGTAGAAGAAGACTGTGTTATTTAAAATAATTTCACTTTAGATGTCTTGATATTGTTACTGATAGTATGAGCTTGGAAGAAGACAGGGACTCTGGAAACTCCAGGGACAAGTGTTGTAAAAATCTAATTTGTTCATCAACAAATATTCATCAAGCACCTAGTCTGTGCATGTGAAACTGAAGATGGTAAAATGTCTGAAGAGCTAATTTCAACTGAATGGAAAGTGATAGTACTCAATAGGCCCATGAAAGTTAAAGTGTTCATCTCTCAGTCGTAATCCAACTCTTTGCAACCTCATGGACGGTAGCCTGCTAGGTTCCTCTGTCCATGGGATTTCCGGGCAAAAGTACTGGAGTGGTTCAGTTCAGTTCAGTCGCTCAGTCATGTCCGACTCTTTGCGACCCCATGAATCGCAGCACGCCAGGCCTCCCTGTCCATCAACTCCGGGAGTTCACTCAGACTCATGTCCATTGAGTCCGTGATGCCATCCAGCCATCTCATCCTTGGTCGTCTCCTTCTCCTCCTGCCCCCAATCCCTCCCAGCATCAGAGTCTTTTCCAATGAGTCAACTCTTCGCATAAGGTGGCCAAAGTACTGGAGCTTCAGTTTTAGCATCATTCCTTCCAAAGAAATCCCAGGGCTGACCTCCTTCAGAATGGACTGGTTGGATCTCCTTGCAGTCCAAGGGACTCTCAAGAGTCTTCTCCAACACCACAGTTCAAAAGCATCAATTCTTTGGTGCTCAACCTTCTTCACAGTCCAACTCTCACATCCATACATGACTACTGGAAAAACCATAGCCTTGACTAGACGGACCTTAGTCGGCAAAGTAATGTCTCTGCTTTTGAATATACTGTCGAGGTTGGTCATAACTTTTCTTCTAAGGAGTAAGCGTCTTTTAATTTCATGGCTGCAGTCACCATCTGCAGTGATTTGGGAGCCCAAAAAAATAAAGTCTGACACTGTTTCTACTGTTTCCCCACCTATTTCCCATGAAGTGATGGGGCCAGATGCCATGATCTTTGTTTTCTGAATGTTGAGCTTTAAGCCAACTTTTCCACTCTCCTCTCTCACTTTCATCAAGAGGCTTTTTAGCTCCTCTTCACTTTCTGCCATAAGGGTGGTGTCATCTGCATGTCTGAGGTTATTGATGGTTCTCCCAGCAATCTTGATTCCAGCTTGTGTTTCTTCCAGTCCAGCATTTCTCATGATGTACTCTGCATATAAGTTAAATAAGCAGGGTGACAATATACAGCCTTGACGTACTCCTTTTCCTATTTGGAACCAGTCTGTTGTTCCATGTCCATTTCTAACTGTTGCTTCCTGACCTGCATACAGATTTCTCAAGAGGCAGGTTAGGTGGTCTGGTATTCCCGTCTCAGAATTTTCCACAGTTTATTGTGATCCACACAGTCAAAGGCTTTGGCATAGTCAAGAAAGCAGAAATAGATGTTTTTCTGGAACTCTCTTGCTTTTTCCATGATCCAGTGGAAGTTGGCAATTTGATCTCTGGTTCCTCTGCCTTTTCTAAAACCAGCTTGAACATCGGAGTTCACGGTTCACGTGAGTGGTTCACGTGAGTTCACGGTTCACTGTTCACTGGAGTGGTTAGCCATCCCCTTCTCCAACCCAGGGACTGAACCTGGATCTCCTGCATTGAAGGCAGATTCTTTACTGCCTGAGCCAGGCCTCAAACTTGTGTTCCTTGAGCAGTCCTTTTAGATTGTCTCAGAAATTGAAGCAATAAAACTTAATCATTGCTCCTATATAGGAGTAGTTTGTTTCTTACAAATAAAACTGATTTGACAGTGATCTTGCACATGGGTTACTTGCCATAGCAGGATTCTAGCTTTCACAGAGAACTTATATTTGAAAATTAGTTCTTCTCCTGTAGAAGAGGCATTGGTCAGAGGTTCATCCACTGATGGGCTTGGGTCCAGCCCAGCTCATGGTTATCTTGCAATCATGTTTACAGAGTGTGAAGGAGAGAAGCAATTACGTGGAACAGCATCCCATGAGGCCAGATAATCAAAACAGATTATTGAACCGAGGTATGTGAAGCAAAGAGGATCAGAAATAGAGGAGAACTGAGCTTACAGCAGTTTGAAACAAGAGGCAGTACATTGAGGCTGGGAGACATTTCCCGAGCCACAGTCTACTACTTTCTCAGTACTTTGGATCTGCAGTTACCTTATAGATAAGAATAGCATCCAGAGAACTTACTGACTCAGTCTTTGCCGACCTACTTCCCACAAGAAGCCCTTTCCAAAAAGAATCCTAATTCTGTGAGAGAATAATGTGACAAAATTTGAACTTTCAGTTCAGTTCAGTTCAGTCGCTCAGTCGTGTCCGACTCTTTGCGACCCCATGAATCGCAGCATGCCAGGCCTCCCTGTCCATAACCAACTCCCAGAGTTCACCCAGACCCACGCCCATGGAGTCAGTGACGCCATCCATCCATCTCATCCTCAGACCCACGCCCATGGAGTCAGTGACGCCATCCAGCCATCTCATCCTCAGTTGTCCCCTTCTTCTCCTGCCCCCAATCCCTCCCAGCATCAGAGTCTTTTCCAGTGAGTCAACTCTTCCCATGAGGTGGCCAAAGTACTGGAGCTTCAGCTTCAGCATCATTCCTTCCAAAGAAATCCCAGAGCTAATCTCCTTCAGAATGGACTGGTTGGATCTCCTTGCAGTCCAAGGGACTCTCAAGAGTCTTCTCCAACACCACAGTTCAAAAGCATCAATTCTTCGGCACTCAGCCTTCTTCACAGTCCAACTCTCACATCCATACATGACCACAGGAAAACCATAGCCTTGACTAGATGGACCTTAGTGGGCAAAGTAATGTCTCTGCTTTTGAATATGCTATCTAGGTTGGCCATAACTTTTCTTCCAAGGAGTAAGCGTCTTTTAATTTCATGGCTGCAGTCACCATCTGCAGTGATTTTGGAGCCCAGAAAAATAAAGTCTGACACTAGTGAGAAATAGTCCGTCTGGGAGGGATTGGGGGCAGGAGGAGAAGGGGACGACCGAGGATGAGATGGCTGGATGGCATCATGGACTCGATGGACATGAGTCTGAGTGAACTCCAGGAGATGGTGATGGACAGGGAGGCCTGGCGTGCTGCGATTCATGGGGTCGCAAAGAGTCAGACACAACTGAGCGACTGAACTGAACTAAACTGAAGTGAGAAATAATCTTTCTTGCTCAAGTTTTAAATGGTGGAGTCTGAAGTCTCTTTCTGTAACTTGTCTCTAGATGGAAGAACCACTTGTTTAACTGATTATTTCTCTAAACTGATTTGAAGAAAAGGAAGATGGGGATAGTATCTAGCTGATGTAGGAAGGATCTAACATTATTATCTGTGGTTCACAAAAATAAACACCTTACTTATTTAAATATAAAAATATAAAATAAATGCAATGAGTATGAAAGTTTAAACAAAGCATTTTGGACATTGGAGCTGAGGCTGGAGCCTTCAGATATGAGAGTATCTTCCTGAGCCAACTTGGCATGTATAAGGTAGCCAAAGAAACTAAGAGCTGGCTGTTCTGAAAAATAGGCAGTCTTAGACTTCTTTATATATGTAGCAGGTTGGCAAGCTGAGATTCAAACCCAGGGTGTCTAACTCAAGAGTCTACAGCCAATTCAAAAGTTTATATTTCACCGATATTCTTAACTAGTTATCCCATCATAATATACGTTAGTAAATAACTAGGTAGAGAAATGTTATATTGTTATATAGTGAATGTTATATTGTTGGAGTGAAAAAATTCTGCCTCTTAACTGTACATATAACCTGCGGTGTCAGTAGTCTTAGTTGGTAATAATATCAGCTTAATGATTTTAAGACAAATGTATGTTATTTAATTCAGTTAAACAAATGCTGATAATGACTCTGAAAACTGACCTACAGTGGACCCTCTGTAGGTTCTGCACAGGCAGATTCAATCAGCCACGGATGGAAAATATTTGGGAAAAAACTTTCCAGAAAGCTCCAAAACGCAAAGCTTGAATTTGCCACACACTGGGTAACTATTTACATAGTATTTGTATTGTATCAGATACTATTGGGTTGGTACAAAAGTAACTGCGGTTTCAGACTGAATTTTCAGTCATTATAACTAGGCTCACATACATCTTCATTAGTCAAAATAAGAACCATTACAATCAACACATTTTTGCCAAAAAGAAATGTTTGTTTATTCCTGTAGCGTAAAAATCCATGCTTCAGGATTTGATGAACTCTTGGAAAGCATTTTCTGCCTCCTGCTGGATGTGGAAGCCTTTTCCCTGCAAGAAGTTGTTGAGATGTTTGAAGATGTGAGAGTTTGTATTGTATCAGATACTATTGGGTTGGTACAAAAGTAACTGCGGTTTCAGACTGAATTTTCAGTCATTATAACTAGGCTCACATACATCTTCATTAGTCAAAATAAGAACCATTACAATCAACACATTTTTGCCAAAAAGAAATGTTTGTTTATTCCTGTAGCGTAAAAATCCATGCTTCAGGATTTGATGAACTCTTGGAAAGCATTTTCTGCCTCCTGCTGGATGTGGAAGCCTTTTCCCTGCAAGAAGTTGTTGAGATGTTTGAAGATGTGAGAGGTTGTCTTTTGATGAGAGGTCGGGTGAACATGGCAGTTGGGGCAAAATTCGTTCAACTTCTGAAGCATTATTGTGCAACGTGCAGTCGGGCATTGTCATGGAGAAGCATTCGGCCCTTTCTGTTAACCAACACAGGCTGCAGACGTTGCAGTTTTCTGTACACGTCATCAATTTGCCAAGCATACTTCTCAGATGTAATGATTTCGCTGGGATTCAGAAACCTGTAGTGGATCAGACGGGCAGCATACCACCAACACTGATTATGACTCTTTTTTGGTGCAATTTGGCTTTGGGAAGCGCTTTAGAGCTTTTTCTTTGTCCAACCACTGAGCTGGTCATCACCAATTGTCATATAAAATCCACTTTTCTTTGCACAGAAAATGGTTTGTTGTTGTGTACAGAAAGAGAA
This sequence comes from Aepyceros melampus, assembly GCA_006408695.1. NCBI lineage: Eukaryota > Metazoa > Chordata > Mammalia > Artiodactyla > Bovidae > Aepyceros > Aepyceros melampus. The sequence goes on along the minus strand of SJXQ01006672.1, from coordinate 88,195 downwards.
GATGACCCTTCAAAATGAAAATTTTTTTGATTTGTGGTCATTCATGAGGCATTCACTTATCGAGCTTTTTCACCTATCCAATTTCTTCAAATGACAAAGTACCGTAGGATGTTCAATGTTGAATTCTTCAGCAACTTCTTGTGTAGTTGTAAGGGGATCGGCTTCAATGATTACTCTCAATTGGTCATTGTCAACTTCTGATGGCTGGCCACTGCACTCCTCATCTTCAAGGTTCTCATCTCCTTTGGAAAACATCTTGAACCACCACTGCACTGTATGTTCATTAGCAGCTTCTGGGCTAAATGCATTGCTGATGTTGCGAGTTATCTCTGCTGTTTATGACACATTTTGAACTTGAACAAAAAATTGCTTGAATTTGCTTTTTGTCTAATATAATTTCTATAGTCTAAAATATATATATAAACAAACAACACGTCATGGCAAAAAGAATATAAAGCAAGAAATGCACATTAAAATGATATATAACATAACCACATTTATTTAAGACTATTCCAGTATAAATGGTAAAGTTAAAAAATGTAAAACCGTAACTACTTTTGCACTAATCTAATATAAGTAGTCTGGAAGTTATTTAAAGTATATGGGAAGACGTGTGCTAATATGATGTTACTTTATATAAGGGACTTGAGCATACAGATTTTGGTATCTGTATGGAGAAGACAGTGGCACCCCATTCCAGTACTCTTTCCTGGAAAATCCCATGGACAGAGGAGCCTGGTGGGCTGCAGTCCATGGGGTCGCTAAGAGTCAGACACGACTGAGCGACTTCACTTTGACTTTTCACTTTCACGCATTGGAGAAGAAAATGGCAACCCACTTCAGTGTTCTTGTCTGGAAAATCCCAGGGACGGGGGAGCCTGGTGGGCTGCCGTCTATGGGGTTGCAGAGTCGGACGCGACTGAAGCGACTTAGCAGCAGCAGCAGCAGGGAGCTTTTGGAACCCGTCTTCCTCAGATACCTGGTGGCTCAGAGGTTAAAGCGTCTGCCTGCAATGCAGGAGACCTGGGTTCAATCCCTGGGTCGGGAAGATCCCCTGGAGAAGGAAATGGCAACCCACTCCAGTATTCTTGCCTGGAGAATCCCATGGACAGAGGAGCTTGGTGGGCTACAGTCCACGGGGTCGCAAAGAGTCGGACACGACTGAGCAACTTCACTTCACTTCTATGGTAATTAGAACTCTAGGTGGATACTGTCCTAGGAAAAAGTGAAGAAAGTACCCTACTCCTGTTGTCAATATATTTACAGTTTAGGGGATACCAGACAAATGGAGAAGTAATTCAAATATGAGCCCAAGATTGGTAAGAACTGCACCAGAGAAATAAATATTTGCAGGGGGTTATGAGGAGGCAGAAATGGATTTGAAATGGAAAACTAGTGAGGTGCTATTTTGAATTAGGCCCAGTAAGATAGAACTTTTCATTAGTTTCTCTGCCTCCAAGTCCTATTCCCCACAATGTATTCAGATGGTGTCTCACACAGAGATCTTGTTTCACTATAATCCTCAACACCCAAAAGATTTTTCCTGTCAAACATTGCTAGAGTACATATATTTAATCCTAAGCTTTCAAGGACTTTCATCTTTAAACCAGTGGATCTCAAACCCAAAAATACTTATTAGATTCCCTGGCCCCATCTCTGGCAACTAAATCAGAGGATTCCCATGGATAACCAGAGTAAAAAGCCATAAGTCCAGCCTCTGAGTACTACTGTAACCTCATGTACCTTCTTCCCCATTCTTATTTCCCCCATGTGCATGTGAATGTGTACATACACACTTAAACACACACACACTCACACACATGCATGCAAGCTTGTGCACACAGATATAAAGGAAAAACAAAAATGAGAAAAATAGGAACAGGAGAAAAGGATAGAGAGGAACAGGGGTGTGTATGCGTGTATGTGAACAAAACAAGTGGGGAGAGCAAGACAACAAAGAGAAAATGAGAGAAGATACAAAGGAAATGAAAGCAGAGATTCAGTGAAAGATTTGATAAGATACAAGATAAAGAATAAAGGAGAGGAAAGAGATGAAGCAAAGAGTACAAAAAGATACTGGGTGAAGAAGGTCGAGATGGGGGAAAATACAAAAAGAAATATCTTCCCTGTAAACACAGATAAAAGTAGGTAGTGATAAGTTGAGATCTACAGAGAGATTAAAAAGAGACAGAGATAATGAAGTAGAAATTTAAAAGAAAAGGTGAAAGAAGAAAAGATTAGGGAGAACAAAGGGAAAGAGAAAAAAAAAAAAAACCCAGAGAAGAAAAGACCAGGTAAATTTAGAGAAAAATAATTGGGTAGCACAAAGATGAGCCAAACATAGAGAAAGCCTGGGTTAAGTGCTAAATATACAGTCAACAAGGTGTGAAGGCAAAGTGGGCTTACATTAACCTGCTGCTGCTGCTGCTGCTGCTAAGTCGCTTCAGTCGCGTCCGACACTGTGCGACCCTATAGTTGACAGCCCACCAAGCTCCCCTGTCCCTGGGATTCTCCAGACAAGACTACTGGAGTGGGTTGCCATTTCCTTCTCCAATGCATGAAAGTGAAAAGTGAAAGTGAAGTCGCTCAGTTGTGTTGACTCTTAGCGACCCCATGGACTGCAGCCCACCAGGCTCCTCCGTCCATGGGATTTTCCAGGCAAGAGTACTGGAGTGGGGTGCCATTGCCTTCTCCATACATTAAACTAGTAGTTCTCTAGCCAGCTGCATAGTAAAATCAACTGTGGACCTTTATATTATTTAAAAAAATATTTAATTGGAGTATAATTGCTTATGTTCTGTTAGTTTCTGCTATACAGCAGTGTGAATCAACT